>OZ004704.1:2235000-2725000 GCA_963924515.1 Vespertilio murinus | reverse complement strand
AAACATAGAAACTCATTTTTCTAGCTATAGAGGTGAGAGGTGGGTGGGTTTTTAAAAATATATATTTTATTGATTTTTCACTGAGAGGAAGGGAGAGGGATAGAGAGCTAGAAACATCGATGACAGAGAATCATCGACCAGCTGCCTCGTACAAACCCCCTCCGGGGATGTGCCCGCAACCAATGTACATGCCCTTGACCGGAATCGAACCTGGGACCTTTCAGTCCGCAGACTGACCCTTTATCCACTGAGCCAAACCGGTTTCGGCGAGGTGGGTGTTTTTGTTTTGTTTTCCCCAGTGTAGAAAATCGGAAACCCATAGAAAAACAAATAAGAGGATAATTGGCTAAAATATCACGGCCAAGTGGGAACAGCTGCTTCAAGGCCGTTCATGCTGTAAGTGCGTACAGCTGTGGCTGTCCTCTGCTGTCTGTGGACCGGCCGGACCCGCCTGGGACATGCCGCTCACGCCTGCGTGCCCATGAACTGTCTGTGAGCCGTGATCCATCTTTGTGCCCATGAGCCACCTGTGTGCCCATGAGCCACCTGTGTGCCGTGAGCAATCTGTGTGCCCATGAGCCATCTGTGTGCCCGTGAGCCACCTGTGTGCCCATGAGCCACCTGTGTGCCGTGAGCAATCTGTGTGCCCATGAGCCATCTGTGTGCCCGTGAGCCACCTGTGTGCCCATGAGCCACCTGTGTGCCGTGAGCAATCTGTGTGCCCATGAGCCATCTGTGTGCCCGTGAGCCGTCCGCGCCCCTTTCCTAATGGTCTCTCGTAGCATGTAAGCTCCACGCAGGCAGGGCAAGGACTGCCTTGCTCAACACTGCATCCCCATCACGGATGCTAGGGGCTTAGTAAATATTTGTTTAATACATAACTGACTGTATAAATATTTTGTTTTAAATTTAATTTCACATTTAAAAAACGCATGGGTATCGTTTAAGTACGTTGTTTTAAGGGTGGCCAGTGTGGCTCAGTGGTTGAGCATCAACGTACGAACCAGGAAGGCACGGTTCGATTCCCGGTCAGGACATCTGCCCAGCTGCAGGATCGATCCCCAGGAACAGGCGTGCAGGAGGCAGGTGATCCACGTTTCTTTCTCGTCATTGCTGTTTCTCTCTCTCTCCCTCTCCCTTCTTCTCTTAAATCAATAAAAATAGATGTTTTAAAAAAGAGTGGCCATTAGGAGTACATCTATTTGTAACGGTGACTAAGGTACATTCTTTCATAGATCTTCCCCTTCTTGCCAAGTTAGAGCGACCCTGAGCATTTCTTTCCTCAGGACGGTAACGTTCTCTGAAGTCAGGTGTTCAGTGCTCCGTGCGTTGTGTCCTGGGAGGTACCGCCATTTATTGACACTTCCCTCTTACAGGTCTTTTCCCATTGTCAGTGCCGTTTCTCTTAACGGAAAAGAAACGTTTGGGTGCCATTTCTGGTGAGACCTCGGTGCACAGTGTTTACTGTTTCGGGATGAGCTTCCGCCAGTGGAGTAGCTGGGCCAACGGGCGTACACATTCCCCGTCTCCAGAGCGGCTGGCCCACTCCTGGCTCTGTGGTGCCAGGGGTCCGGGTGGTCGTCTGGGGAACTGTTTCCGGTTGGACGGGCGGGACCGCTTCGTTTCCATTTCCCGGCTTTTATTTATTTTTATTTTTTATTTTTAAAATATATTTTACTGATTTTTTACATAGAGGAAGAAAGAGGGATAGAGAGCTAGAAACGTTGATGAGAGAGAATCATTGATCAGCTGCCTCTTGCACACCCCCCACTGGGGATGTGCCCGCAACCAAGGTACATGCCCTTGACCGGAATCGAACCTGGGACCTTTCAGTCCACAGGCCGACGCTCTATCCACTGAGCCAAACCGGTTTCGGCCTTTTCCCGACTTTTATTTTCACATCCCAGGGCCAGGAAGGCCAGTGTTCACAACCTGTGCCCAGGAGAGCAGGGCCGTGTGGATGGGGAGGTCTGTGTGTAAACGCCGTCCAGCCAGCACTGCAGACACAGACGCCGTCCGTCCGCCCGCCCAGCCACCTCGCAAATGGAGAAGCCGAGGCCAGAGAGGAGCAGGGGGTGCCGGGAGCAGGGGTCCCCGAGAGGCTGTCTCCGCCAGCACCCGTCGCCGACTCCCCGGACGGAGGCGCCAGTCTCTGACAGCAGCAGTCCAACGGCTTCTCCCATTTTCTTCTTCCTCAGGAACAGAAGGAGGCCGGCCCCCAGCCCCAGAAAACAGCCATGAAGCTCAGCGACAAGGGCCCGGCCGCTAGCAAGGAGAGCGATTCGGAGGACAAGAAATCGGTCAGTGCTGGCTCCCTCACCTCTTACTGGAGGGCCAGGGACTCTGACACTGTCCCTCCCGCCCTCCCGGGGACATGCAGGCTCGGGCGGGGGGCAGGGAGGAGGGAGGAGGGAGTCGGGCCAGGAGAACGGAGGCTGCACACAGGGTGATGTGGGAGGGAGTCCTGTGAATTGTAAAGTGTATGGGGTGAGGCACAGGCCTCGCGTGGCTGGACTTAGTTGATAAAAATCCTATCTGGGGGTGACCTTCCGGATTTGGAGGGGGCAGGTATCTCCACTTCCCCTAAGCCTGTGGTCGGCAGACTCATGAGTCCACAGAGCCAAATGTCAACAGCACAACCACTGACATTTCTTTGGAGAGCCTCATTTTTTAAACGTAAACTTCCTCTAACGCCACTTCTTCAACATAGACTCTCCCAGGCCGTGGCGTTTGGTGGAAGAGCCACACTCAAGGGGCCAAAGAGCCGCATGTGGCTCGAGAGCCGCAGTTTGCCGACCACTGCCTGGGCCCTCTCTCTTAACCAGAGGCAAGCACCAGGAGCCGCCAGCACCCTCCCTGTGCTGGTCCTTCACACACAGGGTCCTCATTCGCTTCTCCCGGCCGCCGCACCAGGGCGAAGGCATCGCCCCCCGGGTGTCACCGGCGATGAAGCGGGGCTCGGCGATGTAGCCGGCTCAAGGCGGAGCCGGCCTCAGACCTCCGCCCGTGTGTGCCTGGTCTCCTGGGACGGGTGTGGGAGCGACCAGGGCCCGGAGGAGAACAAGTCCACATTTCTACGAAACCTTTACTTGGCAGGGCAAAGATCAGCACGGGCCAGGGAGGTGTGAACTCGGCAGGCTGGGCGCCACTGTCCTCACCTCGCAGGTGTGAAGGGGAGGCGCCCGCCCCGGCCGGCCGGCCGGCGTCCTGCACAGACACTCCCTGCAGGTGGACACTGCAGGCTCTTCTCAGTGTGGGGCTGAGTCATGCCTGCCCTGTGCAGGCGCTGGTCTGAGGTGCTTGCCCCCCGCCGCACCCAACTATTTCCCTCCCCCTAACACCCCGGGCCCTGGGTCGGTGCCCTCCCACACCACACCCTCCTTGGCCAGCATCCTCCCAGGTTGAGTGGCCCAGGAGCCACCTCTTCCAGGAAGCCTTCCATGGTTCCGCCCCCGGCTGGCTGGCTCAGTCCTTCCTCCGTGTCTCCCCCGGGGAATTCTCAGCCATCGCCTTCCGTGTTATAGCTCAGAGTGTCCATGCCAGCGTCCTGCTCTGGACCGCAGCTCCGCCTCGATGGGGGAGAGGGCGCGCGCGGAGGGGGGCAGGGGTGGGCTGCAGATGGATTCCAGAAGAGCCGGTTCTCCCCGCGTCTCCCTGTGGGATTAGCGTGCAGAATGGCCCCCGCGCTGTTCCGTGCGCTCAGGGAGCCGCTCTGCTGCCGGCGAGGGCTGGCTGGTCCCTCGGGAAGCCCGGGTCCCCGCTGAGCGGCTGCTTCCCCGGGGTGTGCATCGTGGGCTGGACGTGCGCACACGCGTGTGACACGGCACGCTCCCGTCCGTCCGCGGGGCTCCGAGTCTGACTTCAGTGTGCGCTTTCCCTTTAGCCCAGGCTGCTGGCTTTTTAAAATCTCTTCATTGATGAAGGTATCGCATATTTGTCCTCAACCCCCCATTCCAATCCCCCACCCCTCCACACGCATGCCCTCACCCCCCTATTGTCTTTGGCCCCCTATTGTCCTTGGCCACTGGTTAGGCTCCTAGGTGTGCACACAAGTCCTTTGGTTGATCTCTCCCCTTTTTTCCTTTGTAATATATTTTATTGATTTTTTATAGAGAGGAAGCGAGAAGGATAGAGAGCTAGAAACATCATGAGAAACATTGATCAGCTGCCTCTTGCACACCCCCCACCGGGGATGTGCCCGCAACCAAGGTACATGCCCTTGACCGGAATCGAACCTGGGACCTTCCAGTCCGCAGGCTGACGCTCTATCCACTGAGCCACACCGGTTTCGGCGTGATCTCTCCCTTTTATCCCCACCCTCCCTCTGAGGTCCAGCCGTCTGACCCACGGCTCCTTGTCTCCGGGTCTGTTCCTGTTCCTCCGTCTGTGTGGTTCACCGTGTCCCCTACATGAGTGAGATCACTGCTGGCTTCCCGTCTGTGGGCCTCAGGCCGCCCTGGCCTCCGGGGGCTCTTCGTCCCCCAAACGCCCCTGTGGCCTCAGCGCGGCTCCGCCTCTGAGAGCACGGGCCCAGGGGCCTGTCCCCAGCGGGATGTAGAGGTGCCTCTCTGACGTGGGGCAGCCTGGCCACTTGAACTTAACGGGATCCATTGATGGGAGCAATTTGCTGCTATTTGGCTCTGTCCCACACCCACATCTGCAGATGCTCCAGGAAAACAAAGAAAACTAAGTCTCACCCCGTCCTCGTGTGCGTGAGGGCCCGGTGGCCGGGACGCTGTCCCTGAGCCGTCGGGGGGGGGGGGGCGAGGGAGGCCCCGCAGCCCAGGCTGAGGGTGCGGGATGGGCGGTGAGCCCAGGGCTGATTCTCTCCCTCCTGCGGGTCTAGCACTGCAGGCGGCCGTGCCCACCTGTGCACGGGCATCGTCGTGGTTTCTCTCCGAGCCCCGAGTGCCTCTGGGGGACAGTCCGGCGGGAGCGTCCCCCCTTGGGCGCGTGGAAACGGTGCGGCTCGGAGAAGCACAGCCACTTGCCTGAGGACGCGCAGTCGCCGGGGGCGACGGGCCGGGCGCTCCATCTGCGCCAAGGGCCCCGCCAGAGGGAAAGGGGGCGTGGCTTCCCACTGTGCTTCTCCGGCAGCGTCCGTCCGCCCCAACCCTCAGGGCAGGGGTGGGGAACCTTTTTCCTGCCGAGGGCCCTTGGGATATGCACAACATCCTTCCCCGGGGCCGTACACAGTTATCTCTGGTCTTGAAAACCAGCCTGCTCTGTTTGTCCAGCATTTCACTGGCCCAACCCTCAGGCCTTGGCCCGCGGGCTACCTGACTTCTCGGGGCTTCCACACCTGCGGGCGCATGTCCCCACCCCTGCCCCGGGGAGCGGCCCTGGCTCTCTGCTCGCCTCTCCCTCCCCGCGCTGGCCTGGCCTCGCCCCTCCTCGCCTCATTAAAAAGGAAAACCCACACCCGGGGGTGATCCTTGAGAAGACAGGTTTCCCTAGTTGCTCCAGTTGCGGTTTTCACTGGGGATCAAGGGGGAAAAAAAATTCCCCATTTCCTGTTCAAACAAGAGAATTGCCACACTTCCGGCCGGGCCCGCCCCTCCCGTGGACTCTGCCTCCTCCTGGCCCTCGGAGATGCCCCGGGCACCGCGGGAAGCCGAGCATGGACGCCCGGGAGGAGCCCGGCGGCTCAGTGCCCCTCACAAGGGGCTGCAGCCCCCCCTGGAGGAGCGGGAAGCCAGGTGGAAGGAGGAAGCAGGTAAACAGAGACGTGGGCCTCCGTCCCCCCCCCCCCCCCACGGAGGGCTCGGGGTCCCCGCGTGGGTCGCAGTGCGTGCCTGTTACTGCCTGCCCCGGGACCACGGGGCTCTGCATCCCGCCCCGGTGACTGCATCCCTACCCTGTGGCCGGTGTCCTGGGCCGACAGCACCTTCTGGTGGTCACTGGGCTGGTGTGAGGAGACCTTGATGGGCAGCGGCTCTTTTCTCCTTCCCTGCTCCACAGCAGGCACCCGCTGCCCGGGGGCCGTGGTGAGGGGTGGTGGGCCCAGGGGGGGCACGCAGGGGCAGGGGGCTCCGGAAGATGGCTCCCCTGTCCTCCTCCCCACTCTGACGGTGCAGACAAGCAGGAGTGATGGGTGGGGGGGAGCCAGGAAGGCTCAGGGAGAGAAGGTGCCCAGCACGGCCAGGGTGGGGGGTTAGGAGGTGTGGCATCTGAGCGGAGGCCCTGAGGGTGAGTTTACGGGCAGGCGATGGAGACGGTGTTCTGTCCTCAGTGCGTGGTTTCAGTGGGCCCATCAGTGGGTCCCGTTCAGTTCAAGCTGCTCTTACAGCAGAAAGCCAGGCATCCCTGCCTGTCCATGGGGATTTGTTTAGGACTCCCTCTGACACCCACACCCGCAGATGAAACTAGAGGCCCCGGTGCACGAAATTTGTGCACGTGGCAGCGGGTGCCCCTCAGCCGGGCCTGCGCCCTCTCGCGGTCTGGGAGCCCCCGGGGGATGTCGGACTGATGCCTGGGGCTGGCTCCTGGTGAACCAGCAGCCCAACATCCTTAGAGGCGGGAGAGGCTCCTGCCACCGCCGCTGCGCTCACCAGCCAGCCGTGATCCCAGCTCCTGGCCGAGTGGCACTGGCCACCAGGGGGCAGCTCCTGTGCTGAGCGTCTGCCCCCTGGTGGTCAGTGCGTGTCATAGGGACCGGTCATTCTGCCGTTCGGTCAATTTGCATATTAGCCTTTTACTCTATAGGATGGCGTAGTGTTTGCATTTAACCTGCCCTCACCCTCCTGTATGCTTTAAATCCCCTCTCCGGTTTACGTATCACACCTAACACCGTGTCCGTGTGCTGTAACCAGTGGCTACACCACGGCCTGGGCGAGTCTGTCGTGAAGAAGTTGGCGTTCGAGAAGAAGTTTAAGTTTAAAAAACTTGGCTCTCAACAGGAATTTCGATCGTTGTCCTGTTGGTATTCGGCTCTGTGGACTAATGAGTTTGCCGACCACTGGGCTAGGGGATGGGCCCTCCCCTCCGCGGGGAGCAGGGGGTGCACGGGTGTGTGCACGGGTGTGTGCACGGGTGTGTGCACGGGTGTGTGCACGGTGGGTGCCTCTGCGTGGCCGGCGGGAGCCGCAGGGCCCTGACGCCGCGCCCGGAGGAAGAGGCAGGAGGGTGACCATGGGGGGCTGAGCCAGACCCCCGGGACAGCTCTGCCTGTCCCCTCACCTCTGCAATCGGGATAAAACAGCGGTGACCTGTGAGTTCCGGGACGTCGTCCCCAGAAAGCGCTGAGAACAAACCTGCCCGTGGCTCTCAGGAAGGGCCAGCGGCTGCTGCTGGCAGCCGGGTCTGGCCTTGCTCTGTGCGTCTCTGAGGGCAGACACGGGCAGCATTCCGCTAACGCCGCTAACACCGCTAACACCGCTAACACCGCTAACACCGCCCCGCGTGCAGGGCTGACGCTGTCATCTCTCCCCAGAACTGGTCCTGCTGGCTCGTCGCGGCCTCTCTCCTGGGCGCCTTCGGCTCCTCCTTCCTGTACGGGTACAACCTCTCCGTGGTGAACGCCCCCACGCCGGTGAGTGCCCCGCGGCCACGGGACGCGCCCTGCAGGGGGCGCTGAGGAGGCGTGGGCAAGCCGAGTGTTAGCCCCTGGAGCGGGGTGGTGCCAGGGGCTGCAGGCCTTTGCAGGCAGGTTCTGTGCCAGCGGGGGGTCTGGGGAGACCGGGCAGAGAGAGGCACCAACCCCTGCCTTGGAAGGGGAGGTGGGAGATGCAGAAACAGATCCTGTGTGGGGCCGCAGTTCCCCGCGGCTGGAGTGGGAGTGACTTAGGAAAGTGCAGGCAGAGGAGGGGTCCTCGCAGGGGCTGGGGCAGATCCCCAGGTCTGAGTCCAGGGCCGTGGTCGGCGAACTGTGGCTCTCAAGCCACATGCAGCTCTTTGGCCCCTCGAGTGTGGCTCTTCCACAAAACACCACGGCCTGGGCGAGTCTATGTTGGAGAAGTGGCATTAGAAGAAGTTTTAAAAAAATGTGACTCTCCAAAGAAATTTCAATCGTTGTGCCGTTGGTATTTGGCTCTGCTGACTCATGAGTTTGCCGACCGCTGGCCCAGGGCACGGAGCAGGAGTCTGGGGGCCACAGAGGGGCTGCTCCTCCCCCTCTGCAGTGTGCTCATGTCTTTTCACCGGAGCGAGAGGGCGCCGGGAGGCTGCCGGTTAACTCCCACGCTGGCTTTGGTGGTCCCTGGCCCCGGGCCGGCAGGTGCCATGTCCCCAGCCCCCACACCGCCCTGCTGCTGGGCAGGCCAAGGCTGGCTTCTCACCTGCCTGGCTGTGAGGGTTCGGTGCCCCCCATTGCTGGGGTGCTGGCTTCTACGGGGCCTGCCGCCACCCTGGGCAAAGTGGGTGGGTGGGGGTGAGGGAGGGTTTCCTGAGGAGGTGATGCTGGGTCTTTCTTTTTTTTAATATATTTTATTGATTTCCTACAGAGAGGAAGAGAGAGAGATAATTAGAAACATCGATGGGGGAGAATCATCGACCAGCTGCCTCCTGCACACCCCCCACTGGGGATGTGCCCGCAACCAAGGTACACGCCCTTGACCGGAATCGAACCTGGGACCCTTCAGTCCGCAGGCCGACGCTCTATCCACTGGGCCACACCGGTTTTGACTGACGCTGGGTCTTGAGGGTGGAGTAAAGGCCCAGCGGTCTGGGACGCAGAACGCCTGTGGGAACGCTGCGGGAACCAGGGTGACGCGGTTGCGACAGGTGTGTTCGGAGCATGTAGGGCGGGAGCAAAGAGGCAGCCAAGACCCAGGCTGTGGGCGTTTTTAAAAACATTTATTGTTCAGCCGAAACCGGTGTGGCTCAGTGGTCTGCGGACTGAAAGGTCCCAGGTTTGATTCCAGTCAAGGGCATGTACATTGGTTGTGGGCACATCCCCAGTGGGGGGTGTGCAAGAGGCAGCTGGTCGATGTTTCTCTCTCATTGATGTCTCTAGCTCTCTGTCTCTCACCCTTCCCCCAGGCACTCACATGGCCGCTCTCAGAAACCTCCCCCACAGAGGTCCCTATTTTTCCCCATTGATTCCCCACCCCCAATTTTTTAATTATTTTTTTTAATTTTTATTTTTTTTACTGATAACTCTGTGTAAGATCTTTGGAAAAACTGATTCTGAAGCTGAAAACAGTTTGCTAGCCAGGGGGCGGGCGGGGCCCTCCTGAGCCTCACAGCGCTCGGTGGCTTCGGCGTGGCCGTTGGGCCAGCATCCTGAGGGGGGCTCTGGTTGGCCCGTGTCTGCCTTCCCAAGAGGCCTGGCAGTCCGCCTTCCGGCTTCATCTGGAAAGTTCGGCTGAAGCTCAGCAGAGGGTGGGGGACCTTTGCACCCCTGGCCGGAGGAGGGGCAGGAACGCTGGAAGCTGGGTGGAATGACGGGGGTGGAGCGGTGACTGTGGGAACACGGGCAACGGGCAACTCCGTCATCGTTTCAGAGTTGGAGTTTGTGGGGGTTTTTAATTCTCACCTGAGGATATTTTTTTTTTCCATTGATTTTTCCGACAGAGTGGGAGGGAGGGAGGGAGGGAGGAGGGGAGGAGAGAGACATTGATTGGTTGCCCCCCACATGCACCCCAAGGGGGCTGGGGGTCAAACCCAGAACCGAGGTACACATGCCCTTGACCGGGAATCAAACCCAGCCCTTTGGATCCACGGGCCAACCCTCTAACCGCTGAGCCAAACCAGTCCGGGCCAAAACTGGTTTTAGTGAATACACTTTATTTTTCAGGAGCAGTTTTAGGTTCACAGCAAAACTGAGCAGAAAGTGCAGATTTCCCGTGTACCCCATGGCCCTGCCACACACACACACACACACACACACACACACACACATACACACACACATACACGGCGTCCCCCACAGTCCACAGCTCCCATGGGGCGGGGCGCGTGTTAGAACCTGTGACCCTGTCTTGACACATCGAAGTCCATAGTTCAGTGTAAGGTTCCCGCGTCCTGTGGGTTTTGACAAATGTGTGACGACCTGTGTCCACCATTGTCATATCTTACAAAATGGGTTTCTCCCGTTTTTAAGGCTTTATCTACATATACTCCCCTCCCCAAGATGGTTTATATATACTTTTTTTGAATACTTATATCATCAGCATTTTTCCATGTTGTTGAAAATTCTCTGTCCCAATATTTTTTATTATTATTATTGACGAGCAGCCCTGTGCATGAATCCCTGCGCCAGTAGCTCTCGGCAGGGTCTGGTCGCTCTGCGCCCGCTGCCCTGAGCTCTCTGAGGCCCAGAGGCCCATCGGCGGCCAGGCGTGGAACGCTTGCCACGTCACCAGGGCAATGACACAGCATTCCCTGCCCTACCCCGCCCCCCTGACCACTGACCACTGCCCAGAGGCCCTCCGCAGTTGGGGTGGAACCCTTGCCCCATCGCCGCAGCAACAAAGCAAGCATTCCCCCAGGCACTCACGTGCCCGCTCTCAGCAACCACCCCCACACCCCCTGGAACCGGGGGGACTCCGGCCGGGCTGAGAGGACTGGGCACCACCATCTTGTGGCTACGGGCCCTGCCATTGTTGTGACGAAGTGATGGCTAGTTTGCATAGTACCTTTTTTTTAAAATAAATATATTTTATTGATATTTTACAGAGAGGAAGGGAGGGAGATAGAGAGCTAGAAACATCGATGAGAGAGAAACATCGACCAGCTGCCTCTTGCACACCTCCTACCGGGGATGTGCCCACAACCAATGTACATACCCTTGACCAGAATCGAACCCGGGACCCCTCAGTCCGCAGACCAACGCTCTACCACTGAGCCAAACCGGTTTGGGCCATAGTACCTTTTTTTTATTAGATAGTATTTCAGAAAGGAAGGGGAAGGAGAGAGGAATAGAAAAATCAAATGATGAGAGAGAATCATTGATGGGCTGCCTCCTGCAAGCCCTCTACTAGAGATGGAGCCGGAAACCCAGGCATGTGCCCTGACAGGGAACTGAACCTTGACCTCCTGATTCATAGAATGACACTCAGTCGCTGAGCCACGGGCTGGGCCCGCCCTGGATTTCTCAGCACTGCGTGCTGCTGTCCCTCCCGCCTCCTATGTAGCCGCTTAAGTTGCTGTCAGTTTTTCTCGAGTATGCGATGCGGCGGCATTGTTTAAGCTGGGAGCTGGGAGTCATGGTTGGGTTGGGTTGGGATTGGAGTTGGCAGAGCTGCCTCTGATTAGGGGGGTGGGGGTGGGGTCCCTCTCCAGGCCTGGGTGCTGGCATCTTGATGATCCAGACTGGGTGCTGCCCTGCCTGCTTCCCTCTGGGGGCCGCCAGCTTGGTGGAGCTGGGAAGCCCGCCTCTTGAGTTCAGAATGCTCTCATTTCACAAGTTCCTCTGGAAAGTGCCTTTGTGGTGCATCATGGGAAAGCTGTGCTGAGCGGGGAGGGGCCAAGGGGGCTGCTGACGGACACGGGGAGCAGAGACTCAGCCGGCCTGGCCCTCAGCAGGCGCATGCTGGCGTGATCACACCCAGACAGGCAGAAACAACGCTGTCTCTGACCTGGAGGAGGAAGACATTGGGATTTGCTGAGCACCTACTATGTGCTGGGCATCATGCCAAGGGCCACACACCTCATGTAACTCTTCTAGCAGCCCCACCTTCAAGCCACGGTCATGATTCCTGCTCTGCAAACATGTCAACCAGTGCTCAAACCTGCCCCCCACGCGTGGGCTGAAGAGATGGATGCCCCTTGAAGGTCTCGCCGCCTCCAGGCTGATCTGAGCGCTGCGAGCAATCTGGACAGGAATGGACACATTCGCCCTTTTCGTCCCCACCAGCCAGCTGGCGGCCCCTTGGGAGGCGCAGAAATGCTCTCAGAGCGAGGGGCAGGTCCGAGTGGATGTGCAACCCCCCCCCCCACGCAGCTCTGCAATCTCCCCGGGGAGTGTCCGCAGGGGGGAGGCTCAGGGTTGCTACGTTTTAATACGAAGGCCGTTGGGGACACACGGGTCTGCCTGCCTCTGCCTGGAGCCAAAGAGAAGATGGAGCTTTCTCCATGTTCCAGAGCAGGAAGCCCTCAGGCCACGGGCGGGGAGGGCGGGCCCAGAGCTGTGCCCCTCCGTCCCTCGCAGCGTCCTCTCCCCGCACTGGGAGAGCCAGCAGCGGGAGCCCAGCGTCCTCAGCTACCTGGAAGTCTAGAAGCTTCCTTTCCACCTGTCGGTTAACCCAAGTCCCTGGGAGCCACGGGGTGGGGAGAAAGCACTGCACATTGAATCGCTGTCAGAACTGGAGCCGGACATGTTCCCGAGAACCGGGGAGGTGTGTTGGGTCCGAGTCCACCCCCAGGTCTGATGCCGGACCTGGAGACTGATGGGACCGGGACTGGCTCGCTCACACCTGTGACTTAATTCAGTGAAAGGATGGGATGCAGAATCAGCAAAGGGAAAAGGAGCGGGGGCGGGGGCAGGGGTACAGCCCGCAGGAAACAGTCTCCACCTTCTCGGGGTGCTCCCAACAGAGGCCCCCGGCACACACACTTGGGCTTGGGCACACACTCGGGCCCTGGAGCACACTTGGTCCCCCAGTGCACACTCCCCGCGCCCCCATCCCCCCCCTCCCCAGCTCCGTGCTGAGCTGGGACAACACCCATAGGTGTCCCCGGGGAAGTTCATCTGAGACTCTGTCAGGGTTTTTGTTAGGGACTCGGCAGGTCCCCAGTTCTGTCTAAGAGGCGATCAGCCTGCGCCAGGCTGTGCACAGGCCAGGCTCGGGAGCCGCTCCGCTCGGTCCCAGGAATGGTGGGGGCCATCCCGAACCCACAGTCCCCGGAGCCAGCCCAGGGCCACAGTGCCAGAGGTTTTTCAGGAGAGCAGTCTCAGGCCGTGTTTCAGTGGAGGAGGCCAGAGCTCTGCCACGTGGGGACCTTTGATGGCACTGCAGGGCTCGTGGGATGTTGACCATGTGGCCCTTATTTCCCAGATAATGCCAGTGGTCTTGATATGGCATCTAGAAGGGTTCAGCACTCTGGAGAAGGCGCTGTACGTAAATTAATCAAGAGTCCAGAGAGGAAACATAATTTTGAAAGGCATTATAGGGAGTCAGAGAAGACTTAGGTAAAGGAACTAAGTTCTCTTTGTCCCAGGACCCCTTGCTTTTTGTTAACACAATGTGTCCTAGAGCAAGGTGGAGATATATACACTTCAAAGGGTAGGGTTAGGTACAGAATCCATGGTCAGATTGGGGAATTGCCTTTGGCTGTTCAGGTGCTTCGCCAGGAGGAGGTGATACCATGTAGGTTAAGAAGCCCTGAGTTGTCTGGCAGCAAGCTTCCTTTTCAGGTTTGGGGAAATGCCTTTAGCCATTCCCAACAGGCGTTAACATATGTGACTCAGCCCTTGTTGAGTCCCCAAGTTCCATCAACCTTTTGATGAAACTCTTGCAATTATGACATGCTGGAGCTGGCTTCTGTCACCCAGAGCCTGGCTTGGGGTGGGCACTCTCATAAGGACATCCATTTGGTTCTCCTGGCTGCATAGGTGTGTGGCCTGTCTTCACAGATCCCTCAGGTCTGGGCCGTGTTACACAGCAGTGTGTGCACTCTGGCCTGGCCACAAACGTGTCCTGTTGTGTGCACTGTATAGTGCTCCTGAGGATAACTGTATGTACAGAGTCACGACAGGTTCCGTGTGACTCAGTAAGGATCTGAACATCATGGAACAGGCTACGGGGTCATCCCCTCCCCTGTCCAGCAAGTTCCTGCCCTCATCTGGAGGTGTCCTGAGCCGGCCTACCTGGCTGCAGCCTGCACCGTTCAATGCACTGCCACAGGCCTGGCCCCTGAGGGACTGGCTGGGGAGGCGGTGGTAAATTATTCTTGGAGCTGTCGGCCCACGCAATAGACACGTCGAGGACCCTGACCTGACAGATACAGACACACTGACACCCATGCCACCACCAGCCACCCAGCTTCTGGCTCTCATTGCGTGCCTCTGTGGACCCAGCACTGCACCTTCTACTCATCCTCACATTAAACCCCCATGGCAACACCTTCCGGAGGGAAAGAGTGTCCCAGATGAGGAACCCAAGGCACAGAGAGGCTGAGTAACTTACTCAAGATCGCCCAGCAGAGAAGTGGCACCTGGGGGCTGTTCTCCCTCTACCCAAGGCCTGGGCAGCCCTGCCCCACGCTCCTGTTTGACCCTCACAACAGCCCCGAGATATCGGCGTCATCAGTCCCAATGTGCAGATCAAGAGACCAAGATCCAACTGGTTTAAATGGTTATCCAGTCAAGATGATGGTATTCACGCCCAGGTCTATGCAATCTGAACCTGCGACTTTTCCACAATGTCATCTGGTGGCTAACGGGGGGGAAGCTGTGAACATCTCCCGGATAGAACCCGCTTGGGGAGGGCAGGGCCGGGACCTCCGTCTTTGGTTCGCATCAGACTCACCCAGTCCCCATCCCAAACCCACGGCATCAGCATTGATTGGGATGGACCTCCAGGGCATGAAGTGGCACCTCATTGCACTGTTGACTAATGCTGTTGAGCAACCTGTCACGTGACTTTTCTCTGCCCGAGTCTGTCCGAGTCTTTTGCCCATTTTTAAAGTGAGTCATCTGTCTCCCCATTGACGTGTCAGCGTTCTTCATGGACTGTGGACGCCGGTCCTTGGCAACAGATGCATTGCAGATGTGATATGTGGCCTCTTTCCTTGTTGTCACCATGGCCTTTGAAGAACAGAACACGTCAATTTCTATGGCATGCGCATGAGCGCTCTGTTCTCCTCTGCTGGCTCGAGTTTTCTGGGTCTTGTGTCTTGGCCCACCCCCAGGGGACAGAGCTTTTCCTCGAACGTGAGGGATGTGCATGTTAAGCACAATGCCCGCGTGGCCCTGCTGGGCACCCAAGTTGGAGGAGCCCAGGTATCATGGTCGCTCTAGGGTTGGAGGCAGATCTGAGTCTGACTCCCAGGTTTGCCACTTACTAAGCAAGTCACACTGTCTCTCAGAGCCTCACTTTCCCTATCTGTAAAATGAGGTAAAAAATAGGGCCCATCTGCCCGGCTGGTGTGGCTCAGTGATTGAACCAGGAGGTCACTGGTTTCATTCCTGGTCAGGGCACATGCCCAGGTTGCCCAATCCCTGATCAGGGGTGGGTAGGAGGCAGCTGATCAATGATTCTCTCTCATCATTGATGTTTTTTTTCTCTCTCTCCCTTTCCCTTCCTCTGCCCTAGCAGGTTTGGCTCAGTGGATAGAGTGTCAGCCTATAGACCAATGGGTCTGGGGTTCGACTCCAGTCAAGGGCACATGCCTGGATTGTAGGCTCCTCCCCAGCCCAGGGCCCTAATAGGGGGCGTGCAGAAGGCAACCAATTGATGTGTTTCTCTCACATTGATGTTTCTTTTTGTCTCTCCCTCTCTCTTCTGCTCACTCTAAAAGACCAATAGAGAAGTATGCTTGGATGAGAATTAACAAAACAAACAAACAAACAAATAGGGCCCATCCACAGACTTTGCCAGAAGGTTCCGTGGTTAAGGCTCAGGCAGAACCCAGCGCAGGCCTGGCGTGAGACCACGTGCTGCAGCAGCTGGTGGGTTTAGCCACAGCTGCTCCGGGCGGCCGGAGGGAGCAGGGGGAGTAACGGTGTGTTGTTTGCTTTCAGTACATCAAGGCCTTTTACAATGAGACGTGGGAGAGAAGGCATGGACACCCGATCGACCCCGACACGCTGACGCTGCTCTGGTCGGTCACCGTGTCCATATTCGCCATCGGCGGACTCGTGGGGACGTTAATGGTGAAGCCGATCGGAAGGTTTTGTGGGAGGTCAGTGGGGGCTGTGTGTGTTGGGGGATCCCCTCCATCGTGTCCATAACGTATCTGTGTCCCATCAGGACCCCGCACACAACAAAACGCCCAGAGTTCAGCTGGAGAGGATGAATGTCGGAAGGGGAAGGGGCGGAAATAGGGTCCCAGAGGCCACGGGGCAGGGAAGCCGCAGACGACGGGCTGCCCAGCAGGAGCTGAGGTTGGGGAGGTCAAAACTACTGTCCCCACAGGGAGGGAGCCGGGAAGAAACACCCTGGCTTATTTCTCCTCCAATCCCCCGCCCCCTGAATCTGCTGCCGGTGGCGCCTCCCATTGGTCTAACCCAGTGGTTGGCAAACTGCGGCTCTCGAGCCACATGCAGCTCTTCGGCCCCTCGAGTGTGGCTCTTCCACAAAATACCACGGCCTGGGAGAATCTATATTGAAGAAGTGGCATTAGAAGTTTAAGTTTAAAAAATGTGGCTCTCCAAAGAAATGTCAATCATTGTCCTGTTGCTATTTGGCTCTGTTGACTAATGAGTTTGACGACCACTAGTCTAACCCAAGTGCAAGCCAGGAGAACCAGGAGCTTTCTGGGTCAGGAGGACCAGGCCCCGGGGCACGGAGCAGGCTGGAGCCACGGCACGCAGCACGGTGTCCGTGGGACCGCACCCTGCGCTCAGAGGGCCCTGCTTTTGAAACCATCAGCCTCAGATAGTCTTCCATGAGAAGCCTGAGCCCGAGCAGAGGGCACGAGAAAGGGCCGTTGGGCTGGGCTCAGGGCGCCGTGGGCCAGCAAGTGTGACGTGGGCAGGCGTGTGACGTGGGGCGGGCACCTCCCTCTCAGCCAGCAATCTCCCCAAGTGCACCACCAAGGGCAAGGCGATGACGGTGGCCTCAGCAGCGTGGCAGCCACGAAAGCGAAAGGAAAGCTGAAGAGGAAACGCCTTGGGGAAACACTGAGATCAGGTCAAAGGTGCGGGCTGTCATGCCCCGGGCAGCTGCCGACTCCTGTTCGCATCACGACAGAGTGAGAGCCGGATTGGGGTGAAGGCTCAGCTGGAATCGCCTCGGTGGGAGCGGGAGGGGGGGGTGGCGAGGGGAGGAGAAGCAGCTGGCATTGAAGACAGTTACCATCTGTCCCCCTCCTGCTACCTGCCAAGCTGGACAGGCGATGCTTCCCACACGTGGTGCACCGAGGCCCAACGAGGCCCAGCAGGTGTCCCAGGGTCCGAAATTCAGATCTGCGTCTGTGGCCACCAGCCGGCTCTGGCTGCCACATGGTGCCGATGGCCATGCTGCTCGAGGCCTCATCCTTCATGCCCCGGGAGAGCCGTCGGGAGGATGAGGAGGCTGGGCTCGGTGTGCAAGGCTGGGGCCAAGGCCAGCCAAGGGCCTGGGAGAGAGGCTCAGGTGGAGCCGGGCATCCTGGGAGTCCTCGGTGTGGTCACATGGGGCCCATCCCGCCCAGGGCACGTTAACCTCGTCTGTGGTTTGGGAGAGGGGTGAGGACAGGGAGGGTGTGAGCCGCCCCAAGGTCTGTTCTCAGAGATGCAGGCGCCTTGTCTCCTGGCCTCTCTGGCTTGGAGAAGTCTGTCCCTAGAGAAGTTTCTAAGCCCCAGTCCCTCACTTGGTGCCATCTGTCCTTGGCTTGCCTGGCTCCAGTGACAGACCCCTTGGTCCCTCACGAGACAGGACGGTGGCCATGCTGGTGCCCAGCTTAGCTCCTGGACTCTGACACCCGGGACGTGTGCCACAGAGTCTGTGCTTCTCGCAGTTCACTGAGTGCCCCGGTGTTACCCGCTCTCTGCGTATCTCCTCTGAGGCTTGTGCCTGTCTCTACCGCCACACACGCCCCTTTCGTACAGGTGGTTCCACAGCCTCCCCGGGGCTGTACCTTGCTCTTTGCACTCCACAGCGTGGCTCGGAGACCTTTCTGTATCAGACTGCAGAGGGTTGTCTCTGACTCAGTGCCTGCAGGCCACTTGTGCTTGACAGACGCCTCGTCACTCACTTCCGGAGCCGCCTGTTCACGGGCACTGGGCCGTGGCCGCCATTTGCTATCAGGGACGGTGTGGCCGTGAGCAGCCTTTGAACTGTCGTCACTGAGTTGCATAGGTCAGTAGCTTGGGGATCCTCCAAGAGGATGTAGGAGGGGGAGAGGGGAGCTAGGGCGCGTTTGAGAAAAGTCAGAGCTCTGGCTCCGAAGAGCAGTCACAGGCCCCCGGCAGGCACCCAGCTTCTTACAGCAGAGAACACCGTTGACCACCAGCTAACCCGCTGAGCCTTTGGGGGACAGCATCTGGGGTGTGCCCAGCCCCTTGTCCTGGTTAGCTGCTCTGTGGAGCAGGGGTAGGGACGTGGCCAACGGAGAGGCTCATTTTGAGCAGGAGCGGAGCGACTCGTGCGAGGAGCTCACGGCGACATCTGTCCCAGAGCGGGGCTCGCTGCAGGGAGCGAGGACGACCACATTGCAGGCGAGGAAGGACGACGGAGAGCAATCGAGTGCCGAGCCACCGGCTCACAACACCAGAGCGGGTCAGGAGCCCGGGCCCCCACTCGGGTCATGTGGCCACGCCGTGGCGTCTTAGTGACGTGCCCGTGAAACAGCGGGAACAGACCCAGCACAGAGCAATTTGTGGGCGTGATCAGCAACCCCAGGGAGGACCCAGAGGGCGCGAGTACCTGGCTCAGGATCGCACAGCCAGAGGTGGCTGTGGGGGGGGCTAAGGGGGGACCCCGCTCCTGGGATGGACAGCCCCCTCATCAAACCCTTCCTTGTATTTTAAGTTTATTTTTTATTGGATGTATTGGGGTGACGTTGGTTAATAAAATTGTATCGGTGCCAGGTGTATGATTCTGCGGTACATGGCCTATCTATTGTCCTGTGTGTTTGGCACCCCAAGTCAAGCCTGAACCCCGCCTTCCCCTCCAGGAAGTGCACGCTGCTGGTCAACAACTTCTTCGCGATCACCGCCGCGCTGCTGATGGCCTTCTCGCTCTGGGCAGGCGCCTTCGAGATGCTCATCGTGGGCCGCTTCATCATGGGCGTGGATGGAGGTGAGCTCCCGTGGCCGGGAGGGGCGGTGACAGCTCCCGGGGCGCCGCTGACTCCCGTGAGGACACCAGCGCTCAGAGGGTGGGACAGGAAGTGGCTATGAGTTCCAACTGCCCGGTTCTGCCACGTACCTGGGTTCATTCCATCACCTGGTCTGTGTCAGTTAGGTCTTATCTTGCTGCATAGAAGTAAAAACTCAACCCAGACATAATGGCAGAAAGCAAATACAGTTTGCTGAGCCTGCAGCTCCGTGGGTGGGCCGGGGGCTCAGGCCCCCGCAGAGCTGTTCTGTGTTTGCGGAGGACTGTGCTGCCCACTGTCCCGGGGGTGTGAGCCCACATTGGCTGCGTTAGAAGGTCCCCAGTGGACGGCGATGGCGGGTTCTAAGCCACCCAACACAAAAGCGGCTCAGAGGTTGAATGGGCACCTCCACCGTGTGGCCAGGAGAAACAGAAATGGCTTCAGTGATTAAGGAAATGCACATCAAAGCCACGATGGCTACAGTTGAAAAATTTTAACGCCAAATGTTGGCGACTGTGTGGAGCAGAGGTAAGTTGGCATGAACGTTGAGGAAACTTGCTTACCTACTAGCACTGAACGTGCACACATTGTGATGACTGTGTATCTCACAGCTCACATACATACGTGTGCAATGAAAGTCCTGTGCCAGGGTGTTCATGGGTTACTATTAGCATTGACCCCAAACTGGAAAGCACTGAAGTGTCCACCAATAGAAGGGGAGATAAATTGTGGTATATTTATACATTGGAATACTGCACAGCAATGAAAATGAACGAATTATAGCTACATGCTATATAACATTAATGTATTTCAGTAAAAGAGGTGATACACATCCTCTCAGTGCACATCACATTCACCACCACCACCACTACCATCACCACCATCACTACTACCTCCATCACCATCATCATTACCACCACCATCACTACCACCATCACCATCATCATTACCACCACCATCACCAGCACCATCACCACCACCACCACCATCACCAGCACCATCACCACCACCACCACCATCACCGGCACCACCACCACCATCACCATCACCACCACCACCACCACCACTATCACCACCACCATCACCACCACCATCACCACCACCATCATCATCACCACCACCACCACCACCACCATCACCTGCAGCAGCACCACCCGTGCCCCCATTCTAGCTACTTCCTCTTCAGTGAAATCCACTTCCTGGCTGTGCCAGTGGACTAAATAATTCCAGGCATGTTACCGTTGGCGCTGTGTGCAGAGCGCGGGCATGGTGCTGGGTGCGCGCTGCTTTTGTCCTGGGAAAGCAGAGGAAGGGGCTGTGACCAGCCTTCCCGGAGGACACGGCTCCCCACGCCCGAGGGCTCCTCGGAGGAAGAGGCAGCTCTCTCACAGGGCCCTGTGTCCTCCGCAGGCATCGCCCTCAGCGCGCTCCCCATGTACCTGAGCGAGATCTCACCCAAGGAGATCCGGGGCTCCCTGGGGCAGGTGACCGCCATCTTCATCTGCATCGGGGTGTTCACGGGGCAGCTGCTGGGCCTGCCTGAGCTGCTGGGCAAGGTAAGCGTGGCTCTCGGCCAACCGCGTCTGTGCTCACGTCACCATCTCGGCTCCATGTGCCGCCGGCAGGGCTGAGGGGCGCCCTCCCCACAAAGCTGTCCCCGGGCCTAGGAATTCCTGAGCACTCAGCCTACGCTTACCGTTGGAGAAAAGCGGTTGCGGAGTACCTCTGGTTGGGTTTGGGCTTTGGAAGGACATAGGAATGTAGAACCAACTCTAACCGCACAGCACGTGCAAATCCACCCACCCACCCACAGCTCACGTGAGCAGCTCGATTACCATTCATTCAGGCTTTGCAAACCCGTATGAACCCACGCAGCTCTTTCACTGCAGCGTGCTCTTCATTTCACGTGTTCTGGGCGTCTTCCCAAGATGCTTTGCTCAGCTCTCCCTCACTCTGGAGCCTTCCTTTCCCGTAGAAATATGGGATCACACGGTCTTCTGTTTCTGGCTTTTTGTTTTGGAAGCAGAAAGGCCTGGCTTTGAGTCCCTGTTCAACCACCTCCTTGCTGCGTGGCTTTGGCAAGGAGGCGCGCCTCAGCTAGGTTCAAGAGGGGTTGGGGGGGCAGATCAAGGAAGGCTTCCTAGAAGAGGTGGCCTCGAAATTGAGCCCTGAAGGGTGGGCAGCAGTTAGGCGGGTGATGATGGGGTTTGAGAGAAGACACTGGAGACAGGTCCACGAGGTGGGGAACAGCCCCGGGAAAGAACCGCGAGTGGCTGGGGACCAAGGGAAGAGCACGTGTGGGGAGCGTGAGATGAGGTCCCTGTTCACGGAGCTGCAGCTGACATTGTGTGTGGTGGGAGGCGGGAAAGGGGGGGCCCCAGGCGGCACTAGGGCAGGGGAGTGACTCAGCCAGATCTGAGTGGAAGGCGGCTTTGGGGCTGGGAGTGGGATGGGGGGAGGGTGGGAAGGGTGAAAAGAGAGGAGAGGGCCTGGCAGGCGGCTGCTGTGTTGGTGTGCGTGGCACGGGGGTGAGGGGAGCGGAGGCAGTGGCCAGGGGGGCAGAGAGGAGGGGCAAGGAGCCAGGACTTGCCGCCTGAGTGTCGGACAAGGTCAAGGACAGACAAGGTCAAGGACGAGGGAGGGATGCAGCCACTCCCCCTTCCCACTGATGCAGGAGGCCAGCAGGGCGGGAGGAGGTGAGACCAGGAGTGCTGGCCACTGCACCGGGGCAGCCCAGCTGATGCCCCTCACCTGGGGCCGAGTCCCGGCAAGAGGGGGTAGGAGGAGGAGGCGGGGACATACACTTCAATACGATTCCAGTGACAGCTTCAGGCACGCCTCACCCAGGGCTCAAAGTTTGGGGTGCTCAGGGGCGCTGTGCCCAGACCCAGCCTGTGATCAGGCGCCCCCTAGTGTCCATAGTTAGTTCATTCCTGATGTAGTCGCTCATTTGACACTTGCTGTGGATGGTGTGCCTGGCACTGTTCTGGGCTCCATCCAGCGGAGAACAGCCAGACAGGGACGCCTGCCTCGTGCACCTCGCTTGCGTTTCCGGGGAGACCACACATCTGAGACTCAGCTCTAGGAAGCTGGCTCTCGCGGGTGATGTGAGGCAGAGCACAGCGGGAGGGAGGGGGCAGGGAGCCTGTCGTAGCGTGGCCTCGGGCCTCGCACGCTGTGAAGCACCCAGCAGTTCAGGCAGATCTGGGGAGCGATGTCCTAGCCCTTCCCCGCGATGCCTCGGCCAGAACCCTCCACTCTCTGCTGGCCTGGCCCACCCCCTCCACGTCTCCGCCTCACGCATGGCCTCTCTCCCTCCCCTCGATGCCCTGCGACTCAACCCCTCCTTGCCTCGCCTCTGGGCCACAGCGGAGGACTTGCCTCCAACCGTATCTGCCTCCCAGACCCGTATAATCCCAATCAACTCATCTGGCCCCGATCAACCCCAGTGCACTAGGCCCCACGGAGGTGGGTAGGCAACGTCCTTGCCTGCAAGGCCCGTGCTGCTAGAGGGACAGGTGGAAGGGTCAATGGACGGACGTGGCGGCCATGGAGGAAGCCTGGGGTCCAGGGAGCCCGGAGCAGCCCTGATGCAGCAGGGAGGGCCGGGAACCTTTCTGGAGAAGCGGGTGCAGACCTTGAGGGAGACACCACCCCAGGCAGAGGGAAGAGCCTGTCCAAAAAAAAAGGTAAAAAGATGCGGAGAGAGCTCCGCCCCTGGGGGAGCTGCAGTGACTCAGAAAGAGCACCAGGGGGCAGTGATGAGAGGGCAGCCCCTCCCTGCACCTGTCAGCTCAGTCACAGCTGAGACCACCTCCCTGCGCCAGTGCATTGGCTGGGTCACACCAGCCTTCTCCCTCCGCCCCCTCCCCCCCCCCCCCCCCGGGCACATGGCTGGCTGATGTGGAGGCCATGGAGGCGGGAAGCTGTGGACTCCTCCCTCTGCCATGCCCACTCACTGGCCCCCCGCGCCTCCCTCCAGGAGAGCACCTGGCCGTACCTGTTTGGAATGATCCTCATCCCCGCCGTGATCCAGCTGGTGTTCCTGCCCTTCTTCCCCGAGAGCCCGCGCTACCTGCTGTTTGAGAAGCACGACCAGGCAGCGGCCGAGAAAGGTAGGGCCCTCGCCCTTTCCCACGCGGCTCCGGCATCTCACAGGGCCAGTGCGCAGGGCGTGCAGAGACCTGGGCCACCCCTCTCTGCAGGCGTGGTGCTGGGTGCCCTGGGGCACCCTAAGCCATTTCATCTTCCCCACGGCCTGCTCTGGCGGCCCAGGGAGGGGCGCAGGCCACCCTGGGAGCCTGGCAAAGCCAGGCCAGAGCAGACAGGACCCAGGTCTGCTCACTTCCGTGCCCAGGTGTCTCTGTGGGGTGTCCCGGCCACAGAGATGGCGGAACACGGATTTCTTAGTGGCACAGGTCTCTGCTGGCTTCCTCTGTGCCTTTTCTTCTTTGCTGGCCACTGCTCCCTGTCAGCAGTCACCAGGGGGAAGGGGGTGGCGGCCCAGGGGAGCACCAGCAGCGCGGCACCCGGGCGGGAGCCCCCACGGGGGAGGGGGGGGGAGGCAGGATCCCCTTGCAGGAGAGCAGCACGAGGCTCACATGGGCGTGGCGTCCTCTTAGGTGGACGCCACGCCCATGCACACTCAGGGGCCGCTCTTCTCGGCCCCTGAGTGTGCATTCAAGGCAAGCTCGGCCTCTGGAATCGGGCATTTCTGCAGAGCCGCCAAAGGCAGCGCCATTCTGCCTTGAGAAACCACGCACATGAGCACCAGCCTGCATTTGTTCAGTTTTATAAAACGGGACACAATTGACAGTGTCATGGGTAAGCATGAGGGACGGGAAGAACCAGCACCGCCTGCAATTCCTGACCCTGCTGGCTGAACTTGAACAATTATTTTAACCTTCCTGGGCCTCGGAACACTCACCTATCCATCCACACACCCACCCACCCACCTACCCATCTCTCTGTTCATCCACCCATCTATCCATCTATCCATGTATCTATATATCATCCATTTATCCATCCATCTGTCCATCCATCCACCCACCCATCTATCCATCTATCTATACATCCATCATCCATCCACCCATCCATCCATCCATTCATCTATCCATCTATCCATGCATCTATATATCATCCATCTCTACATCTATCCACCCACCTACCCATCTCTCCATCCATCTACCCACCCATCTACCCATCTCTCCATCTATCCATCCATCCATCCATCCATCCATCCATCCATTTATCCATCTATCTATGCACGCCTTTGGAGGGGAGGAATAGGGAGGGGAGGGGCTTAGGGGACTCGGCACGCGCTGATTGGTGGCTTAATGCACGGTCCATATAAGGTACATAGTTAGTCCTTCCGGTGCTTAGGGACAAGGGCTCAGGGTATCTGCAGGTGCTGATTGGTGGTTCAATGTGAAGTCCATCTAAGGTGCCCGGTTAGGGGCTCAGGAATGTTCAGGCCACAGGTGCGGGTTACGTCACACTCCGCCCACCAGCTGGGGGAAGGGAGGACCTGTGGGTCCCAGCTACGGAAGCGGCTTCCCGAGGCAGGTCCAGGTCACTTCCGGGAGCGACACCCAGGCCCTCGCTGGCCACCTTCTGGGAGAACCGGGGGGCAGCCTTCACGGCCTTTTTCTTCTCTGCTCCTTAAGGAGAGCGCTTTCCCGGGGGCTCAGCGCAGCGTGGTTGAGGCTGCAAGAGGATGCACCTCCCAGCTGACCATCTGCCTGTGCCTTTAAGTCACTCCAGCATCTGGTTGTGATGGCTGCAGGGTTCTGACCAGTCAGCCCACCTTCACACACGCAGTCAGGTCTGGGCAGAAAAAATGGCAGGCTCGCCGAGGCCCGCAGTTTGCCTAGGTCGCATGAGCTCGTCTGAATCCTGGGAAGATGAGCTCTGAGACTGTCCCCCCAGGTGTCTGCATTCCGGGGGGCACGGGGAAGGGGCCCAGAGGCGCTCCTGCCGAGAGGGGAGCTGGCTGCCGGGCGTCCCGACACGTCCAGTGAGGACGAGCGCAGAGGCAGACGAGGCTCTCTGCACTGCGTGGGGAGCACGCCGGGGTGTGAGTTGGGGTGTTACACAGAGCACAGCCACCCGCAGCCCCGGGAGGCCGGGCGACTGCAAACTGCTCACCTGCCCGTGTGAGACGGGATGTGGACCTGGGCACCCTTGGCCAGCATTGCTCCGGGGCACTCGGGGTCCTGGTTCTCTCCCACCGCTGCTCCTGGCCGCCCCCGACCCTGGGCAAGTCGCCGCATGCTCAGGGGCTTCGCTCTCCTATTTTTAAAAATATATTTTTTATTGCTTTTTTACAGAGAGGAAGAGAGAAAGATAGAGAGTCAGAAACATCGATGAGAGAGAAACATCGATCAGCTGCCTCCTGCACACCCCCCACTGGAGATGTGCCCGCAACCAAGGTACATGCCCTTGACCGGAATTGAACCCGGGACCCTTCAGTCCACAGGCCGACACTCTATCCACTGAGCCACACCAGTTTTGGCTGCTTTCCTATTTTTAAACGCCGTGGTCTCAGAGGCCCCGGCCAGCTTTGTCCCTGACAAAGCGTGTGTCTGGGGTCGGAGCCGGCCCTGCGGGGGCCAGCATCAGACACACAAAGGCTGCTCTTGGCTGACCGTCCCTGCCCGTCCCCGTGCGCAGCCTTCCGGACGTTCCTGGGCAAGGAGGACGTGTCCCGGGAGGTGGAGGAGGCGCTGGCCGAGGGCCGCGTGCAGAGGAACATCCTCCTGGTGTCCACGCTGGAGCTGCTCAGGACCCGCTTCGTCCGCTGGCAGGTCATCACCGTGGTGGTCACCATGGCCTGCTACCAGCTCTGCGGCCTCAACGCGGTGAGCGCCCCGCGCAGTCGGAGGGACGGGAGGGAGGGAGGGAGGCGAGCGGTGGGGTGGGGTGGGTCAGGCTCGGGCCCTAGCTGCCCAGGCTCCGGTCCCAGCTCTGCGCCACTGGCAACCACACCACCTGATCCTCAGCTTCCCCGTCCGTAAAATGGGACGGCATAGCGCCGAAAGAACGAATCCGTGCGGAGTGGTCGGGGCGGCAGCTGGTGGGTTCATCCCTCAGTCCGGGCCGCCTCGCCCTGTGACTGCTTTTCCCCGGCAATCCTTCAAAGCCTCATTTCTCCACAAAACGGGAATTAGGAAGGAACACGGTGATGATTTAAATAAAGTCCTTGCAGCTGCGTTGGCCTCATTGGGCAACGTAGGCCTGAGAGAACCTCAAGGCTTTACAGGGCACGTTTCCTGGGGTCTGAGCTGACAGAGGTGGGGAGGTGGGAGGAGGAGGTCCCCCCCCCCAGAGCCACCCCCCAAGCCCTCCGGTGAGCTCAGCCACCCCTTGCCTGCTCCAGAGTTAGAACCTGGGGGTTTGAGGACAGGGGGGCTGCCGTGAGCTCATCATCATCATCATCACCATCGTCATCATCACTGCTGCTTCTGGCGAACAGTGCACGTCAGCAGGCCGGCCACAGGGCAGGGGTGTGTAGAGGAGATTTGGCACGGAGGCACCCAGTGCCCTCTGGGGTCGTGTGCGTGCTCAGGGGAGCTGTGGCCGGGCCCAGGGAAACAGCCCCTGTTGTTTGCACAGAATGGGCATGAGCCCGTCCCCTGCCCCCAGGGCGGGTTTGGGGGTGTCTAGGGCAGGTGATACCAAAAGGCCGTGGTTCCATCTGGAGAGGGGAGAGTGGCAGCGTAGGGAGTTGCAGCCAGGGTGGTTTTACCCGTTTCTTGGTTACAGTCGGCAGAATAGGGAGGGGCTAGGTCGCCTGTGTGACCTTGGACCAGTCCTGCTGTTGCCTCCCCTTGACAAGGTCAAGGTCATGCCCCAGGGTCTCAGAGCCTTCCCTCCCCACCTGAGACAGCAGAGGGAGAAAGCATCCATGTCTTTTCTTTCTTTCTTTTTAAAATATATATATTTTATTGATTTTTTACAGAGAGGGAGAGAGAATTAGAAACATCAATCAGCTGCCTCCTGCATAATCCCACCTGGGGATGTGCCCGCAACCAAGGCACATGCCGTTGACCGGAATCGAACCTGGGACCTTTCAGTCCGCAGGCCGACGCTCTATCCACTGAGCCACACTGGTTAGAGCAGCATCCATTTCTTAATGCTCAGACTTGGGCCCCAAGAAGCCACAGGCAGATCTGTATTTAGTGAGGCATTCCGGCGGAGAATCGTGGTAGTCCTAAGCAGCGTTCTCGCCTCCCTGTGGGTGTAGTTTTCTGATTTGCATGCCCTGTTTCCTGTACAAACTCCGCTAGGGCGCTTCTGTAGACCCCTGGGCATGAGCACAGGTGAGAAAGCATCTGTGTCTCTCCAAGTCAGCAGCAGCGGTACCCCCGCTTTGGAATGTGGCCCCTCGCACTGACCGCCTTTCGTGGATGTTTTATTGATGTCAGAACCTCCCACGTGAGATCCACCTTCTTAGAAAATGTTTGCGTTCACCGTGCAGTATCAACCGCAGGCTCAACGTCCAGTGATGGTTAGAATTTAGTCACCGTCCAGGACTGAGACTTACACTGAACAGAGCTCCCGTTTCCCCTCTCCTAACCCTGGCAACCACCGCGTCTATGAGTTAGACCAGCCGTGGGCAAACTACGGCCCGCCGGCCGAATCCGGCCCATTCGGCTGTTCTATCCGGCCCGCGGAGCCGAAAGAGCAGAGGGTTCTCTTGCTCTCCCCTCCGCTCCTTCACCAGCAGCCCGAGATGAGAGTGCCAGCATGGTCAGGTTGCTTTTGTTCCGGCCCTCCGGTCCGGTTTAAGAACCCATTGTTGCCCTTGAGTCAAAACATTTGCCCACTGAGTTAGACCATTTCAGATGTCCTATGTAATCCTTTATAGTAAAGAGCTAATATGCAAATGGCCGTCGCATCCTCAGACCCCCCCCCTCCGCCCTCGCACCAGGGCCCGGGACCTCAGGCCGCATGCCCCACCTGGTGGGGCTTGATGGGGGACCTGAGGCTGTGCCCCCCTCCCTGCAGGGCTTGACAGGGGTGGGCCAGCCGGGTCTGGGTCTCGTGCAATTTTGAGGTGGGCGGGGTCTTGGCTCTGGGTTCTGCGGTGCGCCCCAGACTCTGACAGGACGGAGAGTTTAATATACATTTTACTGATTTTCTTTCATCTCTGACACTTCTCTTATAGAGAAAGGGCAGGTAGCAATATTAAAATATTTCCTTTAATCCCTTTTAATGTGCACGAATTTTGTGCACCAGGCCACTAGTTTCATATAAGTGGACTCGGGCAGTACCTGTCCTTCTGTGACTGGCTTCATTCCACTTAGGAAACGTCCTCCATGATGTCACATGCTGCAGGATTCCCCTCTTTTTCGAGGCTGACTAATTGTGTGTATTGGCTGCATTTCCTTATCCGTTCATCCATCGATAAGCCGTTAGGTTATTCCCACATCTTGGCTACTGGGAATGATGCTTTGTCGGACACAGGAGTGCCAATCTCTCTTTGAGGTCCTGCTTTCACGCCTGTGGGATAAATATCCAATCGTGGGATCGCTGGATCAGATGGTAGTTGCAGTTTTAATCTGTTGAGAACCTTTCATATTGTTTTCCATGGTGGTTGCACCAATTTACATTCCTACCCACACCGTGTAAGGGTTTCCATTTCTCTACATCCTCACCAACATTCACCCCTTGCTGACCGACTCCCCTCTTTTCCTTTGCTGCCTGCAGATTTGGTTCTATACCAACAGCATCTTCGGGAAAGCAGGGATCGCTCCGGAAAATATCCCCTACATCACCCTGAGCACCGGCGGCGTTGAGACCCTGGCTTCCATCTTCTCTGTAAGTAAAGGGACCGTTACCCCGAGAACTTGCAGGGGAGTCCGCGGGGCCGCGGGAAACCGGGTCCCATAGCGGCGGGCACCCTTGGTCCCCCTGAGGGTGTGTGAATCGGAGGAGTGATCGTGCCGTCCACCACTGATGTCTCGCCGTCTAGCGGACGTCCTCGGCTGGTTTGCTTCACCGTTTTCCTCCTTCAAAACAATCGCTCCCTCCTTGGAGCTCTTACCTCCCTCTGAGGAGGGGCACGTCTCCCTGGGCGTCCGGCCAGAGGCCCCGGAGCCCCAGGTCTGTGGTCATGACCTTACAAACGTTTCAGACCGCACTCGGTCATCTTCCCAGCCCAGGTATGTCGGTGTCTGCAAGGCAGAGAGAAGGAGAAAGACATTCCCTTCAGTTCTTGCAACGCAGAGGGGCTTCAACGATGAGCCAGGGTCTGCAATCCGAGAAAGCGCTCGCCACTCTTTCTCAGCCTCCAGCTGCAAAACAGACATGGGGGGCGGGGCAGTGGGGTGGAGAGTCCCCATGGGGGGGGGGGGGGCAGTGGGGTGGAGAGTCCACATGGGGGGCGGGGCAGTGGAGTGGAGAGTCCCCATGGGGGGGGCAGTGGGGTGGAGAGTCCCCAGGGGGGGCGGGGCAGAGGGCCTGGAGGGTCCCCATGGGGGGGTGCAGTGGGGTGGAGGGTCCCCATGGGGGGGGCAGTGGGGTGGAGGGTCCCCATGGGGGGGGGCAGTGGGGTGGAGGGTCCCCAGGGGGGGGGCAGTGGGGTGGAGGGTCCCCATGGGGGGCGGGCAGTGGGGTGGAGGGTCCCCATGGGGGGGGCAGTGGGGTGGAGGGTCCCCAGGGGGGGGGCAGTGGGGTGGAGGGTCCCCATGGGCGGGGCAGTGGGGTGGAGGGTCCCCATGGGCGGGGCAGTGGGGTGGAGGGTCCCCATGGGGGGCGGGGCAGTGGGGTGGAGGGTCCCCATGGGGGTGGGGCAGTGGGGTGGAGGGTCCCCATGGGGGGCGGGGCAGAGGGGTGGAGGGTCCCCATGGGGGTGGGGCAGAGGGGTGGAGGGTCCCCATGGGGGCGGGGCAGAGGGGTGGAGGGTCCCCATGGGGGCGGGGCAGTGGGGTGGAGGGTCCCCATGGGGGGGGCAGTGGGGTGGAGAGTCCCCATGGGGGGGGCAGTGGGGTGGAGGGTCCCCAGGGGGGGGGCAGTGGGGTGGAGGGTCCCCATGGGCGGGGCAGTGGGGTGGAGGGTCCCCATGGGGGAGGCAGAGGGGTGGAGGGTCCCACAGACACCGCCCAGGTCTGCCTTCGCTCTGCACTGGGTCCGCACGCTGGCTCCGCGTGGCCGTGTGATGCTGATAAGGCGCTCACTCCCTAGGGGACCGCTTCCCCTTTGAGGAGCTATTCCTGTCTCCTCTGCCTCGTCGGGGTGCCCTCTCGATCCTCCAGGGGGTTCCTTCCCACAGGAGAGGGGAGGGTTAGAGAGGCCTGTTCTCTGACTGGTCGGGGCCGCTGATTGCTTCCGCTCCTGCTCCGATTCCTGCAAGGCTGCGCCGGTGGGAGCCAGCAGAGACTCATCTTCAGCAGAACGCTTACTTCCGCTCCGTGATCCTAATGGGAGCGTTCTAACAAGCGGCTGCTGAAAGCAGATTCCGTAAAGGTGTTGAGGCTGGTGTCTGTCTCCCTCTCCTCCCATCCACGCTCTTTTTATTGCAGGGAAATGCGTCAGTATCTCCCAAGAGTTTTATGAAATCCTGGTTTCGAATAAACCAGAATTTATTCGAAATTACAGAGTTACAGACCAGACCCCCTCCCCCAAGCTGCTACTGTTAAATTTTAAATCAGCAGAAAAGCACAGTCGGGAAAGAAAATGATGGGGAAATTGGAGGGTTTGTTTGGGGGGTTTCAGGTCTTTTGTTGTAACAAGAAATCAACATTCTCTCGTTAGGATAGATTCGTAAAATTTGGGGGGAAATAGAAAGAAACAAAGGAGAAACCACCTATGATGGTGGTACCCCAGGCAGTTGGGCATCCCTCCCTTTTCTTCCCCCCCCCCCCCCAATCTATCCAGAGATGCATGTCTTATTCCCTCGCCACAGCGGCCCTATCGTGTTCCCGCCTTAATCCTGCCTTCCTTCCACAGGCTGATGTCAGAACGACTCCCACTTTATCACTGCTTGGTAGTACATTTTATGGAGTGTGATGCACACACAGGGAGGGAGGCAGACCACGGCCCCCGAACTGGCACTTCGTTTGTCACCACTGGGCAGTCGGCGGCTTCCTTAACCGTGGCCTGTGGGGCGTGGGGGGCTGGCCCCGCTCAGAGCCACACTGCCTGGCTTCTGACCCAGCGCCGGCCCTTCTGAGCCGCGTGGCCCCGGGCAAGTCATTCCCCAGCGCCGTGGCTCGACTTCCCCGCTTCTATCATGAGGACGTGGCCCCTGCCCCGGGGGGGGGGGTAGGGTTAGGGGGCTCTCCCTGGGGTTGCACGAAGGCTCACATCACTCCTGAGAGTCCCGTGTTCACCCCCGTTCAAAAGAGGAGCGAACACAGGAGGGGGAGCGGGCGGTGATGCTTCTGTCTCCCCGACTCCTCCTCCCGCTCCCCACTCTCTGGCTGGCAGGTCGTCATCTTTAAAAGCTGGCGGCATTTGAGGGAGTGTTTCTTAGAAGTGTGAGCCCCCGGAGGCGGTCGCTGGCTTCGCACTCCTGGCCTGGTGCCTGGGGAGCAGTTTGGACCGTGTGTGTTCTGAGGTTTGGGCGCCTCCGTGCGGCCCAGACTGGGAGGGACGGCCATTGCCCTGGTGGTAAACGTATTCATTCACGCATCCCTCTGCCCACGAGCAGCTGGGGTGCACCCACACCCTGCTTATGCCGGGGCGTCACCGGGGACCTCGTCCTGATCTAGAGAGAGACAGACCCAGAAACAGACACGCACCACGCGCCACGCTGGGATGAGCTCTCCTGTGAGGGATCCCAGGAGGGCTTCCCGGAGGAGGGTCCCGGGAGTGAGAGCTGAGGGCGCCGGAGGGGCCTGGCAAAGGGGAATGAGTGCGTTGTGCAGCCTGTCCCCAGTCACCTGTCCTCTCCCCGCCGTGTCTTCTAAAAGAGCTGCAGGTGCAGAATGGTCCATTGGAGATGGTCCTTAACATGGTAGCATTTGCCCTAACCCCTGGTCAGCCACGAGGTCAAGTTCAGCGGGAGTCTGGGAGCGTGGGGGGAAGAGTGCTGGGGAGGAAGCGCTGGGGCGTGGGGGCCTGGCGGCTCTGAATTCAAATCGGACGCACCCTCCTTCCCGCCGAGGGGCCTCGGGAACCTTGCCCGGCGTCTCGGGATGTATTTGCTCCTCTTTTCAATGGGTGTGCCCATGCCATGTGTGGTGGGCAGACTACCACCCCCCCCCCCAATGTCCAGACGCCTGGAAGCGGTGCCCCTGTCGCCCAGTGGGGAAGGAGAGGCTTTGCAGCTGTGGCTAGCTCAGCCTCCGGGCGGGGAGGTTTCCTGACCTCCGGGGCCCAATGAATCGCAGGTTCCTCCGAAGCGAAATCGGGAGGAGGAGAGTGCGGGTCAGGAAAAGCATGGAGACAAAACAGAGGCTGCCTCCATGCGATTGCTTTAAAGATGGATTGGGGGGTGGGGGGCAGGCAGGCAGGCAGGAGGCCTGGAGAAGCTGTGGGAAGCAAGGAACAGACCCTCCCTCCCGCTCCTGGCAGGAGCCCGGCCCTCGGGCAGCCCAGAGCTCTGCCCCTGCGGCCTGTGCAGACTTTATTTAAAAATATATATATTTTATTTATATTTTATAGAGAGGAAGGGAGAGAAAATAGAGAGCTAGAAACGTCGAATAGAGAGAAACATGGACCAGCCGCCTCCTGCACACCCCCTACCGGAGATGTGCCCGCAACCAGTGTACATGCCCTTGACCGGAATCGAACCCGGGACCTTTCAGTCCGCAGACCGACGCTCCACCACTGAGCCAAACCGGTTTCGGCCTGCCCAGACTTCTGACCTCCAGGACCGGAGGAGAATAACTGCTTCCTCAGGCCACTCGGCCCTGCCCGGTCCCAGTGGCCGCGGGACGGACTCCACCACGGGCAGAGTTGCCATGGAAACGCGCTCCAGGCGCCGAAGGCCCAGCGCCCCTGGCAGTGGGCAGTCAGTGGGCCCCTGGCCCCTTGCAACGCTTTTCGGCCTGTTCCCGACTTAGAGCCGGACTCCACCCGCCTGTGAGGCCACTGCCCCTCAGACAGGACTTTCCCGTTCCCGCTCGCCCTTCTCCCTGAGAGGTGGACAGCCCGCCCGTGACCAGGGTTTTGTTCTAGAGCAGGGGTTCTCCACCTTCCTGACGCTTTAACCCAGCTCCTCATGTCATGGTGGCCCCAACCATAACATTATTTCCCTTGCCACGTCATCACTGTCATTTTGCTGCTGTGAATGAACCGTAATGTAAATGTCTGTGTTTTCTGATGGTCTTAGGCTCTGCAGTAGCAGGTACCCACAGGTTGTGAACCGCTGCTGTAGAGCCTAAGACCATCAGAAAGCACAGATATTGCCAAGACCGGTTTGGCTCAGTGAATAGAGCGTCGGTCTGCGGACTGATAGGTCCCAGGTTCGATTCCGGTCAAGGGCATGTACATTGGTTGCGGGCACATCCCCAGTGGGGGGTGTGCAGGAGGCAGCTGGTCGATGTTTCTGTCTCATCGATGTTTCTAGCTCTCTATCCCTCTTCCTTCCTCTCTGTAGAAAATCAATTAAAAATATATTTTTTTAAAGAAAGCACAGGTATTTACATTACAATTCATGACAGTAGCAAGATGACAGTTAGGACGTAGCAACGAAAATAATGTTATGGTTGGGGGTCACCACTAACTACATGAGGAGCTGTGTTAAAGGGTCGTGGCATGTCCTGGAGGTTTGGGCGCCTCCCTGTGGCCAGACCTGGGAGGGACAGCTCCATGGCCCTGGTGGTGCACGCATTGACATATGTACCCTGCAACTTGTGAGGGGGGGAGACAGGCATTCTGTTCCTTTGGCTTGCTGTTGCTGTTGGCTGCTGGCCTGCTATCGCATGGGCGGCGGGAAGGACTGCCACCTTGCAGAAACAGCTGGGATCCCCGTCGGTTGTCCTGGTGCAGCGTCAGTTCCCCGACGAGGGAACCTCCGCCGGGGTCACTGGCCCCAGGAGCCCGAGCACCCCGGACACTCATCCCCCGGAGCTGAGACCCCGAGCCTCCTCCATCCAGGGAAGCAATCCCCACGCGTCACTCTCACCGTCCACGCATCGCAGTGTATGCGGGCCGCCGGCAGGAGCGGACATCGCCGTGGAGCTGGAGCAGAGGAAGGAAAGCGTCCTTTGGTTCCCGTCGTCCACAGGCCCCTCTGCCTCCCTACCGGCCCCGCGGTTTCAGCACCAAAGCCTTTAGAGTTCGCTGTGGCACCTCCAGCCCCCGCCCCAACGCGCGTTACAGGAAAGGGGGGCGGGGAGAAGGCCAAGCAGAAGGTGGGGTGGCTGGGCTGTGACCCCACCCTGCCCTGGCTCCGGCGAAGGCAGCAGGCTGTGTCCCCTGTGTGCCGGCTGCTCCCACCGCCCACCCCTCTGCCCACCAGCTCTCGGCTCCATGTACCAACGCCCAGGCACTGACTCTCTGTCATCTGCCCACACAGGGTCTCTTTCTCAACTTCATTCAAGAGCTTTTTCTCATTTTGCTTTTTGATCCTCATCCAAGGATATTTTCCCATTGATTGTTAGAGAGAGGGGAAGAGAGAGGGAAAGACCGAAGCATCGATGTGAGAGAAACACATCGATTGGTTGGCTCCTGCAGGCGCCCTGACCAGGGCCCATCAAGGAGGAACCTGTAGCTGAGGTCCGTGCCCTTGACCAGGATCAGACGGGGGGCCCTTTGGTCCGCAGGCTGACGCTCTGTCCACTGAGCACACCGGCCAGGGCAGTGGTCGGCAAACTCATTAGTCAGCAGAGCCAAATATCAGCAGCACAATGATTGACATTTCTTTTGAGAGCCACATTTTTGTTAAACTTCTTCTAAGGCCACTTCAAAATAGACTCGCCCAGGCCGTGGCATTTTGTGGAAGAGCCACACTCAAGGAGCCAAAGAGCCGCATGTGGCTCGAGAGCCGCAGTTTGCTGACCACGGGGCTAAGCAAGAGCTTTAAGAGCTGACTTGCCCCAAATTAAGAACGGTGCAACTTGGCGATCACGAGCCTCTTAAGAGGTTCCTTTCCTCTCAGAGGGCAGCAGGGGGGGTGTTCCCCTTGGGGCTGCAGACGCCCCGGGAAGACGATTCCCGGAGTGAGGACTCCCAGAGTGAGGAGGGAGGGCTGGGCTCCGGCAGCCCGGCCTCCGGGCCAGCTGGCCCCGGTCCCCGTCGGGGTTTACACTTGGGATGAAATGTCTCCATTTTCGTTTATTATTTCTAGGGTTCATGAACCACCCTGGAATGATGGTCGTTTAAACGGAGCTTTCCCACTTCTCATGCCTTTGGCCCCAAAAGCGACACGGCTCTCACACACATTCTTCTTTGACACACAAATTGCCGAGCAAAGTTTACGTTTCAACGAATCATTTTTAAGCTCCAGTTTACAGAGAGCCGTCCCGAGGAGACCGTTATTTCCGAGGCCCCGTCCTCTGTTCACAGGCTTTGAAACTCGGTTAACTCCCAGGCCTCGGCTTCCCCCCAGACGGAAGTCCCTGCCAGCTACGACGAAGGCCTGCCTGCGTGTGTAAAGCAGCATCGCCAGCGGGTGCCGGGTCGGGGAGCGGGCGTTCCCGCGCCCGCCTCTGCTGTCTCTGCTAGGACAGAGCTGACCGGCAGGCACCGGGCCGGTCCCCTCCTTCCTGCCAGGTTTCCTCGGCTCAGGCTTTGGCAATAACCCACTTTTGCCGGGAGAGCCCCTCAGGCCTGTGTGGTGAGGCTCCTCAGGGACCCCCCCACCCCCACCCCACAGTGTCAAGGTCGAGATCAGGTCAAGGTCAGCCCTTTGGAATACTGAGCGCTGGCCCCCACCTGGGCCATGTCATCTCACTCCAGTGTTCGGCGTGTGTTCACGGATGCATGCACGTGTGGGCACACGGGTGTGTCGCACAGTAGATGGAGAGAAGGGGGGACAGCCGTTGTCACACTGTGCCTGCGCCATCCTGGTCTCGGCGCCGGCCCAGAGCACACCCTCAGGACCTAGGTGCTCAATCACGTGTGCCCCGTCGAAAGCCGCTCGGAGAAAGGGGTACCCGCTAGCCCAGCCGGTCTCTGAAGCTCGGCTGCAATCACGTTCTTCGGGGTCCCTGGCGTCTGAGGCGCCCGGTGAACAGCCTGCCCTGGCCCACTGAAAGGCAGGCACCGGGGCTGTGAGTGGAGGTCGGTGCCGCCCCACGGCCCCAGGGCGCTGGGCTGGGTCACGGCTTCCGGGCTGCAGTAGCTGGTGTTGCCCGGAGTGTGGAAGAGGCAGCCCCGTGCCCGCCCGGGTCCTCGCCTCTGAAATGGGCACCACGGGGCGGAGAGGAGCAGAGAGCGTGACTCCCTGCAGCCTGCTCCTGGGAGAGGTGGAGGAAGCAAGGGGGGGGGGGGGCGGGGGGGGTGCCGCCCCTCATCCAGGCTCCCCAGCAGATAAGCCCACGCCCCTCTCGAGGGAGATGGGAGGAAAGGTGAACAGGTGGACACATGGGACTTTCTTCCTTCCTCCTCCTCATCAAGGTCATTGCCCCCCCCCCCCAGGTGTGTAGCTGTGGAGAGAGTCACCGGCCTGCCTCAGGTCAAAGCCGTCCTGAGCCCCGACCCTGAGCCGGTTCCCAGCCCCCACCTCCTTCCCGCGCTGCTCGTAGTAACCGTGCTCTTTGACCCTGACCTAGGGCCTGGTCATCGAGCGCCTGGGCCGGAGGCCCCTGCTCATCGGCGGCTTCGGGCTGATGACCCTCTTCTTCGGGATCCTCACGGTCACCCTGACGCTGCAGGTGAGAGCACGTGCCTGTCCGCCCGCCCGTGGAGCTTGGCAGGGGCTGGCTTCCGGCTTCGGTGCCCGGGGCCTGGGCTTGGGAGGTGGCACCGTCTGCAGACACGGCTGCCCCAGGGGCATCTCAGATGGGAAGCTGATGGGGCGGGGGGGGGGGGGGACTTGAGGGGTGGGTTCTGGGCCTGGGAGCCCAGAGACCCGAGGAGCTGTGTGACGCTAGGTGAGTTGCATCCCCTCTCTGAGCGCTGTTCACCCCTCCGTGGAGTGGAAGAGGTTGCACTTGATGTTTCCCGCTCTGCCGTGCAAAGCATTTGCGCAATTGTATCATTAGTGGCCCCTGGTATGAGCAGGGGCCCGGGGGCTCTGAATCCTCGCTGTCCCACCTCCTCGCACAAAACTTTCGGCAACTCACCTCTCTGCTCCTCATGTCTGTAAAATGGACGCTGGAGTGGCGTGGGGGTCATCATTGTCCCCATTTTCCGGACGCCAAAGCGTGGCTCATAGGTGTAAAGTGGCCTTTACCGGGTCAAAGACGCCCTCTAGCCATGACCCTGAGCCGGTCCCCAGCCCCACCACCCCCTTCCCTTGCTAGTAAGGTCCCAGGAGGAGGGGCTGGGTGGGAACCCAGGTCCTCGACGCACCTGCCTCCTCACCTGCCCGCTGCTGCCCCCTCGCAGGACCGGGCCCCCTGGATCCCTTACCTGAGCATCGTCTGCATCCTGGCCATCATTGCGTCCTTCTGCAGCGGCCCAGGTAGGGCGCCCCCTTCTGCCCCAGCTGGCGCAGGGCTGGCGGCACCGCCATGGAAGTCGGGGGCTCCGGGAGGGGCAGGGCCTGATGGGAGATGGAGGGGGAGCGAGTGCCCAGCCATTCGGGTTCAGGGACGGCCTTCATTGCCATCCCGCAGATGGTGGCCACTGTGCTGCCCAAGACACGTTAGCGATAGCATACAACCGTGGTCAGCAAACTGCGGCTCGCGAGCCACAGGCGGCTCTTTGGCCCCTTGAGTGTGGCTCTTCCACAAAATACCACGGCCTGGGCAAGTCTATTTTGAAGAAGTGGCGTTAGAAGATTAAGTTTAAGTTTAAAAAATGTGGCTCTGAAAAGAAATTTCAATCATTGTACTGTTAATGCTTGGTTCCATTGGCTAATGAGTTTGCCGACCCCTGGCATACAACAACTCCTGGTTGTGAGGGCATGAGGCAGACACACGGGTTTGGGATGAATTCATGATACTCGAGGTGCGGTCTGTGGCCACCCACAGGCAAGTCTCAATTCCGTGTGGAGGATGCGATGATGATGATGATGACAACGGCCATGCCTAAGATGTGCTGATCACTGACCACGTGGCTCTCCTTAGCTCAGGCAGGGCTCGTGGCAGCTCAAGGGAAGGCGGGGATGGAGGGAACTTGCCCGGAGCCGACAGGATGCGGGACTCCAGCCCTAGCACCGCCTGAGTGCCTGCGAGAGGGCAGTCTGGGGTGTGCACCCAGGACTCGTGTCCGGCCCCCGCTCTGGCGTTGCCCTCGTGGGAACGTCCTCGCCTCTCCATGAGCCTCAGTTTCCCCATCTGTAAGATGGCCGGTGTGGAGGAGACTGAGAGCCCTGCCCTGGCTCTGTGTCCGTGTCCCCGGGAGACTGAGAAGGGGCTCAGGGGGGTGTGGCCCTGCCCTGCTCTCTGGGAGGCGCCCTGGTGTCTGAGGGCAGGCTCTGGGGGGACTCTCCTGGAGGCCGCTGCAGCCACCTCACTGCGATCTCTGTCCTGTCTTCAAATTGCCTCTCCTCCACATGTCCGTCCCAAAGTCCCTCTGCCTCTCTCCTTCTTCTTCTTCTTCTCCTCCTCCTCCTCCTCCTCCTTCTTCTTCTTCTTCTTCTCCTTCTCCTCCTCCTCCTCCTCCTCCTCCTCCTCCTCCTCCTCCTCCTCCTCCTCCTCCTCCTCCTCCTCCTTCTTCTTCTTCTTCTTCTTCTTCTTCTTCTTCTTCTTCTCCTTCTTCTTCCCTTCCTTCTCCTCCTCCTCCTCCTCCTCCTCCTCCTCCTCCTCCTCCTCCTTCTTCTTCTTCTTCTTCTTCTTCTTCTTCTTCTTCTTCTTCTTCTTCTTCCAGGGAAGGAAGAGGGAGAGAGAGATAGAAACATCAGTGATGAGAGGGAATCGTGGATTGGCCGCCTCCTGCACACTCCATGTGCCCTGACCGGGAATTGAACCCTGACCTCCTGGTTCATAGGTCGATGCTCAACCCCTGAGCCACACAGCTGAGCCTAGTTGCCTCTTCCTCTGAGGGCCCCAGTCAGACTGGATCAGGGCCACCGTATGACCTCCTTTCACCTTAATCACCCCTTTAAAGACGCCACCTCCACATACACAGTTACATTTTGGGGTGCTGAGGGTAGGACTTCAGCCTGTGGAATTGGGGGTGCAGGGGGCGGGAGGGCGCACAATTCAGCCCAGCTCGGCGATTACAAGCAAAGGCCCTGGATAGACCAGAGGCCTCGGCCCTCACACCGCTGAGGACCGGGACGGAACCGGCAGCCGGGCCCTCTTCCCTTCGGAAGCATTTTCCCGTTCCGTTCGTTTCCGTATTCCCCGCACCGGTCAGTGAGCTCCCACTCTGTGCCAGCTGTGACCCAGATGTTGGGAGAAGCTGCTAGAACAGCCCCCTCGGAGCTTACACTCCCAGATGGGGAGCCCGCACGGCCAAGAAATACGTAAATATAAAGCCAGGGCACATCGGGGGTGAAGAGGGGCAGGGTGAGCAGCAGGGGGCGCACTGTGACCGAGGCTGTAGGGGAAGGCCTCCCAGCACCAGTGCGCCTGAGCAAATGTCTGCCAAGGTCAGGGCCTCCGTCCTGGCCCCGCCCCTCAGCGCTGGGCAGCCTTGGGTATGAGAAGGCCTTCTCAGGCTGAGTCCCCCCCCCCCAACTGCCCCCCGCCCCGGGTACAGGTAGCCAACCATCCCAGAGAGGAAATAATAAGCATTCCTAACGTATCAACGTATCCCGGTAGATGTCATCGCTGCGTCAGCAAATTGGCACACGCAGTCCTCACCGCCCGCCCGGCCATTCAGAGAGCGTGGGGAATGTGGGGGGCGAAGGGGGTGGGGACCTCTTGTTCAGACCAGCCAGGCCAGGGATGGTGTCCGCCTTTCGGCGCTCTGGGCTGTATCCGCTCCGAGGCGGTGCTCACAGAGACTGAGGCTCTCCGCTGCCCGCCCTGCCTCATGAGATGGGGGCTGGCGGCACGGCCTCCCCCTCGGGGCGACTAACCCCCCCCACCCCCACCCCCGCTCTCCCGCAGGCGGCATCCCCTTTGTCCTGACCGGCGAGTTCTTCCAGCAGTCCCAGCGGCCGGCCGCCTTCATCGTGGCGGGCACGGTCAACTGGCTCTCCAACTTTGTCGTGGGCCTCGTCTTCCCCTTCATCCAGGTAAGGCTGGCTGGTCTTCCCCTTCATCCAGGTAAGGCTGGCTGGTCTCCCCCCTCATCCAGGTAAGGCTGGCTGACCTTCCCCCTCATCCAGGTAAGGCTGGCTGGTCTCCCCCTCATCCAGGGATGACTGGCTGCGGCCTCTCGCCCACGGGTCCCCTCCGACTCAGCAGCTCTCAGAGTGAGGGGGTCACAGAGCAGAGGCCGGTCCACCCACTGGAGACGCGGCCTAAGGAAGGGGGCCTTGGCCCAGACCTCTCACCCTCCTCCCTCTTCCCTCCCCCCTCCTCCCTCCTCCTTCCCCTCTCCTCCCTCCTCCCTCCTCCCTCCTCCCTCCTCCCTCCTCCCTCCTCCCTCCTCCCTCCTCCCTCCTCCCTCCTCCCTCCAGGAGCTCCCGCACGCTAAGGGCTGCTTCAGAGGGAGGGAGCCTCCGGCCGTGGAGGGCCCGCAAGGAAAGCTGGGTAGAACCTCAAACGTGCAGCCTGCTCACCGCTCTCGCTGTGCCTGTCGGTGTGTGACTCCCGCACCGTCACGCCCCGAGCGGCAGCGTGCTGCGAGGGGGTTCGCCTTCATTCCCACGGGCTCACTGTCAGCCGGGCGCCCACCAGGCTGGCGCTCCAGGAGGAAACATGGACGGGTTGGGGGGGGGGGGCTGGAAGGGGCAGGGAGGAATTCCAGCCAGAGCCCCTCTGCGGGACCCCCTGGGTCAGCGTAGCGCGTCCCTGAAAGGCGCTGGGCTCTGAGAGCCAGGGGCTGTGACAAGAGGGACCGAGGACGTGGCGGGTCTCAGTGTGGGACAGGAACCCCGATAAAATGCGTGGGTCCTCTTCCTGCTTCTCCCAGGTGGTGAGCAAGCCTTCCCGGGAATCCTCTGGAAACGGGTCTCGGGGTCCCTAGGGGAGAGGCACATCTGGGGGGGGGGGGCACAGCCCCAACAGCTGGAGCCCTGAGAGTCTTTTACTTGACAAACATTTGCTGAGCAGCTACACGTGCCAGGCTCTGCGGGCACGGGAGCTGCCGAGGTGCCTGGTGCAGCCGAGGGGCCGTTCTCATCCGAGCGTTCCCGCCATAAGCAGGATGCACGAGCTTGAGCAGTGGTCGGCAAACTCACTAGCCCACAGAGCCAAATGTCAACAGGACAACGATTGAAATTTCTGTTGAGAGCCACATTTTTTAAACTTAAACTATATTGGTTGCGGGCACATCCCCGGTAGAGGGTGTGCAACAGACGGCTGGTCGATGTTTCTCTCTCATGGACGTTTCTAGCTCTCTCTCTCCCTTCCTCTCTGTGAAATATCAATAAAATATATTTTAAAAATAAATAAATAAACTTAAACTATATAGGTAGGTACATTGTTATTACCTTAATCAGGGCACTCCTAAACTGGCCTTTGCTAAAAACTCAAGGGGCCCAAGAGCCGCATGTGGCTCTCGAGCCACAGTTTGCTGACCACTGAGCTAGAGGGACTACATCCCACATTTCTCTCTTCTTTGTCCAAGGCTGCCTCAGAGTAACAGTCAGTGAGTTACATCTTTGCATGTTAGAAAGAGTGATGTGATCTGGGCCTAGTAATGTTCCACATTTTTCTGGTGGAGGAATTTCACTTCCTTTTGACATCGCACTTTTCTCACGTGTATCTTGGAGGGAAGGAAGAATGTGGTTAATGGCAAATATGAACTTAAGATTATGTTAGATAGCCCAGCCAGTGTAGTTCAGTGGTTGAGCACTGACCTATGAAGAGGAGGTCAAGTTTGATTCCAATTTTTAAAACATACTTTTTAAAAAGGATAACCTTAGATAATAATTGGCTTTCACAATGATTAAGTTTTATATGCCCACTTTTCTTTTGTTTTTAAATTTTTTTTTAAATTTCAGCAAGGAAGGATGAGGAAGAGCTAGAGAGAAACATCAATGATGAGAGAGAATCACTGATTGGCGGCTTCATGCACACCCCACACTGGGGATCGAGCCCACAACCTAGGCATGTGCTCTGACCGGGAATCAGAATGTGACCTCCTGTTCACAGATAAATGCTCAACCACTGAGCCACACCGATCGGGCTACATGCCCACTTTTCTAAAAATAAGTAATAAATAAAGACTGCTACTTCCTCAGCTTCCCTGGGGTTTGAGCTGACTTATTCGTGCCTCACAGGAGACGTCTCCTGTACGCCATTATATGGTGGAGCTGCCCCTGGGGACGTTGGTTGATGAATGGGGATCATAAAGAACAGTCTGGCCCTCGCTGGTTTGGCTCAGTGGATAGAGCACCAGCCTGTGGACTGAACGGTCCAGGATTCGACTCTGGTCCAGGGCATATGCCCGCATTGCAGGCTTGATCCCCAGTGTGGGCATGTAGGAGGCAGCTAATCGACGGTTCTCTGTCATCATTGATGTTTCTATATCTCTCTCCCTTCCTCTCTGAAGTCAATAATATATATTATTATTATTGTTTGTTTACAAAGAACAGTTGCTCAGAGGTGGTTTCCTGGCCAGTGTGGTGTTTGCTGACGCTTTTGTCCCCGCCCTCCCACAGAAAAGCCTGGAAACCTACTGCTTCCTGGTCTTTGCCTTCATCTGCCTCGCGGGAGCAGTCTACCTATTCATTGTCCTCCCTGAGACCAAAAACCGCACCCACGCCGAAATCAGCCAGGCCTTTGCCAAAAGGAACAAGGCGTACCCACCAGCAGAGAAGACAGACTCGGCGGTCGCCGACGACAAGGCCACGGACAGGCCGGAACCAGAGGCCTCCTCCACGCTGGACAACCACGGCAAAAGTGGGATTGTCTAAACCACGGGGGTGGGCGGGGCGGGGCGGGGGCGGGACCCTTTTCCTGCCAAGGGCCACTCGGATATCTGTGACACCATCCTCAGGCCATACCACCAAATCATCCACTTAAAAACCAGCCTGTTCTGTCCGGCCAAGCATTTCCTTAGCGCACCCCGAACGCCGTGGCAGGGCCAGAGCACGTGGTTCCGAGGGTTTCATAGAGCCTGCGGGCCGGACGTTCCCCACCCCCGGTCCTCACGGACGGTCTCACCATTTCAGAAAGCCGAAGATCCCCCTACACGTTGAACATTATGAAGAATTTGAAAGTGAAACTTTTCTCTCTTAATACTGCAACCATTTGGGTTGTGTCCCCCAAACTCTCCCGGAAGCTGGAAGCGGCCACCCTGCGTCTCAGCGGACCCAGCATTCTCCTACACGGGTCCCCGGCCCGCCTCCTTCACGTCTGACCCAGGCGCTCCAAGACGGAATCGGGGAGCGGGCCCTCCGATGCTTTCTGGGAGGATCGCAGTGCCGTGGGGCACAGGCCGTGAGTCCCTGCTCTTCCTGCCGCAGCCGCGAGCTGCCGCCGTCGGGGCCTGAATCCCCAGGGAACCTGGGCGCAGGTCGTGGGCGCAGACGTTCAGAATGCAGGTGAAAGACTCCTCAGACCGCCTGGCAAATGGCTGGTCCCCATCTCTGCCTCTGCCCTGTGGGTCTCCGGCTCAGGGGAGCCTGGTGCCGCCCACACACACACCCTGCTCTGCCGGCCTTGGCTCTGTCCCCTGGGGCTCAAGGCTGCCAGCCCTGAAACACCGTCAACTCCGGGGGCCAGATGTGTCCGGAGAGCAGAGAGAGGACCCCGCAGGGAAGACCCAGGAGGCCGATGCGAGAAGTAACGTTTCAGCAGATGGCACGCGTTTCCGTGGGAACCGCCAGCGATGTTAAGACTGGCTCTGAGGCTGCACCCAGAGGGAGGGGAAGGACGCGGAGACGGCCTAGTGCTGTCTGCCCCCGTGCGCCTCGCGGCTGCCGATCCTGGAAGAGATTCAGAGATGGCGGGTGAGGCAGGTTCCCAGCGGCACAGAAGTCTACACACACTCACTGCGGGGTCTGCAGGCCCGGCTCCAGGCCACCACGTAGAGCAAGTCTCACAATAAACGAGTCACACACACATGTGGTTTCCTGGTGGACACGGAGTTATTTTTACACTCTGTATGAATTGTGTGCAATTGTATTATGTCTGAAGTATGTACATACTTTAATTAAAAGCTATTTATTCAAAAAAAAAACAAAAAAAAAAAAACGCTAACAGTCTTCTGAGCCCTTCAGCAAGCCGCAGTCTTTTCGGGGGTGGTGGTGGTGGTGGTGGTGGTGGTGGTGGTGGTGATGATTACAGATGCCAGTCTTTTTGCGGGGGGGAGGGTCTTGCCTCAGGGTAGATAGCTGTGACTGATGGGGTGGTGGCGGCTGAAGGTTGGGGAGGCAAGAAGGTTGGGAGGCAATTTCTTAAGGCAGCAGAGAAGCTTGCCACACCCATCGGCTGTTCCTTTCACGCACGATTTCTCTGTCGCGTGTGATGTGGTGTGGTAAGCGCTTTATCCACAGCAGAACTTCTTTCAAAATGGGAGCCCGTCCCCCCCAGCCCTGCCACTGTTTATCAACAAAGGGTATTAAACGTCGTCAATCTTGAGCTGTCATTTCAAAGGTCTCCACGGCATCTTCCCCAGGAAACATGGTGCCCATAGACCTGCTGACGTGCGAGGGCCGCAAACCTTCTGTTTGCAAAAACCCACAATCTTCCTGAAGCACAATCGCCCGGGTAGCCTGTGTCGGACTCGAACCCGGCCCCACCGGGCTCACCAGGGCTCACCTTGGCCGCTTCTCCACATGATGTCTCAAAAACCTCTCTTCCTCAGAATCCCCAGAATGCTGACTTTAAACACATACACACACACACACACACACACACACACACACACACACACACACATTTTTATTGATTTCAGAGAGGAAGGGAGAGGGAGAGAGAGAGAGAACATCAATGATGAGAAAGAATCGTGGGTCGGCTGCCTCCTACATGCCCCCCTACTGGGGATCAAGCCAGCAAACTCAGGCACGTGGCCTTGACTGGAATCGAACCCAGGACCCTTAGCCTGCAGGTCAACACTCTACCCACTGAGCCAAACCAGCTAGGGCGAATGCTGACTATTTGATGCCACACATGTAACATCTTTTAGCCTCTTTCTTTCTTTTTTTAAATATTTGTATTGATTTCAGAGAGGAAGGAAGAGGGAGAGAGAGAGAGAGACATCAATGGTGAAAGAGAATCATTGGTCGCTGCCTCCTGCACACCCCACACTGGGGATCGAGTCCACAGCCCTGGCCTGTGCCCTGACAGGGAATCAAACCCTGGCCTCCTGGTTCATAGGTCAACATTCAACCACTGAGTCATGCCTGCCGGGCTTCAGCCTCTTTCTGGTGCATACTGGGCACCGGAAAAAATGCTTCATTGGAGGGAGGAGCCGATGAGAACATGTGGGTGCGGTGACAGGCCCACTGGCCACCCACCTTAGCCCGTGAGGCTGAAGGGCCCCCTAAGGGTGCGGGCAGCGAGCAGCGAGGATCCAGGGTCCGGACTTCCTGGAGCAGAGGGGCCGTGACAGCCCGCCCTGCCTAGCAACGGCCTTTGCTTATGAGCTTCATTCAGCCCCTCTCTTACTTGGGGTTTCTCATACTCATGACCAATCCTAAACTCTGTTCCTACAGTCACCCCCGGAAGCAGCCCCGGCACATGGGAATGGATGGAGCCGGTCCAGTTGTCTAGACTCTGGGCAGCTGCTTCCTTGGGTCTGGGTGCGTCCAGCTGGGCAGCGGGGACTCTCTTTTTAAAAAAATATATTTTATTGATATTTTACAGAGAGGAAGGGAGAGAGATAGAGAGCTAAAAACGTCGATGAGAGAGAAACATTGACCAGCCGCCTCCTGCACACCCCCGACCGGGGATGTGCCCGCAACCAGTGTACATGCCCTTGACCGGAATCAAACCTGGGACCTTTCAGTCCGCAGACCTACGCTCTATCCACTGAGACAAACCGGTTTCGGCAAGCGGGGATTCTTGTTCGGGATTCTCTGGGTGCAGCTGCTTAGCCTCGGAGCTGTCTGGGGTGCTGACCGGGGTTTTCTGCCTGAGGACACTCATTCCTTCTTTTCAAGTTTGCAAAATACTTCCACGGCGTTGCCTATGAGGCGAGAGAGAACCGTGAGGCACACATTACGGGGTTCCTTCATTTGATCCAGGTCCCGTGCTACCCGCTCCAGGTCCCGCCACGTTTAATGTTCCCAGCACTGCGCTCGCTACAGGACCTCAGCAATTTGGCCCAGCCCCCCGTCTCCCGAACAGCCGCTCTGATAGGCATCCCCCCCCGCCAGGAACCCACCCAGACATCGACCCCTTCCTCAGTGGCAGCCCACTGCCCTCTCGCCTGTAGTGGACCGGAGCGTCACGGCCCTGTGTCATCCTCCATCACATGGGATCCACACAACGTGTTTCGGCCACAGGAACTCTGGAAAGGTGGCACAGGCAGAAGCTCGATGGGGGCTTCCCTCTTAGATGCCGACACCATCGGGGGCGGAAGCCCCGGCCAGCCTCCCTGGGAAGGAAGGACCCCTATGAGGCCGAGCCCACCCCAGGGACCACCCGGGTGCAGCTGTGTGGACAAGTGCACAGGAAAGCAGCAAAGGCTCACCCAACCAGCCACAGCACCACGAGGAGGAGAAAGCGTTGCCTTAGCCCGGCTGGCGTGGCTCGGTGGTGGACCTATGAACCAGGTGGCCTATGAACCAGGAGGTCAGAGTTCGATTCCCCGTCAGGACACAGGCCCGGGTTGTGGGCTCGATCCCCAGTGTGGGGCGTGCGGGAGGCCCCGATAGTGGTGGGTGTTGGGATGCGGGGTCTCGGACACCGTGGCCGCCTGTGAGGGGAAGCCGACTGGGAAGGTGCCGCTTCTGACGGCTGGGCTGCTGCGGGGCACGGTGAGGGGGGGACCCGAGAGGACCCTAAAGCAGCAGGCGGGACCCAGCAAACACCAGGGCGCTCCTCAGGAGGGAGAAGATGCCCGGCCACAGCGTCCTGGGGGGCCCGGAGCTCCCTTACTCCGGGGCCCGCAGCCTTGGGACACTGGGGCTCCGGGGCACAGACACCACCCTCCACCCCTACCCCGACTGAAGTCCCTCCAAAGGGTCAGAGAGGGACGGGGACCAACCTAAATCTCAGCTGCCCGCCCTCCTGTGGACTCGGCAGCCTCTGCCACCCGCCATTCCTTCTCTCCTTCCCCACGCTGCTGCTCAGCCCGGCCCAGGGCCGCCTCCGGCACCCCCTGTTAGCGTGAACGGTCCGAGTGTTTGGAACTTGGCTTCGTGTGGAGCAGTGGGAGACGGGCAAGGTTTCCTTGAAAGAGCCGGGCGAGTCTACCACCAGGGCGCCTGCCAGGATCCCACGGCCAACAGGAGATAGGGCAGAGCGGGCGCTCCAGCTCAAGGGCAATGTCTACTAGGACGGTGAGGGAAGCCCTGGCCTGTGGTGCTCAGTGGTGAGAGCACCAGCCTGCAGACCGAAGGGTCGTGGGTTGGATTCCCAGGCAAGGCCACCTACCTGGGTTGCAGGTTCAATTCCTTGGGCCCCGCCGGGGAGGCAACCGATCGACTTGTCTCTCTCCGGTTGATGTTTCTCTCTCTCTCTCCTCCTTCCTCCTTACCTTCCACTCTCTAGAAATCAATGGGGGAAATGTCCTAGGGTGAGGACTTAAAAACAGAAAAGGTGAGGGGAAGGAACGCTGGCAAATATAGAATTTTTAATTGCCGTATCTTCTAGCTAAAAATGCTTTGCGACAGTGGGAGGAGGCGGCGAAGGCAGCCCGAGGGAGGAGGCACACAGTGCAGGTGAGAGCTGGTGGAAACCCGCTCTCTGAGCTGGGTGTCATGGCCAGGAGCCCCTCTCCCCAGTGAGAGCCAGGAGCTCTCACTCCCCAGTGAGTGAGTTAAAGGGGCCGGCCAGCCAGCAGCATGCCGCGGGGTGATGTATTTCCACTTCTCTCTGCGGCCTCCTATTTGTTACGGCCCCAGACTCTCAAGTGCTCTGGCAAAGGAAGCTTGGGAAGAGGGCTACAGGACAGAGAAGCAACGCTGCAGCCAGCCCAGCCGGGCCAGGCGTCCCGGTCACACTGGGGGACAGCCTGGGGCACCGTTAGCAGTGGAGCAGAGTCGGGAGCCAGCCTGCAGATGCCCGCTCAGCCCCGTGATGACCTGGCCTCCGGGATAATCCCTCCAGCCCAAGATCCGTAACTCCATCACGTCTCTCGCCGTATACGGGAGTGTGCCCCCTTTTGCCATAGAAGGTGCCCTGGGAGCTGGCACGTGAACATCTTTGGGGCCCAGGACTCGCCTGCGCAGTAACCAAGGCTATGTCGGCAGCCTCCCCTCTGCTCCAGGCTTCTTGCGCCCTCAGACCTCCGACGCAGCTGCCTCTCCATCACGTGCCCTGTCCCGAGGTCAGTCTGGCCGACCGGACAGTCTCCCACCTCCCAGTTCTCTCTCTTCTGTTCCGTCCTCCACGTGGCCTGTTCCGCATGCCTGCCTGCAGGGGAATCTGAGTTCCTGCCGCCTGACCCCCGTGGCTCTGCGGGTGGGGGGGTGGTGGTGGTGGTGGTGGTGGTGGTGGTGGTGGTGGTGGTGGTGAGAATGGCGCCCGGTGAGTTCTGGCCGGGAAAGAACTCAGGGCCAAGATTCAAACACATACTTAGAAAGTCGCCGAGGGGGCAGGCACAGGAAACAAGCTGAGGAGCGAGAGGAAGGGCCTTGGGGCTGAGAAGGGAGGAGGGCCAAATTGAGGCCTGGGGGAGGGGGGATGAGGGAGGACGAGGGAGAAAGGAAGGCACAGGGAGTTTCCAGGGGAATTCCTAGGAGGAAGAGCCGCTGGGGCCTCACCCTAAGGCAGCCGTGGGCAAACTATGGCCCGAGGGCCTGATCCAGCCCGTTCGGCTGTTCTCTCCGGCCCGCTGAGCCGAAAGAGCGGAGGGTGCTCTTGCTCTCCCCTCCGCTCCTTCCCCAGCAGCCCAAGAGGAGAGAGCCAGCGTGGTCAGGCTGCTTTTGTTCCGGCCCTCCGGTCCAGTTTAAGAACCCACTGTGGCCCTCGAGTCAAAAAGTTTGCCCACGGGTGCCCTAAGGGTTTTAAGGGCGGAGAGTGCGGGGAGGGAGGCCCGGGGAAGTTCTCGGTAGAGCTCAGCAGCCTGCCCGGTGGGTCCTTCGGGGTCAGGGTCCCCAGGGCAGGGCCGTTGCCGAATGCGGCCGGTGCTGAGGGCAGCCGTGGGCTTGATGGCTGGTTTGCTGCTTTTCTGGGCCGGGAGCCTGGAGGTCAGCCCAGGGCGGAAAGGTCAGCGGTCCAGACCGCATCACCGGCGATACGCCGGGAGGAAAGGCCAGCCTGGGGACGGGGTGCCACCCTACAACTGCCTGCCTGTTGCTAGGCGCCGGGTGCTTTCCGCCCTGGTGACCTTCTGGACCTGGCCCAGCGTCCTCGCTCTGCTCTTGTCTGTCTAGCTGCCTCCCGCAGCTCCCCCGTCCCGACCTCTGGGGCTGGCAGGGAGCCCACATGACTCAGCTCCCCCCGCCTTCCTGGGCTGGCCGCGTCCGAGGCAGGCTCTGTGCACCGGGTGGGGGTGAGTCTCTTCGTTACGTCTGGCTTCCTTCCCACACCGCACACCCCCGCCAGACTGACCTCCTCCAGACAACCAAACCCAGAGGCCCGTGGGGCCAGAGTTTCAGAACCAGGGCAAAGCCACCTGCCTCACGTCTAGAGGCCAGGAACGCAGCTGCAGGATGAAGCTGGTCAGCGCCCCAGACTTCCGGTGGGGTGACCGAGGAGAACCACAGGTGACACACGTTCCAGCGAGGCATCTGGTCAACCCCATTCGCGTCATTCCTTTGCACTTGGGGCCTCCACGTGCACCAGGGCCCCTGCGTTCGTGAGGATCGCGGGCCTAGCACAGCCGTGGGCATGGGGAATGGCCTGGGGAGCAGCCGCAGGTGGCCATTTTGGCTCAATGGATAGAGCGTAGGTCTGCGGACTGAAGGGTCCCAGGTTCGATTCCGGTCAGGGGCGTGTACCTTGGTTGCTGGCACATCCCCGGTGGGGGGTGTGCAAGAGGCAGCTGATCGATGGTTCTCTCTCATCAATGTTTCTAACTCTCTATCCCTCCCTCTTCCTCTCTGTAAAAAAATCAATAAAATATTTTTTTTAAAAAAAAAAAGAAAAGAAAACGTGGGATGGATCTGCCCGGATGGGATAGATGAGGGTCCCCCCTGAGCCCCAGGACTCAGGCTTAACGGGAGGGGGATGGGGAGCAGAGTTGGCCACCCCAAATATGGAAAATCAATTGTTTCAGGCGGTTATTTGTGAGGGCCAGGAGGCGCAGGAAGAACCTTTGGCCTCCCCCTAACTGCCTGGAAGAATGTGGATGGAAGGCCGGGCCGCCGGGCTCACCTGAACTGGGTGTGGCGGGCCGGAGGGGGGGCCGGGGAGCCCCGACAGGCCCGTTTGATCAAAGTCCTCTCCGGAGCCCATTGTCTCCGCAGGGCCCGGCGAACAGTTTTTACTAAACATTAACCCTCTTCATCTCCCCGTAAACGGCCTCACTTCCTCCTCCTCAGGCCACGGTGACACAGAGACCTCCTCCTGCCTCCGGACAGCCACTGTCTTCGTAATTCGTCCCGCTCATGAGAGTTCCCAGTGCACAGGTGTCACATTGGATTTCCCCCCCCCCCCCCCCCGGTTAATCCCTAACTCAGAATGTCATAGACACCTCATTTCCCCTTTAGGTTAAAACAACCTTTCCACTGTAGGTTATTTTAATTACCCGACCAGCCATTAGATCCAAGAGGAGAAGGGGGGGCTTCCCCATCCCCCACAGGAGCAAGAGCCCCGACAGGCAGGTGTTTGGTACGGAGACTGGGCTCTGGGGCACGGAGTGTGGCCTGATGGGGTACATGAGGGTCCCCCTGGGCCCTCAGGACTCAGATCTGCCGCTCTCACTGTGTGGCCTTGGGTAAGTCATTGAACCTCTCCAAGCCTCAACCTCGTCATTAGCCATACGGTCCTATTCATTGCACTCGCCTCCTGGATTTGTGGTGAGCATCGCATGAATTCATGTTTATAGAATGTTTTGCACGCAGCCTGTGCGTGTGGCGCGGACCCGATAAAGCATGCTCTCCTGACCATCGGGGCGCTCTCTGGCCCTGGTCCTTCGGGGACGGAGAGCATGGACATGGCCTGCCCTTCTGCGGGGAGACTGAGGGCGGGGCGGGGGACCTGGGCCAGGCCGGGGCGCCTCCTTCAACATCCCCGGTGACAACCCTTTCCCGCTGTCTTTCGGATCTGGAGGTGAGGCTTCCGACCCTGTTTCTGGCATGTGAAGCTGTTTTCCTGGGGATCCCTGAGCCCAGCCACCAGAGAGACGCTGCCCAGCTCTTGGGGAGAACGCTGCTGGCACACACGGAGCCAGGAGAACGCACATGAGGCAAACAGCGGCGCAATGCGGGAGCTCGTAGGGGACTGACAGTGGTTCAAGTAGAGGGGACATTGGAGCGGGAGGGGCGAGATTGGGCCAGGAACCCCCAAAGAGGAAGGCCTGGGGTGCCCGAGGTTGTTCTCCCTGAGGTTTTCGCTTTTGCCTGCACGTGGTTGAGAAGTAGGTCCCCTCACTGCCGGGACACCGAGAGCAGCCACGTCCCTGTACCATTGTGAGGACTGGCTGGGTTGACACCCCAAAACCTTTGGCTCAGCACCAACTAGGCGGCCAATGTTGGCGGTTGTCTTTGGTGCGGGGGACCCAGGTCCAGACCTCTGCTCTGGTCCTCCCCTCATGCACCCGCCTGGATGGCCCACACGCAGCTCCCACCCGAGTCCGAAGCTGAGTCTAAAAGCATCACCCACCTTCCACCGCCACCAGGCTCCTCCTCCAGCACCCTGAGGGCTCCACAGAACATGCTGGGTCTTTACTCCTGGGCTCCTGGCACGGGGCACAGGTCAGGGGGACAGGACGTCTCTGGGACTCGTGGGTTTGGGTTTGTTTTGCAATTTGTTAGCACATCACTTTCTTACCATGTGGGGTAGTGTCAAGGCAGACCTCTCCATGTCCTAGCTGTGTGACCTGAGGCAAGCAGCACCACCTCTCTGAACCTCTCTGTAGAGCATCTCCAGCTGTGCCATGGGAATGAGCACGCCTATGCCCAGGGCTGCGTCTCAGTCCACTCGGGCTGTTATAACAAAACCAGAGGCCCGTTGCACGAAGATTCGTGCAATAGGCCTTCCTTCCCTGGCTGCCGGCACCGGTTTTCCTCCGGCACCCGGGATCCAGTCCTTCGCTCCAGCCACAGCAGAGAAGCCAAGCCTCTTCATTCTTCAGTCTTCAATCTTCGCTAGGGCTGGAGCCTTCAGTCTTGGCTCCATGTCTGTGTATAGAAATTAACTACCAACTTTGTTGTGTTAATTTGCATACTCACTTCTGATTGGCTGGGGTTGTCTCGGATGTATAGTCAATTTACATATTTCTCTTTTATCAGAGTAGATAACGCAGACTAAGTGGCTTATAAGCAACAGAACTTCATCCCTCACAGCGTGGAGGCTGGGAGCTCCAGGGTCAAGGTGCTGGTGATTCAGTGTTTGGTGAGAGCTGGTTTCCAAGACAGCCCCGTGTTTGCTGCAGCGGCAACCTCACGTGGCAGAGGGGATGGCAACTCCCGCTGATCTCTTTTATAAGAGCACCAATCCCAACCACGGGGACTCTGACCTCCTGCCCTAAGCACCTCCCAAAGGCCCCACCTTCTAATACCATCAATTTGGGGATTAGGATGTCAATCTGTAAAATAGAGGGGGACTTGAAATTCATATACGGAAAAAAGGAAAAGAGAAGGAAAAAAAATCCAAGGAACAGAATAAAGTGGTGAATATAGTAGAATCAGGGGCAAAGAAGGGGAGTGGACTGATAATTATCAGGAGGATAAGGGGGTGGGGAAGCAGTGAGAGACTGGATTGAAATCGTATAACCAATGGATGAAGACAACTGGGGGGAGAGGGAGTAAGGGCAGAGGGTGGAAAGGGAACTGGGTGGTAGGGAGCTTTGGGGGAGAAAAAGGCGAAACAATTGTAATAATCTGAGTAATAAAGATTTATTAAAAATAAATAAATAAAATAAAATAGAGGGGACACAAGCATTTAGACCACAGCAAGCTGCCACAAAGGATTGTGGGAAGGAAGAGACTTTCCTCTATCCACTGAGGTTCTTTCAGCTGCTCTAATGAGACAGATTAGCAAGAGAAAAGTAACCAAATGTGTCTGTAGGGAAGCCCCACGTACAGACAGGCTCAGAGACAGAAAGGGGAAATGAGGTGTCTGTGACATTCTGAGTTCGGGATGATGTAAGGCACCTTAGGGCTTCCGAGGGGAGGATGTTAGCGATAAGAAGAACAGATGTTCAGTAATTTGTAGTTTGCCCTACCATGGAGATAGTTCAAAAGGTTATCTCTGAACCATCTCTTATTACGGGCAAGGCCCTAATTCAAATTATCCTAGGTAGTTAGGAGACAGGGCAGAAGTTTCCCTGGAGACCACAGGGTTTAGGTCGCCTTTAGCTCAAAACAATCCACATGCCACAGAGGTCACTCCCTAGGGTGACCTGTTCTGACCCCCAGGATCCATGAGACTCCTGGGCACAGGTCCAAGCATGGCATCTGGCTGGGAGAAAACTCTAGGAAATACACATTTTTTACACTAATAACGGCCCTGTGATGTAGGCATGGTGGTTTTCATCATTAGAGGTGAGGAGACCAAACTCAGGAGATGTTGAATCATTTACTTAAAATACACAACAGTGCCCTGGCCAGTACGGCCCGGTTGGTTGAGCACCATCCCATGTACCAAGGGGTCACTATCTGATTCCCATCAGGGCACATACCCAGGTTCAATCCCTGGTAGGGGGCGTGCAAGAAGCAGCCGATGGATGTTTCCCTCTTACTTCGATGTTTTGCTTTCTCTCTCCTCTCCAAAAATCTTCCCTCTCTAAAAATCTATTTTAAAAAATCTTTTTAAATAAATTAATTAATTAAAATGGGGGAGAAAAAAATCACACAACTGGTCTCAAACCCAAATTCCCGCTTCCTTGCCTGACACTCCTTCTTGGTTGCCCAAAACGTCCTGATTATTTCACCAGAAGTTGCCTCGGTTCTGGATTATAGTTGAACAGCCTCTCTCTCTCTCTCTCTCTCTCTCTCTCTTGTCCCCCCCCCCCCCCCCGCAGGAGTTTGCCGCGATGAAGACCCTGTGCCTCTGAGTTTGCTTCCAGTTCATTTTTGAAGTCCCCTCTTCCCCCTTCTCTCTTCTTTGAAAATGGCTTCCTGCCACTTGGCACGGAAAACAAAACAGAACCCTCTTTTGTGGACTACCAACAACAAACACGGACCAGCCTTTGAAAGGCTGGGCTGTCCCCCCAGGAGCTCACCGTGGTCCCCTGTAAATGACCATTCTCCGTCCGCACTTCCTTCCATCGGGATGAATCAAGTCCTGAGCCTCCGAGCGTCTTACATTTAATTCCAGAGCAAGTGAGCGATGGCCCATCTTCCCGGGAGGCGCGGAGGGGAAAGCATCGATGTCACCGATGTCGTTTACACGGGAGGAACGACTGGGGAGGAGCGTTTTGGGGCTGGTGGTCGCCTTTGGAAACGGATGTCCAGGGACAGGAAGCACCCTTCCCCACCCCACCCCCAGCTCAAAGGCGCACAGCACGTTCCTCCCCTGTCTTCTGAGCGAGGCATCCGTGACTCAGGAACAAATCAGCCCACCGCGTAGCAGCAGACACAGCGGGAGTTGGTGACCTCCCCGCCCCTGTGGCCGGGAGCCCAGGCCGAGCTGCGCCGGGTGTTCTGGTTCAGGCAGGGTCTCTCCCAGGCGGCCGTCAGGGTGCCAGCCTGGGCTCCAGGTCCGGGCAAGGCTTCACCTCCAAGTTCACCCACGTGGCGTGGGCAGGCTCGGGTCCTGGGTGCCTGTTGGCCAGAGGCCTCCCTTAGTTTCTTGCCCCTGGCCCTCCCCGCAGGACAGCTCACAGCACTGCAGCTGGCTTCCGTCCACACCAGAAAGAGAAAGGGCGCCTGGCCAGTGCGGCTTAGTGGTTGAGCGTCGCAGACCCAGGAACCAAGAGGTCACTGGTTGGATTCCTAATCATAGCACATGCCCGGATTGCACCAGCTCAATCTCCAGTAGGGGGCGTGCAGGAGGCAGCCGATCCATGGTGTTTCTCTCTCTTTCATAGATATTCCTCTCTATACATCCCTCTCCTTTTTTCTCTCTCTAAAAGTCAATAAAAACTTATTTTTTAAAAAAAATAAGAGAAGAAAGGGTCAGAAATAGCGGGTGAGGCGGAAAGAACAGTCCTTTCGGAACCTAAACCCAGAGGCGGCACCCATCCATCACAATGGCCATATTCTGTTCATGAGATGCAAACCGTGGGGTTCAGCCACACTCGAGTGGAGGCAATTACTCAGGGAGAAGACCAGAGGCAGCGGTCACTGGAGGCCCTCAGGTCAGGGAGGCTGCCTCCGGTCTGTCCTCCACACGCAACCAGCCACGTCCCTCCCACAAGCAAAAAGCACGTGTCCCCTCCCTGCACGCCTCCTCTCACTTTGGTGCCAGCGCTGTGCCCACTCGTGAACGGGGACACTCGTGCTCCTGAGAGTTCTTCTCACGTTGGCCTAGAGCCCCAGGGCCACCATCTGGCCTCAAGAACATCCTCCTTTAGGCCCTGGCCAGGTAGCTCAGTGGGTCAGATCGTTCCGATCATTCCGATCGGCGAAGGCTGTGGCTTCAGTCCCCCATCAGGGCACGTACAAGAAGCAAACAATGAGTACGTAAGTAAGTGGAACAACAAATCCACCTCTCTCTCTCTCTCTCTCTCTCTCTCTCTCTCTCTCTCTCTCTCTCTCTCTCCCTCCCTCTCTCTCAAATAAGTAAATTTAACAAAAAGAAGAACAGGACATTCTCCTCTGACCCCTCCCTGCTCCCAACCGTCTATCTCCTTATCAAGCTCGGCATCTCTTCCTGCTCCAGGTGTGGCCGCGTCTGGGCTGCTGTTGATTCATTCTCTCCCTCGCCTCGATCTCGGCCCCTGAGCTCCCGGCCCTGGGCAACCCGGACACAGAGCGGGCCTGCCCTTGCTCTCGGGCCTCAGAGACCCGAGCACACCGCTGACGGTTTCCGAATTCTCGCTGCGTGCCTGGCCCCACACGTGCCACGTGTCATGTCACGTAACCCCACCAACAAACTACAAGTTCCTACCCCCGTTTTAATACGGGAGGGGAAAACACACCTTGGCAGGTAACTGAATGCCTTTAACTTCCTGGTCTCGTGAACTAAGAAATGAAGGCAGTAAAGATTTAATCCAGGGGTCATTCTTTCAAAATATGCCCGTAAAGGATCTGAATGAACCCATGGGACTTAACATGCGTACACAGCGAGGCACAGAAATAGACGCGGGTGCTTATGGGTCCGAGCAGCTGCACATAGGAGTGTATGTGGTTCCCAGCTCTGTCCTCTGAGGGGACCTAGCAGCTGTGTCCCCCCAGGAGCTATGACACCCCAGTGCCCAGGGTTAGATTCCTACGTACCTCCCTCCGCTGAGAGCAATCGGTGTGTTGGAGACATGGCCGAGGCCAGGGCTCCGGCAGGGGATACACCACGTGTCTTGTACCAAGAAATAGCAAATGGCTCAGAGAACAACGAAGGACGCAGGAGCTGACTGCAAAGCCCTCCCCCTGGCCACACCTGGGGCCATGCAGACATCATGATGGACATGGAGCGTAAAGGGTTCCAACCTACTGAAAACGTCAGGCATCCCAGACTCCACCCTGCTGCTAACAAGAAAAGCAAGAGAGGAATGCCTTGCCCTACAGTAGAATACCCACAATAAAAAGATGGTGGAATTTTTCAAGAACGCCACCACAATCATCATTGCCTCCGGGGAGGGTCCTTCATCGAAGTTAAAACCAACGGGAGGAAGCTGGGAGATGAAGAGGGTATTTCCACAGCCTCCAGGTACCTCTCCAAAGGATACCTACGCATTGCTCGGGGTACACAGAGATTTCGGGGGCACTAACGTTGCTCCTGGCAGATCCATGGCGGCACACACCCCCGGGCACGATGCTCTAGGACAGCCGTGGGCAAACTATGGCCCGAGGGCCATATCCGGTCCGTTCGGCTGTTCTATCCTGCCCACGGAGCCGAAAGAGCGGAGGGTTCTCTTGCTCTCCCCTCCGCTCCTTCACCAGCAGCCCAAGAGGAGAGTGCCAGCATGGTCAGGTAGCTTTTGTTCCGGCCCTCCGGTCCAGTTTAAGAACCCATTGTGGGTCAAAAAGTTTGCCCACCCCTGCTCTAGGAGGAACTCAGCATCGCTTCCGTGGTGTCCCCACCCAAGGCTCCGACTCTCCTCAGGAGGAAACAGCAGGTACATTCTCCCAAGTGCCTGGCTGCGTGTTCCTCATGAAAGTCAATGTCACAGGAGACAGGCAGGAGCTGTTTCAGAATAAAGACGGTCTAAAGAGAGGTAACAGCTCAGTGCAACAGAGTCTCAGGGTTTGTTCTAAAGGACATCATCATGAACTCTGAATAACGTCTGCAGATTCGATAAGAAAATTCCTGCCCAGGCAGCATGGCCCCGTGGTTGAGCATTGACCTATGAACCAAGAAGTTATGGGTTCAATTTCTGGTCAGGGCACATGCCCAGGTTGTAGACTTGATCATCTCCTGTAGGGAGTGTGCAAGAAGCAGCCAATCAATGATTCTCTCTCATCATTGATGTTTTTATCTCTCTTTCCCCCTCTCCCTTCCTCTCTGAAATCAATAAAAATATGTTTTAAAAAGAAAGAAAACTCATTGCTTATAGAAAAAATGCTCTGAAGAATTAAATATTTGGAAGTAAATGGGCATTGTGTCTTAAGTGGAGAGAGAGAAAGAGAGAGCAACAAAGGAAATAGCAATAGCAAAATATTAATGTTTGGGGGACTTGAATCAAGGGAATTTAGAAATTCCTTTGTAATATTTTGCAACTTTTCTGTAAGTCTGATATTATGTCAGAACTAGAGGCCACAAAACCAAAGATTTGTGCAATAATAGGCCTTCCTTCCCCTGGCTGCAGGCACTGGCTTCCCTCCAGCACCCAGGACCGAGCCTTTGCTCTGGCCACCACCTTCCACCTTCACTCCGGCCCTGCCACCCTCCTGTAGCTCCCTCTAATCCCCCCCCCCCCCAACGCCTCTCATAGCAGGTGTCCTGCCCTGCCCTGGCCGCTCCTTGCCTGCAGGTACATGAGCTGCCCAGAGGCCCAGCCATCTCTGTCACATCAATTTGCATATTCCCTCCTTATTGGCTGTGGGCACAGCCATCTTCATCATGGAGTGATGGTCAATTTGCATATTCTATCTTTACTAGATAGGATAATTTTTTAATAAACAGAAAATGTAAAACATCTTCGAATTCCATCAAGAAGTGAGGTCTGATGTCCTTCCCTTAACCAATGTCTGGCCTCAGGGACTCACGTCTGTAGTTCGCAGAGGCCAGTCATAGAGACGCAGGGCCCACCTGGTTCCCCCCGCCCCAGGTGCACACCTGTGAGCTGTGAGCCCGCCTGCCCCGAGGCCCCCCGCAGGAGAGGCCGCTGGAAGGGAGGCCTCCGGGAGGCGGGAATGGCTGGGAGGCCCTCGCTGTTCCCTAGGACGAAACATCATTTTTTCAGTTGCCACTTCATGTCTCACCAACCAGGCCGCGGACCTTCCCCAAGTGGGGACGGGTTGTTCCTGCCACCACGCGGAGCCCGGAATAGGGTGAGGAGAGTGAGACATGAGTTTAAGGAAGTGCTCCCAGCTCACCTGCTCACATGTCCCTTCTGTGCCCAGTGAGCAGGACAGGGTGTGGGAAAGAAGGCCACCCCACGTTCAGGGGGAAGTCTCTCTGGCTGATAAGCCTCTGGGTCCTCCCCAGGTCGCCTGTCACTTCTTTTGTGTATGTGTGTACGTCCATTCTGTTTTATAATATATATATTTTTTTCATTTCAGAGAGGAAGTGAAAGGGAGAGAGAAACATCAATGATGAGAGAGAATCATTGGTCATCATTGATCGGCTGCCTCCTGCATGCCCCACACTGGGGATTGGGCCCACAGCCCAGGCATGTGCCTTTGACTGGAATGGAACCCGGGACCCTTCAGTCCACAGGCTGGCACTCTATCCACTGAGCTAACCCCTGACACTGTGGTCTCTGGAGAGCCTGGATAAGGAATCCCCCTTTTAACAGGGGTTCGCCAGGGCAAAGAGTGGGGGGCAATGCAGACTCCTCTCCCGAGAGGGGCTCCTCGCTGCACAGGGAACGCTCAGGCTGTCCGGGGAGGCAATGGACACTGAGCCTTGTTTCCCCCCGGGCTCCGTCCACTCGCATGTGCACCGCAGAGAGCGATGGACAAAAGCAGCGGAGCCTGAGGCCAGGGAGCTGCGTGCACTCGTTCAAGGTCACGCAGCCACTTCCTGAACCACAGAGCAGGCACCTTGCACAGTCTCAGTGCTTCCTTGTGGGCCCATTTCGCTCTCGGTTCACAGGAGGTCAGAAAGGAAACTCAGACTCCAACATGGTCGATTTGACTAAACCATACAGGAAAGTGAAATGTTCCGAGTCACATATGAAAATGAATGTTCCCAATAGGATTTGCTTTCCATTTCGCCGATCCGGAACAGTCACTTACTCATTCAACAAACCACCTGTTACGCATCACGTGCCGGGCACGGCACACTTTACAGTGAACCAGACGGGCTGGCGCGAGTGGACTCGGACAATGACGTGATCCCTGAGAGGGGCCAAACGGGTCGGGTGGCCCTCGATAAGCCTGCTTCCCAGGGGAGGCCGGCTGTACGGAACTGCACGTCCACGTTTCCAGTGCTCAGACTTAGCTCCAACGGCAGCGCGCTGCTCTCGACCGGGATGGTTCTGGAACACGCCCCTTCCCCCGCTTCCTACAGACTGCGGGCGGGGATGGGTGAGGAGGGAAATGACTGGACCTCATTGGGCATTTTGGGGAGCCCCTCCATGCACTGGTTTTTCGAGTTCATTCAAATGTCATCTCTCGCTCCTACGTTTTAGTTAAAGTGCATTCCCTCATTGCTCATTGTGTACAAATAAAAACCCCTCTTTCACACAGGGATCTGTTTTTCAGTGCAGGTCAGCATGTCAAAGTCCCTCCGGACGCACGGTTGGTCAAAAGCCACATGCCTCCCGACACTGCAGCCAGCCGAGGCTGAGCCAGGCCTCGCCGCGATGCCACGAGAGCGCCCCCCTGAACTGATAGAGCCCGAAGAGGAATCGGAGTCGTTTTGTGTGACGTTCTTTTAAAAAGAGGATTCCAGCCGAAACCGGTTTGGCTCAGTGGATAGAGCATCTGCCTGCGGACTGAAGGGTCCCAGGTTCGATTCCGGTCAAGTAGGGGGTGTGCAAGAGGCAACTGATCGATGATTCTCTCTTATCGATGTTTCTAACTCTCTATCCCTCTCTCTTCCTCTCTGTAAAAAAGCAATAAAATATATTATTTAAAATAATAAAATAAAAAGAGGATTCTAAATCGGATCAAAAGAATCTCAGGCTTGGGATGCTCGTGCTTGATGCCATGGCATTGAAGCTAGCTCTCAGCCCAGACTCCAGACGTCTGTGTCTAATAAAAGATTCTGAGGCGTCGGAGGCTCCTGAAGGTCCCCTGGCCCACACGCTGGCCAGGTGCTCGGTTTCAGTGGCGGGGCATCAGCCTGCGCCAAAGGGTCGAGGGGTCCATTCCCGGTCACGGGCACGTACCTGCGTTGCAGGTCTGTTCCCCTACCCCAGCCAGGGAGTGTGCAGAGACAACCAATCGATGTGTCTCTTTCACATCAATGTTTCTCTCGCTCTCCTCCCCTCCTCCTCCCACTCTCCTACTCTCTCTAAACATCAATGGGAAAACTATCAAGAAACAAACAAAAAGATCCTGCAGCCCGCGGCCTCTTTAAGGCTAAGCTGTCCACAAAGGAGAGAGACGGCACAGGTGCGTCCAGACCCAGCAAGGCCCTCCGGACTTGGAAAGGACGCATTCATGGTTTCTGTGGGAGCCACCCTGCAGACCCATCTGGCAAAGCAAGAGAGCCACCATCACACACGCAATCCGTGTTTATTGGACACCGGGGCACGCCGGGGAGAATTCCTCGGCGGCGGAGGGCACGGGGAGCAGCGCTGCTTAAACACGGGCCCCGGAGAGCCAGACGCGGGAGGGCCGCCCGCCCGTCAGCTCCGCACGCACACGGAACCTGTTCAAAAAGCGGCCCAGCCCAAGGCACTGGGCCATCCCCTGGTTTAAAGGGGCAGGGAGGAGGGTATATATTTAAGACCAAGTCCCACTGTTGTTGTTTTTTTTGTTTGTTTTTTGGTAAGGACCAAACAGCACCTCTAAAACGACCATCAGTCCACACCTGCCAAACTGGGGTGTATTAGACCGAATTTGTCCCAATTGCTTCTGCCAGTTCATTCTTTCAACAACAAACCAGTCAGGTAAGGTTTCTAAGCACAAACGCTACTACACAGAGCGCGGATCGAAGATGATCCAGCAACACTGGATGGGTGTATGTAAATGTGTGTGTGTGTGTGTGTGTGTGTGTGTGTGTGTGTTCTCCGTGCCCTGTAGTGTCTGGGCAGCTCTGTATGTCCACGAAGGGCCTCTGTATGCAGTTTAATGGAAGCCACTTGAGGTGAAAGGCGCTGTCTTGCCTAACGGAGTCCCCCCCTCACAGTCCAGCTCCCAGACAGACTGGGCGGCGGGGTCGCCCTCTGGGGACCCCTGGGCCTGAGAGATGCGGCACGTGTGATTCAAAGGGCCCTCCTCCTCCTCCTCCTCCTTGTCCCCCTCCCCGAGGCGGGGGGCCACCTCGCCGGGGAGCACGTGGCCACAGGAGAAGACGGTGTCCTGGTCGCAGGAGAGGAGCTCGTGGCTGCCGGTCACCGTGGCCACCCGGGGGCGCGGGGAGCAGAGGCGGCCGCAGCCCAGCAGCTGGGCGAACACCTTGCGGAAGTCCGCGTTGAAGGCGTAGATGACGGGGTTGAGGGAGGAGTTGGCCCAGCCGAACCAGACGAAGACGTCGAAGGTGGTGTCGCTGACGCACGGGAAGCCGGCGGGGGCGCCGTCGGGGCGGCGGCTGCAGAAGGGCGCCATGCAGTTCAGGAGGAAGAAGGGCAGCCAGCAGCACACGAAGACCCCCATGATCACCGACAGGGTCTTGAGCACCTTGGCCTCCTTCTGGATGGACGCCCGCAGGCCCGGCACCGCCGCCGCCGGCGCCCCGCCCGCCGCGCCCCCGGCCCGCTGCGCGCGCTGCCCCGCCCGCTCCAGGCGCGCGATCCGGCGGATCTGCGCCTGCGCGATGCGGTAGATGCGCGCGTAGGTCACCACCATGATGGCCACGGGGATGTAGAAGCTGATGAGCGAGGAGGCGATGGCGTACGTGCGGTTCAGGCTGGAATCGCAGTTCTCCTCCCGCGCCTCCGGGTCCCCCGCTTCCCCCCAGGACGTCCCGTTGGCCAGGTCGGCCGGCGGCGGGTCCGGGGAGCCCGCCCGGTCCTTGTGCCAGTGGAGCTGGACCGGGATGAAGGAGATGAGGACGGACAGCGTCCAGGCCAGGCCCACCATGACCAGGGCCACGCGCCGGGTCATCCTCCGCTGGTAGCGGAAGGGGCTGGAGATGGCCCAGTAGCGGTCCACGCTGATGACGCACAGGTTGAGGATGGAGGCGGTGGAGCACATGATGTCGAAGGCCACCCACACGTCGCAGAAGGCCCCGAAGGGCCAGCGGCCGGCCACCTCGGCCACGGCCTTCCAGGGCATCACCAGCAAGGCCACGAGGAGGTCGGACACGGCCAGGGACACGATGAACACGTGCGTCATCCTGGCGCGCAGGTGGCGGCTGCGCACGACGGCCGCGCACACCAGCACGTTGCCCAGCAGCGTCCAGACGACCAGCAGGCTCAGGAGGCCGGCCGTGAGCACCTGCGCGGGCCCCGGGGCGCCCCCGTGCTCCGTGCCATTGCGCCCCCGCGGCAGCATGTCAGACCGGGCCTCCTCGGCGGCAGGGCCGGGCTGCGCGCGCTCCAAACGTCGGCCCTGCGCCCCCCGGGCGGCCCCATCGGGCACCCGGGGGTAGCGCGAGGGGACCCGCGGCCAGGGACCCCGGAGCCCCCCCGGGGGTGCTCACCGTGCGCTGCGCTGGGACCCCGGGGCGCGCGGGGGCTCCTCTCGCCTCGGGCGCCTCCGGGTGGCTGGCCGCGGTGCGCCCCTTCGGGGCCGGCGCTCGGGAGCCGGGACAGGAAGTAGCCGGGCCCGCGGGGCCGGTCCCGGGAGCCCGCAACGCCCGCCCCGGCGCGGAGCCGCGTCTGGTTCGGGGTTCGGAGCCGGGGGCGCACGGAGCTGGTCACCGCCGAGGGGGCGGGGGCGGCCGGCGGGAGGCCCGCGTGGCGGCGCTGCCGGGGTCCCCGCGGCTCCCGGGCTGCGGCTCCCGGGCTCCGGCTCCCGGCCCCGCGCCTCCGCGTCTTCGCTCTCCGCGCGCGCGCCCCACGGGTTCCGGGGCGCCCTCTCCTGCTCACCCGCCTGCCGGGCCGGTGCCTGGGCAGGGTCCCCCCGCGCCCGGCCTGGCAGAGTCTGGGGACGACCCGCAGAACCCGCAGGTCCCAGAGGCGCCCCGGTGCCCGAGCCCCGCCGCGCGCCGGGCAGAGCGCGCCCGGGAAGACAAACAGGCGCCTGGCCCAGCCCCGCGGCCCGCGCCGGCCGTGGCCATGTTTAATAAACAGGAAGGTGGGGTAGGGTAGGGATGGGGCGGGGTGCAGGGGGGGGGGGGGAGTGCAGGCTGGGAAAGAGCGCTTGCGCTTGCGGGGTTCAGGGGGTGAGTCTGGCTTTCTCCCAGACCTGAGTCCCAGGGTTCAGGGGGTGAGTCTGGGTTTCTCCCAGACCTGAGTCCCAATTCGGACTTGATTCCAGGCTGTGTGACCTTGAGCGCGAACCTTGACCTCCCTGGGCCTTGGTTCCTCTCCTCACAGTGGGGCAGTGATGCCCACGCCGGCCAGCGGGTGGTGGAAGGGTCCCTGAAACCCGCCCACCCGCGCCCTTGCCCTGGGCCCCGGTGCAGGAGGCTGTCTCCTAGGAACGCCTCCCAGCCCCCCCTCCACACACACACTCCTTCTGAGATTGGGGGTTCACCTGGCCTTGAGAGAGTCCTCTTCCCTACCAGCACCCCCAAGTTAGAGCCTCTGCCCTTTGGGGAATAGTTGTGAGAACCCGGAGACAAGGAGAGGCAGGGGCCCAGCTGGGGGGGTGGAGGACGGGGGGCTCCCCTCTGAGGGTGCTAGCCCAGGCTTCCTCCTTATCCGTCCCGAGAGGGACGGATTAAGAGCACCTCCATGCTTTTCAGAAGGGGAAACTGAGGCTTCACTGGGTGGCCCAGGGCTAAAATTAAGGGGGGGAAAGGAGAGAGAGAGAGAAAGAAAAAGGAAGGAAGGAAGGAAGGAAGGAAGGAAGGAAGGAAGGAAGGAAAAAGATGAAAGAAAGAAAAAGAAAGAAAGAAAGAAAAAGAAAGAAAGAAAGAAAGAAAGAAAGAAAGAAAGAAAGAAAGAACCGAAACCGGTTTGGCTCAGCGGTAGAGCATCGGTCTGCGGACTGAAAGGTCCCGGGTTCGATTCCGGTCAAGGGCATGTACATTGGTTGTGGGCACATCCCCAGTAGGGGGTGTGCAAGAGGCAGCTGGCCGATGTTTCTCTCTCATCGACATTTCTAGCTCTCTATCTCTCTCCCTTCCTCTCTGTAAAATATCAATAAAATATTTAAAAAAGAAAGAAAGAGAAAGAAAGAAAGAAAGAAAGAAAGAAAGAAGAAAGAAAGAAAGAAGAAAGAAAGAAAGAAGAAAGAAAGAGAGAGAAGGAGAGAAAGAAAAAGGGGAGAAAGGCTGGGCAGGGAGCCCTGTTCCAGGATCTCACCACGCCCCCCTCCCTTGGACAAGTTCCGCTTGGGACCCGCCCATCTCTGTCCGGTGCAGCTCGTGGGAAGGCAGCTGGGGAGAAATGAATGGGGCCCGGCCTGCAGCGTCCCCTCGGAGACCGCTGCGAGGTCTAGAAACAGGGGCTGGACCCGCCCCCTCCACTCGGAACCCCTGCACTTCCCTGGAGCCACACCTCAGGGCCTCGGCTCTCAGACTCAGCTGGCTCAGCCCTCCCCCCTCCTCCCCGCCCCCCTGCTCTCTGCGGTGAGGGATGGCAAGCCCATCTGTCCAGATGCCTACGCCTAGGACTGCAGGCACACTCGCCACCTGTCTCCATCTCCGAGGGCTGGACCACTCCTCTCCGTGGCCGGCGTCCCTGTCCGGGGCTGTGTCCTCCCCGCCCTGTTTTATGGTGACACTCTCCTGGGTTCGGGCACGCTGGGTTCTGCTGGGAGCCCCTGTCCGCCCTCCGCTCAGCGGCAGGCAGAGTGCTCCCTGTCAAATATAACTGAGCGTGTCACACACACACACACACACACACACACACACACACACCGACGGACGGCCCTGGGAGCTCCCTGTGACCCCGATCCTCAGACAGTCAGGTGAGGACTTCTATTCTTCTCATCGCCTTGCCCGCGCTCGGTGCTCCTGCTGCTTCTCTTGTTGCTCCTCCTCGTCCACGGGCAGCCGTGATCCTAGCCGCTATCCTACACACGTGTGCGCATACACGCCATCTTCCTGGTGGGCCACACGGTAACCCCTCACTCCGACGGCCCCTCCCCTCCTGCCCTGGAGAACACCAACGTAGGAGGTCAGAAGAGAGCTTGGGTTTTGGAGACTGGGGTTTGAATGTCAGTTCCTTATGCTGTTGTTCAGCAAATGTTTACTAAGCACCGGTTATGTCCCAAATGCTGTTTGACCCGCCAGGGATGCAGGAGTGTATACAATATAGATGTATGTGTCGAAACCGGTTTGGCTCAGTGGATAGAGCGTCAGCCTGCGGACTGAAAGGTCCCGGGTTCAATTCCGGTCAAGGGCATGTACCTTGGTTGCGGGCACATCCCCAGTAGGGGGTGTGCAAGAGGCAGCTGATCGATGATACTCTCTCATCCATGTTTCTAACTCTCTATCCCTCTCTCTTCCTCTCTGTAAAAAATCAATATATATATATTCCTTTCAAGGTTATAGTCCAGTGTTAGATATAGACTTAACTCAAGAATCGTCCCGAGAAAGTTACAGCTGTGCCCAGGGCTAGGAGGGAGGGTACAGAGCATCAGGAGGGGCTGACCGAGGCCCAACAGTTAAGGAAGGCTTCCCTGGGGCAGCCCCTCTTTGGGTTGAAATCCCAGCAGAGTGGACCAGAGGGAATTCAGGAAGGAGGAAAAGTGGAGCAGGCAGAAACAGGGATGTACTACCTTGTTTCCCCGAAAATAAGTGTCTTATATTAATTTTTGCTCCCAAAGATGCGCTAGGTCTTATTTTCAGGAGATGTCTTATTTTTCCATGAAGAATATGGTACACATTTATTGTGAAATGAAAATAAAGGAAATTTATTACCTGTATACGGTACGGTAGTTGTCAACACAAACCAGACTAACTGTGAATCCTACAGTATCAAGAATTTACTCATTTATTCAATGACAATCATGTCATCATCTTCTGGAACATCATCCTAACAATCCAATTCCTGAATTTCCTGGTGAATTTCTTGTGACTCCATTTCTTTCAGAATCAGTGGACCAAATCCCTCATGTTTAGCAATAGCACTGTCTTTAAATAAGTACTTCTTGTCCAGGTAGCCTGCTCACAGTGCATTTGCAATGCCACTGCCAGTGATTTTCTCCCATGAATTCTTCACCCAAGTCACAACTTCTAGCAGTTTAGGTTTCACAAAGTTTCCACGCTGATTTCTCTCCATTCACACAGCAGTGACGTCAGGACTCCGAGTTACGTCACTGGTTGCTAGACGCCAGTCTGGGCGGCCCTAGCGACCAGTTTACGGTAAATTAATGTTCATTCTGAGACAGAGCCTGGGGGCCTTATTTGGGGGGGGGGTGCCTTATATTTCACTCAGAAGGAAACCTGTAAGTAGGCCTTATTTTCGGAGGATGTCTTATTTTCAGGGAAACACGGTAGCTGTGGGAGCTTGGCCAAGTTACTCAGCATCTTTGAGCCTCCATTTCCTCATCTTCACGATGAGGGCTGGTCACAGCAGCTTCAAAGGCCAGTGTGAGGAGGCCCAGGTAGATCCCCCACGAGTGGCTCTGGGCCTCCCTCTCCCTCTGGCTGTGCCCGTGTCTTAGAGAGAAAGAGGGCGCCTCTGAGCCTCTCGCTCCAGGCACGGCCTGGTCTCCGCAGTTACAAAAGCCAGGAGGTCACCCTTTTCGGACACGCACCTGAGCTGAGAGTTTCAGGTGTTGCCTGCACCTGAAAGGGCCCTGCTGCACACAGGAAATAACAAGGCATCTCAGTCCGACGGCCAGCTGGGTCAGGGCTGCCGAGAAGAGAGGACACGCGGGCTGCAGGTAGAGCATCCCGGGGTGAGGGACAGCCCCTAGAGAGGGAACAGCCTGTGCAAAGGCTCAGAGGCCCGGCACTCCACGGGGGAGGGGGAGGTGTTTAGAACTCTAAGACTTTTCTCTCCACTGACGGCCTTATGCGCGCAGAGTAACAGTGTGCAGCCGGGCTGCTGCCGCACGCGTCTGTCTGTCCCCTGTTCCCTGGACGGCTCCCGAGCAGCCGAGTAAACAGCCGCAACCCGAGGAGTGTCTTCAGCCAACCTCAGAGGCCAGCCTCGCTGGCGAGGACTCCTCTCCCCAACGAGACGCTACTGAACTCCTTATCTCTCCCCTGGCCCCAGCCGGCCCGTCTTCCGAGGACACGGCCAGGAGGCGATCCCCTCGCACGGCCGGCTCCCGCAAACGCGTGCTAAGAGGATTTCCTAAGAAGGCTTTAGCCCACGGGGCTTTCCTAATCCGGTCGGCAAATATTCTGCTGTGTCAGCTCACTGGTCCTCCTTTCTCCGCAGGCGCAGGCGGATTCCAAATGGGGCTTGTCTCCCTGAGGTGAATGGCCGAGTCGATAGCACCGCAGCCAGGATTTCTTCTATCAAAGAAGCCAGTTTCACACCCAGATGGGCCTGGTTCCTTGGCGGCGGGTCACCCCTGAGCTCCTCGGGTGCCAGCCTGCTGACACGCTCAGCCTGGCTCGGCAGAGCCCGGGCAGAAGGAGAGAGATGGCCCGTCACCCGCTTCCACCCTGCGGCCGGAAGAGCCACCTCACTGCTGGAGGGTGACCGGAGGCCTCGGCAAACCCCAAGGCCAGTGCCCGGGTCCGAGCCCTCTGCAGCTCAGAAGCACGGGGAGCCGGGAGCAGCCGTGTCAGGCAGGTGGAAACAGTTATGCCAGAAGGTAGCACAGGCATGCAGATAAGGAAGGGAGATGGGCTTGCAAGTCAGACAGTCCTGGGTTCACATACCCCATCTCTGACTTACTAACTCTAGGACCTGGAACAAGTTACTGAGCCTCTCTGAGCCTGAGTTTCCTCATCTTTAAAATGTTAACATTAGCCCTTGCTGGTTTGGCTCAGTGGATAGAGTGTCGGCCTGCAGACTGAAAGGTCCCGGTTCAGTTCTGATCAAGGGCACATGCCTGGTTTGTGGACTTGATCCCCAGTGGGGGCGTGCAGGAGGCCGCTGATCAATGATTCTCATCATTGATGTTTCTATCTCTCACTCTCCCTTCCTCTCTGAACTCAATAAAAACTATATTTTTTAAAAATAATAATCTACACTAATAAAAGAGAAATATGCAAATTGATCATAACTTCAAAATGCCCACCAGCCAATCAGGAGTGGATATGTAAATTAACCTCATCACCTCCGTGGACACTGACAGCAGGGAGGAGGCAGCTTCCAGCACGGCCTGCTTGGCCATCACCATAGCAACCTGGAAGCAGGCAAGTGTGGCTGCAGGCAGCACCCAGCATGGTCTGCTTGGCCATTGCTGCAGCAACCGGGCAGCAGGCAAGTGCGGCCCTCAGGGGCCCCAGATTGGAGAGGGTGCAGGCTGGGCTGAGGGACACACACACACACCACCACCCCCCACCTCCATTCCCCACCCCCTGAGTGCATGAATTTCGTGCACTGGGCCTCTAGTATTGTAATAACTCTGTATGGTGCCAGGTGGGTACCTGAGATATAGGGAGGATCACTTTGCAAATTATATAATTGCCTACCACTAGGTGGTACACCTGAAACTGATATAAAATAATACTGAATACCAACTGTAATTTCAAATGAAAAGTTTTTTTACTGGGGAGGGAGGGCATCTATGGGGGGGGCGGGGGCAATGATAAGCTATGTACACAGGTAATACCTTAATAAAATTTAAAAAAAAATATATGAAGACAAAAAAAAAAAAAAAAAAAGAAAAGTTTTTTTAATGCTAACATCAACATTTACTAGGCAGAGCTATCATGAATAAATGACATGCTGTGGTAAGTTTGTATTAGTCAGGTTTTGTTATAATGCTGCATAACAAACAGCCCCGCCCCCAGCCAATTTAGTGGCTTAAAACAACAAACACTTCTTTCTCACTATTGGCCTGTGTTGGTCTGGGAAGGTTGTACACTCTTCTATAAGTTTGAAATCACCTCAGAATAAAAGAAATCTTAAATGAATATATTGATTAGAAATGCCTTCAGCTGTGGGTATCAGACAACCTCACTGCGTGCGTGGCTTATACAACAAAGACATTTAATTCTCTGATGTAACAGGAAGTTAAGAGGAAGCAGGCAAGGGCTGGTGCAAAAACTCAGCAATGGAACTGAGGACCCAGATTCTTTTCATTTTTTCCCCTCTTTTCACCCAAATCTCTTACTTTATCCACACTGTGGCTTTGTGACCCTGGAGCCTCGTGGTCGCCGGGTGGCTGTTCCAGCTTCAGGCACCGCGACCAAATCCAAACTCCAGGAGCGAAATGCAGGGCAGCCAATGTCAGAGCGACTTTTCTTTATGTGTCTCTTGCCGGTCACCATGGGGAAAATCTTAGACGGACCTAATGTCCCATTGGCCAGAGCTGAGTCACATGGCCACCAGGCAGACCGTGCACTGTTCCAAGTGCAAGGCGAAGGGCGCGGGAAGCCCAGGCTTCGCTTAAACAAACCATGGCCTGCCCCCTGAGACAGGGCACTTTGGTTCCCAACCAAAATCAGGGTTTCCTTAGCAAGGGAAGGAATCCCTGCAGGGAAGGCAATGAACAGTGTGTGCCTCCAGAGGCTTTGGAGCGAGCGTGTCACACACGCCGGCCGCAGGCCCCGTCCATCAGGCCCCCTTAGCCTGGGGGTGTGACGTGCTTGCTTTGGAGGAGCGGGTGCTGCTTCCCTTCGAAGGACAGGAGCAGAGCCCGCCAGCCTCCGTGGCGGTGGCCCCACTCCTGGGCGTCGGAGCAAGCAGAGGGGAGCGAGTCCTAACTCGGGGTTCTGCTGAAATTGTTTTTAAAAATCTATTATTTTTACTGATTTTCAGAGAGGGTTGGAGGGGGAGAGAGATAGAAACATCCTCTATGAGAGAGAATTGTTGATGGGCTGTTTCCTGCATGCCTCCTACTGAGGACCTGCACGCTGACCCCTGACCTCTAGTTCATAGGTCGGAGCTCAACCCCTGAGCCACACCCCCTGGCTCTGCTGAACCCTTTGTTGCCAGCCAGCCTTCCAGCGCCACCTTGTGCCCCACAGGCGAATGGAGGGCGGGGCGTTCCCCAGAAGCTGGCAGAGCCTCCTACAGACTATTCCAGGAAACTCAGCCACCCTGGGTGCCCACCGTGTTCCCGGGGCTGCCCCACGCCCTGCAACAGTCTGTGGTGTGAGGGCAGCCACGTGTTCACGCGACGGTGTGGTGAGGGCCTGGGAGGGAAGGTGGCAAAGTCCCTGCTCCCACAGGCAGACAGTCCTCTCCGGGAGAGACAGCACCCACAATAAACACCTCGTGTGTAAGGTGCTGTGGGGAAGGGTAATGGGGAGTGTGTGCATGCAGATGGCCAGAGCAGCCCTCACTGGGGTGGGCCAGTGGGCAGAGCACCAGCCTGCGGACCACAGGGTCCAGGGTTCAATGCCTGTCAAGGGCACTTACCTCAGTTGCAGGCTCCTTGGGGCTCATGCAGGAGGCAACCAGTCGATGTGTTTCTCTCACATCAATGTCTGTCTTTCCCTCCCTCTCTCTTCCACTCTCTCTAAAAATCAATGGGAAAATATCCTTGGGTGAGGATTAAAAATATCTAAACCGAGTGGCCAGATTATTATGATCTCTGAATGCATAATAATCTGGTCACTCAGTGTATATCCCATATAATAAAAGGCTAATATGCAAATTGTCCCCTCGACCAGGAGTTCGACCAGCAGGCAGGCCAGCCAACCGTCCGTGTCCCCTCCCCCTGGCCAGGCTGGCTGGACCCCACCCATGCACGAATTCATATATTAGAGTGGCGATATATATATATATATACTGAGTGGCCAGATTATTATGCATTCAAAGATCATAATAATCTGTCCACTCAGTGCAAATGGCCAGAGCACACCTCACTGTGTAGGGACTCCCACAGGGACTAAAGGATGAGAAAGAGGCTGATCCATTCCAAAGAGCCAGAGAAATACACTCCCAAGACAGAGTAGCTCTTGCCAAGGTACAGAAGAGTTTGGGAGAGTCAGGGAAGTGAGGGAGACACATGTGGCTGCAGCAGCACCCCTGGGTGCCTGGGGGAGGGAGGCCGAGGAAGGGACTGGCAGGAGAAGAGGGAGTATCAGGCCGGCTCGTGAAGATCCCCCTAGACCATGGCTAGGAGTTTATCATTTCTTCTGAAAGCAAAGGGAAGCCACGGATGGGTTTTTAAGCAGGTGACTTGATTTAACTTACATCTTTTAGACAACTAGCAGTATCATCGTTGTGGTGGTGTTTCATATTAGTGTGGCTACAACACCAGGCCAGAATGTCCATCCCTTCTTGCCAGAAGCCAGTTCCAGCATGTCAGCAGGGTTGAATCATCTGGAAATGGCTAAGGGCATCTCCCCAAACCTGAAAAGGATGCACAAATTGATTGCGGCCAGATAGCTAAGGTAATCTTAATCTACATGTTATTGTCTCCTCTTGGCCAAACACCTGAGCAGCCGTAGGCAATTCACCAATCTGACCATGGATTCTGTGTACCAAATCCTGGCCTTTGAAGTGTGTGTATCTCCACCTTGCCTTGGGACAATTGTGTTAATAAAAAGCAAGGGGTCCTGACAAGGGAGAATTTAGTTCCTTTAGCTAAGTCTTCTCTGGCTCCCCACAATGCCTTCCAAATTTATGTTTTGTCTCTGGACTCTTATTTAATTTACACACAGAGCCTTCTCCAGATTCCTGGATCCTTCTAGATGCTGGATCAAGAACCCCGGCACTTCTGAGCATTAAAACACTGCACTCACCACTCACCCTCCCGGTGCTCCCCTCGGGCCTGCTCTGAGGGACAGTGAAGGTCACGGTCACTCCCATCAGACCCAGGAAAGTGCCATCCCTGCCACCCGCAAGCTGGGACTCTCCTCACCCGAGGACACCCTGCACCCACCATCGTCCTCCAGCAGCTGGTGTTTCTGCCCTGAATGTACACAGCATTGCTGTGGAAGAGCACGACCAGCAGGTCAAAATATTTTTTAAAAAGGCAAGTTACATGCAAATTCAGTACATATAAAAAAATCCATTTGTGTGTGTGTGTGTGTGTGTGTGTGTGTGTACTAATTGTTAACTAGGTGCCCAAGATTAACAGCAATTACCTCTATATCACAATTCCCCTCTTTTTTAAAAAAAAGTTTTATTGATTTCAGAGAGGATGTGAGAGGGAGAGAGATAGAACTATCAATGATGAGAGAGAATCATGGATTGACTGCCTCCTGCACGCCCCCTTACTGGGGATCGAGCCCACAGCCCTGGCATGTGCCCTGACCGGGAATCAAACCATGACCACCAGGTTCCTAGGTCGATGCTCAACCACTGAGCCACGCAGGCCGGGCCATATCACAATCTCTCAGTCTCAGCACTGTTAACATTTGGGGCCAGATAACTTTCTCTGGTGGGGGCCCGTCTGTGCATAGCAAAGCTTCAGCAGCACCCCAGCCCTCTACCTACGGGATGCCAGGGACACCCCCGATGGGTAGCCACGGAAACACCTGCAAACATTGCTGTAGGTCCCTAGGGAACAGGTGTGGCAGCTGGAGAGCCACCGCCCTCGGTGATGTCTCCCTTGGTTTATAGCATATCTGCCCATTTTTAGTTGTGTGGTGTTTTTTTGTTTTTTTTTTTTCATAAAATAAGCCTAACGTCCTTTAATCATGTAAAAAAAAAAATCAGTGTTTCTTAATGTCCCATTGCATGTGCTGTCAAAAACAACAACAACAACAACAATCAGATGAAAAGATGTTCATATTTATAATAAGTAAACTAACTCTATTATGGTTTTAAAATGAAAAAATAAACACACACACACACATACAAAGGCCTCCCAACCGTCTGTATTCCTCACGAGGCTTTACGATAGCCGCAACCTTTAGCCGAGGCATTCTGAGCGTAAGCACACACCTTTACGAAGAATTCTAAATGTAGATAAGGCTTTACACGTACGGTTAATCACCACAGAGTCGCTCATAAAAGCAAAAAGTTAGAGACACTAAAGCCAGCACTAGGAAACCAAGCCAGTCACGGCACTTTCCCTGGGCAGACTATACCACAGCGCTAACACGACACTTACAGAGCGTGGAGAGCAAGGGAGGGAGGTCCTCGGCAGACCGCTGCGTGGGGGGAATGCGTACAGAATGGGCGCCGTCACGTCGTCACGGGCGATGGCTAGCACCGCAGCACCCACAGCTAAAAGGCGCACCCCAGGGTGGCAGAGCGGCTGTCTGCTTACCAGTGAGATTCTGGGTGATCCTTGTCTCTCTGGTCTCCTGGACTGTCTAAAAAAAAAGCGTGCGTGTTCTTATCGTGAGAGAGGACACAGTCAAGTCCGTATTTTAAAAAAAAAAACTTCAAAATGATCACAAACGAAAATGTGCCAATGTTCAGGTAAGAAATGTGTCTTTAGACGGATCGACGCACTAATTTCCATCCAAACCGTAGAAATAACTGTGCTAAAAAAAAAAAATTAAGCACGGGCAGAAAGTACAATAGAGACTAAACGTGGTCGTGTCGACATTCACCAGCTCCGGGGAGGGTGCCGTCCATGGGGCGACTGGCCGCCGACGCAGACGGTAGTGAAAGGCTAAACGCAGTCACACGATGAATTGCAAACACGAGGTGGTTTTTATGGAAAAACAAACAAACGGGATAAACAGTTTTCCAACCGAGGATCCCATTCTTCACAAACAGAGGAAGGAGACAAACGGAGGGCTTTGACTAGAACGCAGGGGCAGGGACGGAGCTCAGCCGCCTCATCGATTCTGGCCTCGCTTGTTGACATTCTCCCGGGAAGATGCGCCGTCGGGCCCCGGGGACACGGCCCGGGCGGACAAAAGGCAGCCCGCACCTGGGCGGCAGTGTTTGCCCAGCCCGGCCGCCCAGGTGGCTCCGGGCAGCGCCCGCCTCTCGCGCGCACGCACACTAGATCTGACAATAGACCTCGAAGAGGGAGGCAGCTGCGTGCATCCGGTAGAAAATGGAGAAGGGCATGGCCAGGTTGACCACGATGATCCAGGGCTCGAAGCCAAAGACGGTTTCCTCCAAGCCGTTGTCGTACTCGGGCCGGCAGCCGAAGGCGGGGGGGATCCACAGCTGCAAGAGAAGGGAGACCGTCCAGGCCGCCGCCACGAGGAGACCCCGGCCAATCCCGGGCCCCGGGGCACGCAGCCTGAGGCACGTCTGTCAGTGACGCGCAGCCTCGGCCCCAGGGCTGTGTGGTCCCCAGTGCGCCTTCCTTTCCCCGGTCTTCAGGGCTTGCCTCCTGCCTCTCTCTCTATCAGCGACCACCTGGCTTCCCTCTGCTACAGCCTACCTTCCTCCAAGCCCTGAGACACCACCTCTCCCAGGAAGCCCTCCTGGATGCAACCAGCCTGGGCAGGAACTCGCTCTGTGCTCCTGCGCCCCCAGGGTTTACCTACGGCCGAGGTCGCCTGTGGGCCACACCACCTGCACGTACCTACACTGGCGCTTGGAGCCCCGGCCACCCGGTCTGGGCTAACCTTGGCTTAGAGAGCAGCCCAGACCCTGCCCACATCCCCCTGGTCGGGGGGAGGGGGGGAGGGGCACCTGGTTTGGAGCCAGACCTGAGTCCATGCTACTCCTGCTTCTGCTGGGCTACAACTTCTCCAAGCCTCAGTTCCCTCACCTGTAAGATGAGAGCACTAACACCTGTCTCAGATGGCTCCGATGAGAATCCAGTGGCAACTAATCTGCAAAACGTGGAACCTACACACTGGCCCCCTCCCCAGTGTCCCTGTCCCTGTCCCTCCGCCTCCCCCTAAATGTCAGGCTCCGGTCCGAGGCTCCGCCACACCGCTCCCTCTGCAGCTCCCCCTCCCACGGGGTGCAGGCAGCCTCCCCGATGACCCCAGGACGCCCCTCATGGAGCCCCGCCCCCTCGAGACCTGCTGAACCTAGGGACTCGCTTCAAACAGATTAGGACCAAGCGAGGGGGTGTCACTGCTGGGATTAGGCTGCAAGGACCCTGGGACTCACCTCACCCATCCCCTCTCCCAAGAGAGGAAGCGGCCGCCACGTGGTGAGCTGCCCTACCGAGAGGCCACGTGCCCGGGACCCTCGGGGGGTGCATCCTGCCGGCAGCCAAGTAGGTGGGCTGGAAGCCGCCCCCCATCCCCACCCGCACCCCACAGGCAGGCCTTGAAATGACTGCGGCCCGGCCGGCAGCCGGCCTGCCCCGTGAGGGTCCCCGAGCAGAGGCGCCCAGCCAGGCCTGGATTCCTGACCCAGAGACACCCTGGAAAATAACGTGGGTGCGTTCACGTTGCCGAGGGCGGGGGTCGTTTCGCACAGTGGGTTCTAGAGAAGCGGGGGACGCAGGGCCGGGGGAGGGGGGCAGCGGATTACCGAGATGTTGCAGAGGAACAGGAAGGCTGCGATGTTCCTCAGGAGGCCCCTCTGGGTGCGGGTGCGGGCCCGCACGAGGCGGGGGCGGCCAGCCGGGCCCCGGGCCCCTGACCGGCTCTGCTCCGCCTCCCCCGGGCTGCTGCCTTCTCCCAGGCACAGACCTCCCTTGGCTGCAGGTGGCACCTGGCCGCCCAGGCCCCGGGAAGCCAGGGGTGCGTCCCCGGCGGCGCTGCCATTGCAGACCACGGCCACCCGCAGGGCCCCGGCGTCCTCGCCGGTCGAGCCGGGCGCCCGGTGCGCGGCCTCGATGATGAACAGGTTCTGGATGTACTTCTCGGCGATGACCAGGACGGAGTAGGGCAGGTTGAACCAGGCGTAGGCGGGGCGGGCCTCGGCGCACAGGATGGCCAGGAGGGAGCCCCAGGACAGGAGCCAGGAGCCCGAGGCCGTGCCCACCAGGAGGTCGGCGTCCAGCTTGCGGGCCGGGTTCCTGGACTCGTCCGGCGACGACGGCTCGTCCAGCCTGTGGAGCCGGAGGCCGGCCAGCCCCGCGGCCCCCATGAGCGCCAGCAGGGCGCTGGCGTACAGGTAGAAGAGGATGAGCGCGGACTCGCTCTTGGTCTTGGAGCGGCCGATGCGGACCAGGTACGCCGCCACCACCCCGATGGTGGCCGCCAGCACCGCCAGGCCCAGGCCCGAGCCCGCCGCCGCCCCCCGGAACCGGAACTGCATCTTGCGGTGCTGCCGGCCGGCGTCCACGCTGCGCCCGATGTTCTTCCACAGGACGTAGAGCATGGTGGAGGCCAGGATCTGGTACTCGATGTTGAAAGGGTAGAGGTAGTAGATGCCGTGGGAGATGGCCGCGCAGAGAGCCGGCGGGGAGCAGTTGCAGGGCGGCGTGTGGTCATCCAGCACTGGGAAGAGAGGGGCCCCGGGGCATGGGCAAGCTGAAGGCACTGTGGCTGTGGGCACACCCGCGTGGGTTTGCCGGGGGAATTAACGACAGATCCTCCCTTCCTCCGAGTGATGGACAGACGTAAACCCCACCTGCAGCCGGACATTCCTGAGCACTGAGCCACCCATCAGCACCTGCCAGATACCCTAAGCCCCCATTCCTAAGTCCCTAGGTCCCTAATCATAGGCCTTACATGAAACCACCCATCAGCGTGTGCTGAGTGCCCTAAGCCCCGTCCCCTATCCTCCCCTTAAAAGTGCTTATACCCCGGCCCTCGCTCTCTTCCGCTCTTTCTCTCTTTCCCTCTCTCTCTCTCTCTCTTTCTCTCTCTCTCTCTCTCTCTCTCTCTCTCTCTCTCTCTCTCTCTCTCTCCTTTCTCTCTGGAAGCAGCTGGCAGTGGTACTCTTCTCTTCAACAAAGCCTGTGTCCTGGCATCCCGGGCTCCGGCCCCCACTCTATTTCATCTTCTTTTTAAAAAAATATTTTTAATTGATTTTTTACAGAGAGGAAGAGAGAGGGATAGAGAGTTAGAAACATCGATGAGAGAGAAACATCCATCAGCTGCCTCTTGCACACCCCCTACTGGGGACGTGCCTGCCCGCAACCAGCATACATGCCCTTGACCAGAATTGAACCTGGGACCCTTCAGTCCGCAAGCCAATGCTCTATCCACTGAGCCAAACCGGTTTTGGCTCCATTTCATCTTTTAATTAAAAGCTTGATATCATGGCTTATGATCATCTTTGATATCCTGCCTAAACTGACCACCAGGAACACTCCCAAAAGAGGATTAAGTACATGAATCACATTTTATCCATCCATTGGAATACCATATCATCAATCTATTAGTAATGTAGAAATTTACTTAGCAACACACACAATTGTGGGCAAGATATCGTTGAACCAAAAAGCAGTTTGCCACCCGGCAGGAGTGGCTCGGTGGTTGAGTGTGAAGCTATGAACCAGGAGGTCACAGTTCGATGCCCCGTTAGGACACATGCTCAGGTTGTGGGGCTCAACCCCCAGTGTGGGGCGTGCAGGAAGCAGCCAATCTACACTGAGTGGCCAGATTATTATGATCTCTGAACGCAAAATAATCTGGCCACTCAGTGTATATCCCATATAATAAAAGGCTAATATGCAAATTGTCCCCTCGACCAGGAGTTCCACCAGTAGGCAGGCCAGCCATCTGCCCATGTCCCCTCCCTGTGGTCAGGCTGGTCAGACCCCACCTATGCACAAATTCATGCACCAGGCCTCTAAAACACACACACACACACACACACACACACACACACAGAGTGGCCAGATTATTATGTGTTCAGAGATCATAATAATCTGGCCACTTAGTGTATATTCTCTCTCATCATTGATGTTTCTATCTCTCTCTCCCTCTCCCTTCCTCTCTCTGAAATCAATAAAAACATATTTTAAAACAGAATTGCCATTTTTTTAAAAGCAGCTTGTCAAAGCATCCAGAGCATGGCTCTGCTTTTGTAAATTATAGATCTATGGATGACAGACAGAAAAATCGGGAAAGACATAAACGAAAACGCTAGCAATGGTCATCTCTGGGAGGAAAATGGCCACTGGTTTTTCTTTTCTGCTTTCCAGCAAAGGAGACGTTTGTACGCCCCTTTTCCCGGCTTCCCTGAGACACAGCCAGCACTCAGCACTGTGAGGCTGCGGTGCAGAGCCCATGATTTTCTTCTCGAGGTTGCTTCCCCGAGCTTCCTAAACTCTCGGCGTGAATGTGATTACATGTGTGACTTAAACATTATTATTAAAAAGTAACTTTGTGAGGAGAAGGCCCATCTCCTCAGCAGATATGTTCCTCTTGAGACCATCCGATGCCACCAGGTGGGGCCTAAGACAGCACCGCCAGCCCCAGCGGCAGGAGGGCAAGTCCCACCACCTTCTGGAAGGCACTGGCCATGTCACAAAGACACGCTCCATAGCCAGGAGGGTGACTGAGGAAATACACAACCAGAGCTAACACTGGATGAGAACAAGACCCAAATCTGGTCCCCAGTCCGCCAGCCCTTCCGCTGCCCCATGTTCCTCTCAGCCCCAGGGTCCCCATGCCAAAGCTGAAGGGCGTGGGAAGAAAACAAGAAGGTGGTTAGTGCTGCAGGCTCTCCCACAGGAGCGAGGAGGGACGTGGACCTCGGCCCAAACTTCAAATGAACTAAAACCAGTGAGCCCAAACCTACCATTAGCCGGCCCCGGGTTTCCAAAAGCTATACTTTCCGAAGAAAGAACTAAAGGTTTGTAAGGGCTTAATTACACACAGGCAGATGCAACCGCCCGTCTCCCACCATCGTACGCAAAGCCGTGCGTCTCCATGCCAACCTGGGCCGTGCAGAGGGTGACCCGATGACCACCCTGCGGTCGGGCGAGCCCTGAGTCACGGAGGAACCCTCTCATTACACTCAGCACCCCCTCACGGGCCAGCAGGCAGCCTCGGGGGGCGGGGGGCGGGGCTGTCTGCGGGCCTCGGACGCTCTGGTGTCTGCAGGTCCCCTGGGCGCGGCCGCACGCACACCCACCGATGGTGACGTTGCCGAAGCCCAGGGTGATCAGCCGCTCCTTGTGCTCGTTCAGCTGGTGCTTCGACTCGTTCAGGACGCTGTTGGCCCACAGCAGCAGGTTGGTGAACACCGAGTGGATCACCCCGAACCTGCAAAACACGGGCATTGCATACACACGAGTGTGCGCGCACGCACACACGTACACACACGTGGGCCTCCTTCTGAGCCACGACCCTGGTCTCATCTGACAGCTCGGTCCCTGGGTGGGTCCTCTGACGGCTGGCAGGGGCAGTTCCACAAGAACTGCCCAAACCACCGCCTCGGCGTTCCGCCTTGCCCTGGAACCTGCCAGTCCTCAACCCACTGTTTCTGGGACAGAAAGGAACTGGGTGTTGGGATCAGGGATGTGGGGGCAGGAATTTGTGGAAAGCAGGCTGTGAGCCCTACGATGCCCCAGGCCCTTCCTCCTAGAGGGGAGGAGGAGAGAACAGTGAGGGGACGGTGGCAGGGCTACAGCAGACATCAGGAGAGTGGGCAACGCCACTGCTGTTGGTTGGCCAACCCAGCAATCAATCATCATCCGCCCCCTCTGCCTCGCCACCTACCCCCGAGCACACTGAGCCAAGCCCGAGACCTGCTGTCTGCCTCCCTTGCAGCTAGACACAGCCGTGGCGGCCTTGGGGAGTGAGGTACTGAAAGCGTTTCTCTTCTTAACCAGTAAGATAAGCGTAAGAAAGGCAGGTTTACTGTCCTTCTTCCCTTTCTTCCCAGCCTTGAACGTGAAGGCTGGAGTGTTGGCAGCCATATTGTGACCACGAAGCAACCAGCTCGGGATGAAACCCTAACCCACTGAGGGTGGCAGAGTGGAAACGTTAAAAAGCCTATTCTGGCCAGGACTGGTTTGGCTCAGTGGACAGAGCCTCGGCCTGCAGACTGAAGGGTCCCAGGTTCAATCCCGATTGATGTTTCTCTATCATTGATGTTTCTAATTCTCTATCTCTCTCCCTTCCTCTACTGTAAAAAAATCAATAAAATATATATATTTTTTTTTAAATAAATGAAGAAAAAAAAAAAACAGCAAGCCCAGCTGGCCTGGCTCAGGGGTTGAGCATCGACCTATGAACCAGGAGGTCACAGTTCCATTCCCGGTCAAAGGCACATGCCGGGTTGCAGGCCCAATCACCAGAAGGGGGCGTGCAGGAGGCAGCTGGCCCATGATTCTCATCACCGATGTGTGTGTGTTGCTCTCCCTGTCCCTGCAGGAAGGGCCTGAAGGTCAGAGGCCTTCCTCCCCGGCCAGGAGCAAAGGCTCTGCTTGTTGGGGCGGAGGGAGCGTTGGTCTCGGGTGTGGAACCAGCAGCAGGGCACTCGCGGTTCTGTTTGTGCCGCAGGAAGCCCGGGCTCAACGCGCAAAGCACTGGTCCCGGGTTTACCTCTCCAGGGTTTTGAAAGACTGGATGACGTCCGTGGCGTGTCCCCAGAGGAAGTACACCTAGACGGGAACACACGAGAGAGGGCGCCTCAGGGGGGGGCCATGGCTGTGTTCGCACACTCCAGGGGCTCCCTCAGGGGGCAGGGGCGTGAGTGCTGGGGCCCCCACGGCCTCGGGGGCAGAGCCCTTCCGGGGGGACAGGGCCCGGGGCGGGTGAGAACCAGAGGGGGCCTCCAGGTTTGGGAGGAGATGGTGGATGTTGCGTGATTGATTGATGTTTGAGTGATGTAACACGCATCCTCACCCCGTTAACCTGCTTATGCCCCAGGGTGAACGGCTCCCCCCCAACGTCCAGGGCAAAGGTCAAGTGCTCCGCGTGAGAAGCAGCCCTGATCCGGCCAGTCATCTCACGCCATTGCCGACGCCCGGGGACCAGGGCAGCCTGGCTAACGGCGGCCGTACCTGCACCAGCGTGTGCACCGCGTGGGTGACGGGGAACACGCCCTCGGTGGCGGACAGGCAGGCAGAGAACCCCACGAAGTAGCCGATTTTGAGGCATCCGAGGACGACGGTGATGACGGCAAACAAGGCGATGCTGCCTGCGGGGGCGAGGGCAGGAGCACGATACGGGGTCATGTCGCTGACGGCGTTCCTCCGAGGTCACAGCAAACCCTCCCACGCATGCTCCAAGGGCCTCCCACGAGGGCACGAGACCGCTCGCTGGAGAAAGGGCGGCCGTTTCAGCAAACGAGGGAGAGGAAGAAGAGACTGGGCCCTTACTTCTCACAGGTTGGGTCCAAAAGGGAACTCAGGGGCAATCTGAGATTTAAACGCAGACCCTCGAGCTGGAAAACTCTGGGAAGAACGCGTAGGGGGGAATGTGTACAATGTCGGACTCGGCGTTGGTGTAGTGGCTATCACTCCAAAAGCACAAGTAGATCAATTGGGCCACATCAAAGGGAAAAGAAAATGTTTGTACAACAAAGGACACCAGCCCTGGCTGGTCTGGCTCAGGGGATAGAGCATTGGCAGAACCTACGGACTGAAGGGTCCTGGGTTCTATTCTGGTCAAGGGCACATGCCTGGGTTGCCGAGCAGGAGGCAGCCAATCAATGATTCTCTCTCATCATTGATATTCCTCTCTCTCTCTCTCTCTCTCTATCTATCTATCTCTCTATCTTTCTCTCCCTTCCTCTCTGAAATCAATAAAAATATATATATATATTTTTTTAAAAAAAAACAAAGGACACCATCAAATATAATATAAATCATATCTGATACGACGTTAGCATCCAGAATCTACAAATAACTCCGATTTAACAACAAAAACATATAAGCTAATTTAAAAATGAGCAAAGGACTTGAACAGACATTTCTCCAAAGGAAACAAACGGTGAATTAACACGTGAAAAGATGCTCCACATCCCTCAGCAGCGGGGAAGTGCAAATGAAAGCCAGGTCCCCTCCCGGGTGGCTTCTGAGGGGAGGGGGTAGGGTTAGGGTTAGGGTTAGGGTTAGGGTTAGGGTTAGGGTTAAGGTTACTGGCCCGACTGTGGGGAATTGGAACCCTGTGTGCGCTGACGTGACTGTACAGTGGTGCAGGCATGTTAGAAAACAGTACGGCAGGTTCTCAAAAAAATTGTATTTCCGGGCGCCCCGGCGATTCCACCTCTGGGCACACACCCACACACACCAGCAGCAAGGACGGGAAGGGAGAGAGGCTTCTAGAGCCGCGCTCCGGGAGCGTCCCTCACGCAGCCGAAGGGCGGAGGAAGCTCCCAGCTCCCACCAGCAGAGGACCGGGGGCCAGACGGGCTCTGTCCCCACGGCAGGCCCACCTGGCAGGGGCCACCACGGGCACGGACCGTGAGGACGCCACGCCCGGGGAAACAGGCCACACCGTGTGCCTCCACGGACCTCGGCTCCTGGGAGCAGCTCCGCTCACAGAGGGGCGGGCGAGGAGGGAGGGGGGCCGAGTTGGGTGGGTGCAGTTTCACAAGATGAAGGCGCCGGAGATCAGTTGCACAACGTGACTGTACCTAACACTCTCAACCGCGCACTTAACATGATTACGTTGGCACGCTTGGTCGTGTGTGAGTGTTTTACCACAATCACAAATAGTATGCATAGCTAATGAGTTCTGCTGTTGGCCTGACAGGCTGAAACCGGGAGGCAGGTGCGTGTCCCGTGTGTCTGTGCGCCCACCCCGGGCACATCCGGGGTCTGACAAAGGACATACACTCAGCAGGCCGGCCCCTGGAAGCTTCTCCCCCCAAATGACCCGCCTGAGAGTGTCACTGTTCTGTGCAACACTCAGTTCTCCGGCCTAAAATCCTGTTCCCTAAAGAACAGAGGGCCACACTGGCCTGGCTCAGGGGCTGGACGTCAGCCTAGGAACCAGAAGGTCAGGGTTCAATTCCTGGTCAGGGCACAGGCCCGGGTTATGGGCTCAGTCCTCAGTGTGGGGCGTGCAGGAGGCAGCCGATCAGTGATTCTCCCATCATTGGTGTTTCTCTCTCTCTCTCTCTCTCTCTCTCTCTCTCTCTCTCTCTCTCCTCTCTCTCTCTCTTTCTCTCCCCCCCTTCCTCTCTGAAGTCAACGAAGAAGAAGAAGAGAAGGAGGAGGAGGAGGAGGAGATGAGGAGGAGGGGGGGAGGAGGAAGAAAAAAGGAGGAGGAGGGAGAGAAGAGGAGAAGGAGGAAGGAAGAAGGAGGAAAAAAGGAGGAAGAGGAGGAGGAGGAGAAAGTGAAGGTACAGAGGCCTACGGGAACTCACTATCTCCGCAGCCCATCTACAAATCTAAAACTGTTTTAAAATGGAAAGTCTGGCCAAAACCAGTTTGACTCAGTGGATAGAGCGTCGGCCTGCGGACTGAAAGGTCCCGGGTTTGATTCCGGTTGAGGGCATGTGCCTTGGTTGTGGGCACATCCCCAGTAGGGAGTGTGCAAGAGGCAGCTGATCAATGATTCTCTTTCATTGATCTTTCTCTCTCTCTCTCTTCCTCTCTGTAAAAAAAATCAATAAAATATATTTTTTAAAATGGGAAGTGTGTGTTGTCGGTGACAGGTTAGGGCTCCATGGCAGTGGCACGGAGAGGTCGGTGCTGCATGACGTGAAGAAGAGAAGGAACCTTCTCCGATGGTCTACCCAGCATGGTTTGACCAAAAATAAAAACAAAGGACATGCATATAAGAAAGAGACTGGAAAGGAATGCACACAAGACGTGAACTAGAAACTTGCAACAAGTGAAGCAATTAGCAAGAAACACGTAGTGACCGTGGGGACTGGTCACTGTCGGAGTTTCCGATCCCTCCTCGGGGCCCGCGCTGAGCGCCGTTCACACGTCCTCCCCGAGGCCGGAGGACACGGGATCGGGTGTGACACGCTTCACGGCATGAGAGAGCCAAGGGCAGGGGCCCTCGCAGCGAGCGATACCATTACAGCCCGCCGGCCGCACCCCGCCCCGCCGAGGGCAGTAATGCAATCGCCTGGCTCCCTGCCGCCGCCCGAAGCCATATAGAAACAATGCTAAGCCCCATTTTCTTAGGCCCCGGAAACCCCGGTGAAACCAGAGCCTTTGTAAGAGGAGACTCGGTCGCAGTGCTTTGAACTGGCTGGACAAACGCATAGTTCGTGCTGACTACAAAGAGACAGAGCAAGAGCAGGCGAGGCAGGTGGTTGGGGTGGCGGGTCTCAGGCAGCCGCTCTGGGGACCTGGCACCGGTCCAGTGAGCTCAGACACGTCCCTCCCCTGCTCCCAGCCTCGGTTTTCCTGCCTACAATGAGACTCATCCGCTGGACCCTGCATCAGAATCACTGGGGGGTAGATACCCCTAGCTGAGTTCCACCTCCTCCACCCAGTTTCCTATTCACTGGGTTTGGGGTGGAGCCCCCGAATTTGCATCCCTGAGAAGCTGCCAGGCAGGGCTGAGACTGGTGGTCTGGGCCCCACCCCAAGAACCACTGGTCTAGAACGTCTTCGTCCCTGCATCGCAAGGGCTGTGGGGAGCACATCAGGGACCTGCTCTCACTCTCCAAGTCTTTTCTGCCTCCATCCCTTCACCACCCCTGGGTTCATTCACCCATCTATTTATACAACAAATACCATGCATGAGGCGTATGCCAGGGGCTCAAAGATAAACCAACAAGATTGCTGGGGAGACAAACATGCCCAGGTGGAATGTTGCACAAATTGGGGTGTGCACAGGGCAGAGGGATGAGCTGGCAGCGGGTGTCTGGTCTGCCGCCTGGGAAACTGGAGGCTGGGGGTGGGGGTGGGGGGTGCAGCAGGGTTAGGGGGGAAGGGAGCCCACAGCTAGGGAAGGACTGCAGCTCAAGGACCTTCCTCTTCCCACCAAGGCATCCTCACTTGTCAGGGCAAAAGACAGGAAGATATTTGAAGACATGCAAAATGTAATTCATTCAGCAACTATTTGTCTAGAAACAACTATGGTCCAAGCACTGTCATGGGCACAGTGGATATAAGAAGGGCAATAAAAAAAAATATCCAGCCCTGGCCAGTGTGGCTCAATGATCAGAGCATCTTCCCATGCACTGAAGGGTCATGGGTTCGATTCCTGGTTAAGGGCATGTACCTGGGTTGCAGGTTCAATCCCTGGCCTCTGTAGGGGCATGTGTGGGAGGCAACCAATGAATGTGCCATTTTCACATAAATGTTTCTCTCTCCCCCTTCCATCCCTTCCACTCTCTCTAAAAACCTATGCAAAAATTATTCTTGAGTGAGGATTAACAAAACAAAATAACGTCTGCCTTCAGTGAGTGTAACATTCTGGTAGGAAGACAGAAAACAAACAAATAAATGAATAGAGAAGACGTGGCGGGATGTTCTAAGTACACCAGAGCCTGGAAGAGAACTGAGGAAGAAACATCATCATTGATGTTTCTCTCTCTCCCTCTCCCTTCCTCTCTGACATCAATAAAGACGTTTTTTAAAACAGCTACCTGTCGCACTGTTAGGAGATTGGAAGCAAAGCAGGAGGAGGGCTGGTCACTAAAGTGGGGAAACAGCTGTTCCCCGGGTTTCGGGCCCGTGCACACCCCCTCACCCCCATCCCCCGGGCTGCAGGAGGCGGCGGGCTGCTGGTGTTTCTTCCCACGCCGTCTCTGGGTTAATAGCCATTGTTTCTTCCACATTTTTAAGAACAGGCCAGTATTTTTCATCCCAACGCAAAGTGTGAAGACAGGGCAAATATAACACGCAGTCACTTTAATCCAGCTGCATGGACGCTGAGGTCCGAGGAAACAGCCTTTTACCTGCCGTACCCAGCCTGAGAGCTTAAACTTCTGAACTTTCCCGTGGCCACTCGTGCCTGGAGACGCACCAGGCCGCAGTGTGTCAGCATGAGGATGCACAGCAGACCCTCCGGCGCCCCCACGAAGGACTCGGGATGTGAGCGGACCTCCCCCACCCATCCTCCAAAACACGGGGCGCCCGTCAGCCAGCCCCTGACATCCAACTGACATCTGACTGACCGCTGTGCTGGACCAAGTCAAGATCTCACAAAGCAGGCCTGGCCTGCGTGGCTCAGGGGCTGAGCACCAACCTGTGAGCCAGGAGGTCAGGGTTCCATTCCCAGTCAGGACACATGCCAAAGTCGCACGCAGGCTCGATCCCCAGTAGGGGGCGTGCAGGAGGCAGCCGACCCATGATTCTCTCTCCCAGGGATGTTTCTATCTCTCTCCCCCTCTCCCTTTCTCTCTTTCTCAAATCAATAAAAAAGAAAAAAGGCATATTTTTTTTAAAGAAGAATCAATGACAAATACATTTTTTAAAAAAGAACGAACAAGGCAGGGCTGGTTATCCTCAAGGATATAATTTTTACTTTAAGATGGAGCACCTCTGGGGTTTTGCCTACCTGTGTTCTAAGTTTGCAAGCTCTCAGGCCCTTGAGTAAAACTCCTGTGCTCAGCCGACGGACGTTCTCACGGCCTCACCCCCAGCAGACGCCTTACAACTGAGACCCAAACACTTCCTCCGGAAAGCTGCAGCGGGCTGCCGGCTGAGACGGCCACGGCAGCCAGGGACCTGTCTTTCCAGCCCAGGCTCCAGGGAAACCTCAGACACAGGCGGAGGCACTCCCCTTGGCACCGTGGCCTCCGCCATTCTTGTGGGGTAATTGGCCTCTCGCTTCTCTGATGAGCCACGGCTCTCTGAGGGGGGTGGCCGTGCTCTGCAAACTGCGTTCACGGGGACACCTCCCAGCCCCGCCCTGAGAGGCGGCCAGGATTCTTATTTTACTGATGAAGAAACCGGGCTCAGAAAGGTGACGGCGCTCCAACCAGCTTGGCTCAATGGATAGAGCATCGGCCTGCACACTGAAGGGGCCCAGGTTCGATTCCAGTCAAGGGCACAGGCCTGGGTCGTGGGCTTGATCCCTAGTAAGGGGCACGCAGGAGGCAGCCAATCAATCAATGATTCTCTCTCATCATTTATGGTTCTATCTTTCTCTCCCTCTCCCTTTTTCTCTGGAATCACTAAAAATATATTTCTAAAAAAGAAGAGCCGAAACCGGTTTGGCTCAGTGGATAGAGCGTTGGCCTGGGGACTGAAGGGTCCCAGGTTTGATTCCGGTCAAGGGCATGTACCTTGGTTGCAGGCACATCCCCAGTAGGAGGTGTGCAAGAGGCAGCTGGTCGATGTTTCTCTCTCATCGATGTTTCTAACTCTCTATCCTTCTCCCTTCCTCTCTGTAAGAAAACAATAAAATATATTTTAAAAAGAAAAAGAAAAGAAAAGAAAAGGAAAGGAAAGGAAAGGAAAGGAAAGGAAAGGAAAGAAAAGAAAAGAAAAGAAAAGAAAAGAAAAGAAAAGAAAAGAAAAGAAAAGAAAAGAAGAAAAGAAAAGAAAGGTGTTGGTCATAGAGCCGGACAGGGAGCCACACCTTCCACGCCAGTTCCACCTCCATGGTCCACACGCCTCATCCAAACGGTTATGTAATTATGGGGCAACTTGCTGAGTGTCTAACAGCCACCATTTAGTGAGCACCTACTGCGTGCTCTCTCTCTCTATTGCCTCGTTTATCCTTTCTCTGCTCAGTGTCCCACAGACTTCTCACATGACCACACGGCCACCAGAGAAATCCTGGCTCCACATGCTCACGCTGCTCCTCCCAGTCCTCCCAGTCCCCCCAGTCTTCCGAAATGCATCACTCTCCACCCGCTTACCCTGGCCCCAGACTTGGAGCCTTCCCAGGGAAAGAGGGAGAAAGCGAGAAAAAGGAGGGAGAGAGGAAGGAAGGGAGGAGACAGCTGGGGTTGGGGAGGGGTGACCAAGAAAGGAAGGAATGCAGGAAGTGGGTGGAGGGAGGGGGAGAGAAAGGGAAGAACAGACAGAGGGAGGTGGGAGGAAGTGAGGGAGGGACCCAGAAAGGGTCCTCTGCTGCAGGAAGCACAGGTCAGAGCCGGTGTTCTAATATTTGTTAGCCTGTGTAAGTCCATATCCTCAAAACCACGTTTCCCTTCTGGTTGTTTGTTTGATACAGCGTCAGATCGCCGCCGTTCACAGTCACAAATCCAGGAACCTCCCTGACAGCCATTTTCAGGACAGGAAGTTGGGCCGCCCAGGAGCGGGGTCCAGTTCTTCCAAAGTCAAGATGAACTGCTAGCAGGCACAGTCCCTGCGCCGGAGAATCTGAAATCTCATCCTCTGCTGAAACTGGTGTGGCTCAGTGGGTAGAGCGTCGGCCTTGGGACTCAAGGGTCCCAGGTTCAATTCCGGTCAAGGGCATGTACATTGGTTGCGGGCAGGTAGGGGGTGTGCAGGAGGCAGCTGGTTGATTTTTCTCTCGTCTATGTTTCTAGCTCTCTATCCTTCTCCCTTCCTCTCTGTAAAAAAATCAATAAAATATATTTAATAATAATAAATAAATAAATAAATAAATAAATAAATAAATTTAAAAAATAAAATCTCATCTGCATGACAGGCTCGTATCCGACCAGTCATAGCACAAGGCAGAACCCGGCCGGGACCCGATGGCTCCCACGGGGAGCCGTGGTGCCGTGGGGGTGAGCAGGCGGGGGAAGGGGCATGGGGGCAGGCATTGGAAGGGAGGGAGGGTGGGAGGGAGGACAAATGCGTGCTGGCCACCCACCTGTCGCCGGCAGTCATTGGTTCTACTAATGACTTCTGTGAGGTGGGCAGATTAAGGGGCCAAGCACGGCAGTGAAGGCGCACCCTCAGGGACACTGAGTCAGGGGCACTCAGGCAGGTGTGTGGCATGTGGGCCTGGCTTCCCAGATGCCTGTGACTCCCATCATGTCTGCCTCCCCTCGGGGGCAGAAGCTCCTGGAGGAAAGGGAGGATTCCCGTCTTGATGAAGCCTCCATCAATGTGTTGTGAGAACCCAGCAGGCGCTTCTGTCCCCCCCGCCCACCCTCACCTGCTGGTCCACCCGTCTCTACCCGCAGCATCTCCCGGCACCTGCTCTGCCCGGCCCTGAGCGGCTCCAGGACTGAGAGCCGACATCATAGCCCTCCCCCGGCAGAGGGGACGAGAGTGTCAACAGGTACAACAGTGTCCACCCAGAGCACAGCCGGGCGGGGGGTGCGGTCAGAACCTCAAAGGGGGCAGGAGGGGATAGATTAGGAACACAGCACTGGGGAGGAAGGGAGGTGGGGGAAAGGGCACTCCAGGAGGAGGGAACAGAATATGCGAAGTCATACTGTGGCAGACCTAAAAGCCTCTGAGACAGGAGCACCAAGTTAAAACTAAAGAGGCCGGCTGGGGCCCTAGCGGGTGTGGCCCAGTGGATAGAGCATTGGTCTGCGGACTGGGAAGGGTCCTGGGTTCGATCCTGGTCAAGGGCATGTACCTCAGTTGCATGCAGTTCTCTGGCCCGGGCTGGGTGTGTGCAGGAGGCAACCAACTGATGTGTCTCTCCCACATCAAGGTTTCCCTCTGTCTCTCCCTCTCCTTCCCACTCTCTCTGAAAAGATCAATGGAAAATATCCTCTGATGAGGATTAACCAACATAATAATAATAATTATTATTGAATGCCAGGATGGGGAGCGCGGCGTCCATCCTGGGGTCAGTGGGAGCTCTGACAGTGGGATGCAAGGCCAGAGCCTGAAGGTGGAGGGGGATGTTACTGCAACCATCCAGGCTTCGCCAAGGAAAGGGAAGGCGAGGACAGGGGGAGCCGGGAGGGCAGGCTGGGAGAGCCAGGAGAGACGCACAGAGAGGGAGACAGGAAAGAGAAACCGGCAGAGGAGAAGGGAGCGGGCCGGCCCTCCGCACTCACCGCGGAGCCAGCGCGCGCCGGCGTGCGTGTCCTTGAGGCGGGCCTGGCGTGGGCGGCGGGGCCCGGTGCGGCCCACGTACCACAGCATCCACAGCAGCTGCAGCAGCATGAGCGCCGTCAGCGCGCACAGCAGGTGGCTCTTGCCCACGCCCGCGGCGTGCACGGCCCAGGCCAGCAGCAGCAGCAGCCCCGCCACGAACACGTTCAGCCCGTACTGGCTGCTGCGCGCCTCGGCCAGCTTCTGCGGGACGCCCCGCCGCGGGGCCGGGGACCCCGGGGGCCCCCGAGGCCCGGGGCCCGGAACCTGGGGCTGCGGGCGGAGCGCGGGCTCCGGGGCGCTCCGGGCCGCCCGGGGAGAGCGGGGCGCCCCCTGGCCCGCGGGCATCCCTGAGCGGCCCGCGGGGTCTGGTCCCGGAGAGGCTGCCCGGCCCCCACCCGCCCCGTCCCCCGACTGAGCGCTCGCCCCGACGCCCTCTCCCAGCCCCCCCTCCCGTCACCCTCCTAGGCCCGCTCCCCCTCGCCCCGCGATGCCCCCTTCCCCTCGCCCCTCCCTCCCACCCTCCGCTCCCGCTCCTGGTGCCTCGGACCCCAGGCAGCCCTGCCCCGACGCTCTTGCCCCGACGCCCGTCCGCCTGCCCGCGCCCTCCAGCTCCGTCCCAGGGCGCCCGGCCCCCAGGCGAGCGGCAGGGGCCTCCCGGCTCCTGCGGGGGGCGTGGGGCGGGGGGTCCCCCGGAGCCGGCCCGGGGCGGGGGCGTGGCTGTGGCCCAGCCGAGCTCCGGATCTGCGGGCGGGGCGCTGTCTCCCGCTTTCCCGGGAAGTAAGCTTCCGTGCGCGCTATCCCGCCCGTCAGTCCGCCTGCCCTTTCCCTGCGGATCTCTGCGTGTGTTCGCGCTGAGCGGCCTCTCAGGCCTGCGGCTCCCCGACGTCTGTGAATAGGGGAGGGCGTGTCTTCCCGCTCTCTGTCCGCTGCTGTCCCCGTGTGTCTGCAAGGAGACGCCCAGATGCGGAGAGGCAGGCGCCAAGAAAAGATCCTCTCTCCCTCCCACGGGGGATGGGGAGCTGTGTCTGGAGCTGAGGGTGGGGAGGGGTGGCTGGGTCCATGATCCGGGCCCTGAGCCCCTCCCGCAGACCCTCAGTCTGCTCCGAGCCGGCACAGTCCACCTGAAAGCCCTCGGAGACGCCGCTCTGAGGTCTTAGGGGCGGGCCCCTGGGCTGACGCTCTGTTGGTGCCGCTCCTTTTGCAGTGGATCCAGCAAAGTACCCAGCTGGTGCTGGGGGTCACAGGCTCCTGGCTGCGGGAGCCCTGGCCAGGGGGGAGCTACCCTAGGGACCTGGCCTTGCCTTCCCTTTTTTCCAGTTGGTTCCTACATCCATGTCGTCGACGATTCTTCAGCTCTGCGTCATTGGCCAGGCCAGGCTCTGTTCTGGGCTGGGGATGGGCTGTGAGCTGATGTTCTGGTGGAGACACGTTCAACGGGCAGGTATTTGGGGAGGCCCCCCTGGAGGCTGGGGAGGCGCAGCCCTGCCCCACGAAGGAGCTCATGGCTTGGGGTGAGCCCAAGTCTGCCAGGCAGGGTGAGGGGCTCCCAGAGGAGGCAGCACCTCTGTACCCTGGAATAGAAGTTGGCCAGGCGACATGGGGCAGGGGAGGGGAGGAGAGGGTGTCCCCCCGGAGAGGATGGTGCATGTACACAGAAACGAGGGTAGAAAGGCAGGCGGTGCCAAGACCTGTTTGGCTCACTGGATAGAGCGTCGGCCTGCAGACTGAAAGGTCCGGGGTTCGATTCTGGTCAAGGGCATGTACCTTGGTTGTGGGCACACCTCCAGTAGGGGGTGTGCAAGAGGCAGCTAATTGATGTTTCTCTCTCATCGATGTTTCTAACTCTCTATCCCTCTCTCTTCCTCTCTGTAAAAAATCAATAAAATATATATATTTAAAAAAAAAAAAAAAGAAAGGCAGGCGGTGACCGGGGAACGTGTCCATCATCTTGATGTCTCTCGAGCCAAGCCGGGTGGACGCTCAGCACCTAGAAGGAGGCGGCACTGAATGCGCACTGATGGGTCTGCGTGAGCAAGCAGGCCTGCTCCTCATCGGTCAGGGCGGGCGTGGGGCGGGGCGTGGGGCGGGGAGGAGGGTCCTCCCCACCATGCCTGCTCCAGCCTGGCCTCTTCTCCTCTTAGACACACCCTTCCCCGGAATGTGCAGTCTGAGGCCTGCCTGCCCCGCGGAGGCGGCTGGTGCCTGTCCTGTCCACTGCTATACTGTGCAGGATGGAGATCGGTGGCTTTCAGCACATAGTAGGTCTCAATAGGTGTGACTTGGGGTCCCCCTACAAGATGATGAGTCCTAACCCCAGGACCTGGGAGTGTGACCTTATCTGGAAATAAGGTCTTTATAAATGATCAAGTGGAGATCATCAGGGTGGGCCCTAATCCAATATGATTGTCCTTTCAAAAAGGGGACCATTTGACGGCACACATATAGAGGGAAGATGTGAGGACACAGAGAGAATGCCATCTGGAGACGAAGGGAGACCCGACCACCAGCGCTGGGAGCCAGGCCTGCAAGATTCTCCTCACGCCCTCAGGAGCCACCCCTGCCGACAGACAGCTCCATCTCGAACGTCTAGTCTTGAGAATTGTGAGACCACAAACTTCTGTTGTTCAAACCATCCTGTTTGTGGTCTTTCTCATGGCCGCCCCAGGAAACCAAGACACTGACCCATTCATCGTGGCCCTGGTGGACTTGTCCACTGTCCATCCCTCTATCACCCACGTGTCAGAACCAAATTAACTGTTTCTTAACATTCTGAGCTCCCTAACGGCAAGGACTATGTCTGATTCACTCTGCTCTCTAGCACCCAACTTTTTTTTTTTTTGTTAATCCACCAAGAAATGTGCACTGAGCACTGCCCTGTGCCAGGTATGGGAGGCCTGGGGAGGAGATGGAGCCCGGTTTGTGTCAATTCCTTGGGAACCTGGGAAGGAGAGAGGGAGGGAGGGAGGGAGGAAGAAAGGGAGGGAGGGAGGGAGGGAGGGAGGGAGGGAGGGAGGGCGGGCGGGCTGAGTGCCTGGCAGGTGGCAGGGGTTCCAGGAGTGCCCAGACCAGACGCAGTAAAAACAACCTCAGCTCAAGTGGACGTGGGTTTGTAGGAAAAGGCAGTGGTGGTTTGGCGGGTGAGTCCTAACGCCAGGCTGAACTCTGAAAACAAACCTCATTTCTACAGGTAACTTTTCAGCGCTGAAAGCGAAAACAAACTATTCCCAAGCTTGTACTAACAAAATCACAAGAAAGTTATAAAAAATATTTTATTTAAATGTTAAGGAAAATAATCATACAGACTTAAAAATCATTAGAAGTTCATATGTTAAACATACTGAAAACCCAATAATTTACAGAGAACAGCAAAATCCAAACAGGAATGCATAGAATACGTGCGGCTGGTCCCCTCGCTAACGAAGGCATCACTGGGAGGCCCACAGTCACTGCTAATGGTTAAAGGCACAGGGACACGTCCGTCACCTCAAATGAAGAGTGAGCAACCACCTACAAGACCGGGAGTACTGCGCATGTGTAATGAGGCTTCATTTAGACGTCCACACCAATCCGTTCTCCAGGGATTCAAACTGCAACTTAGTTATTTCTATTTTGAAGAGATTATTCCTATTCTGAATCTGGAAAATCATCTGAGTTTAAGAATATGCAAATAAGATACAATTTATTGATTTCAACCACAGATCAATGAAGTTACAAGTTTTCCTAGAATACCACTCACTTCAGGATGCAGAAACACTTTGTAGCTTTTCCACATTTGGAATGCTGCCGGTCAACTGGATGTTTAATGGTTCGGTTTACATGCCCTTGAACCTGAAAGAAAGCCAGCATTTATGCCCCAGGTGAGACGCGGCGCTACGCTGTGGATGTAGGTGAGGAAGCAGTTCCGTCTACCAGGTCTTCGTGACCATTGGTAAGCCATGTCGGCAGGCCGTCAAAGCTCCCTGACATGGGCAAAAACTCAAAACTGACCGAGACTTAACACCATTACAAGGGGAGACGCAGGGGGCGTGGTCAGACGAGGTGACACATCAACAGGATAAGGGGAGTACTCTAAGAGTCCTGGGGGTCCCCCCACAGCAATGTGGAGGGGACTCTGCACATCAGCGTGCTGTGGTCAGATTCTACACCTCAGCATGGCTGTGGTGATGGATGTACTGGCACAGTGTGTAGGGGGTTGACTCTACAAATCAGTGTGGCCGTGGTCATGGATGTGCTGACACAGTGTTTGGGGGACTCTACACATCAGCGTGGCCATGGTCATGGATGTGCTGGCACAGTGTGTGGGGGGTTGACTCTGCACATCAGCGTGGCCGTGGTCATGGATGTGCTGGCAACATTAGGCTATGCACCTTTCTTTCCTAGTTACACTGACTTCCCTCTAAACTCCAGAGGGAGAACATGCTCCATTGCGGACATGTCCTTTTTCATTAGCACCCGGTAACTTTTACCTTTCTAGGCTAATTTCCACCCTGTAAACTGATGTATGGAGTCAACCTCCACCCAGTTCTGATACAAACAATGGGAAGGGAGAGACCACCTGTCTTTTTCACCATGTCCCTAAGCCCCGAGTGAGTCCTTTGAACACACACACATGCTTAATAAATGTGCTGACACTCAGCAAGCAGACCCCACCTTGTGGGGCCACAGGCCCAAGGAGGGGACAGGGGTCAGTGTGGAGGTAGAAATCCCATACATAAGACGAAGGGAAGAGTTGGTGTGCCATCCATCAGATTTTTATGAGGCAGCTAGAATAGTCAGGAAATGGCAGAATTTTTCCCCCCAATTGGGTAAAATTGTTCATTTCCCCCAAATTCCCATTCCTTAAGCACAATCCAACCCATAGTCACTTGTATATGAATTGACTTTAATAAAGACTGGTCCACGGTGTGAGCGTATTTATACCGGAAGGTGCAAGTGCTGTCTCCGTGAGCCCTGTGGGGGCGAGGGTGCCCTCGGAGTCAGAACCACATTACACCAAAGGGAAGGTTCTGTGTCCCTTCTAGCTGAGCTCCGGTGTGAACACAATGAACCAAGGCACAAGGAGCACCTGAAAACTGTCGTGAAGGTGGTTTTTCAAAGGAGGCCAGTAACAGCACGACCTTCCCAGGGAGGGAGCTTACCTGCGGGAATCACCCCAGGAGTGAGATGAACATCACGAGGCCCATGAACTGGGTAAAGAGCAGCAGCGGAGTGAAAAACGACCACACGGGCCACAGCGCAATGTTGAAGCTGAAAGGAAAAGACTACGGCTGACAGTCCAGCTACAACCTGCACACGCATGATCGGCCGTGAAGCCAGGAGGAGAGGACTATCATTACTCAGCGTGGGCAAGTTCGTTCAGCCGACACTGAGCCAACATATCCTCTCTCAAAGATGTGATCTAACAAATACTGGAACTATCACAATCTCCTCAAAAAGTGCTTGGACTAGTCACAGGTCTTCTAATGCGGGCTGGCTTGGCTTAAGGGGAACTTAAGTGATTCAAGTTGGGGTCTGCAATGGGACTTGAGCTAGAATGGCTGTCGCCTGCTCTCAACCTCCCACACTATCAAACCATTACGGTAAAAAGATGGCTAAAAGCATTTCCCTGTTAGAAACAATCCAAATGCTATCAATCATAGAAAAAGAAATTGAGGTTCAGCTATAGGCCAGACTACGGTGACCGCAATGAACAACTGTTATCCACAACAATGCGGGTGAATCATACGTGTGAACAGCAAACATCAAAGAATAGATGCTATGAGTCCATTTCTATGAAGTTAAAAAACTAGATAGAACAGAGTACTAGGGGCTGCACGAGAGGAATCAGCATACAGGTCAGGACAGAGTTTCCTTGGGGCAGTGGCTATGGGGAGGCGGGAAAGGGATTTCGAGGTGTTGGCGAGATTCTTCCTAGCCCTGGAGGGGTTTACGCCAATGCTTATTTCACGATGACTCATTCAGCTGTAGTTTTGTTTTTTCCACTTTCTGTATGCATTATACTTCAGAAAATGACTTGGAGCAAATTGCAGAATGCATATGTGTTTTAAATCATTAAATACACACATACAGAACCTATTACTGAAGAGGAAGCTGGAGCCTGGAAATGACTGGGAGACTACTTTCCCCATTAGTCCTTTTTTCCCTTTGGGATTCGCACCATGTACACCAGTACCTGATCAACATCTTCATTTCTATCAGTGTTTCTCAGTTAACTCACCAAATTCCTGCCACGATAAAAGCAGCAGTTGTGACGGGTATCAGGGTTGGATACCTGACATCGTAATCTTCAATCCCGCGATACCACTCCAGGTAGAGAATGCAGTAGAACGCAATGGACATGCTGACAAGCAGCAAGGCGCCGCCAAAGAGAAACCAACTGCAGAGACAAAAACATCACCAGGATTGACAGCTCTTAGCAAACCAGCCGAAATCTTACACCTTTTCCTTGGCTGCCTAAAAATCTGTTTCTACAAGAATATCAACTGGGAGAGGAACACAGAGGGACCCACAATCACTGGATCCCAGATTTCAGAAAGTCTCCATCTACGGGGACATGGGTGAGAAAGGACGAGCCTGAGACCCACGAGGGTGAAAACGTAAGCCTTTCAATGCAGGCATGCCTGTGTGTGCTCATATGCAACCCACCAGGTTACGGCTATGCATTTTCCTCAAAAACACAAGAAAGAGAGCAGCCTTCTTTTCGTTTCTGAAGTTGTGAGTGTGAGAGTAATAACAGGCACCATTAACTCCTCCACGTTACATCAGGTTTCTCGGAATGCTGAAAATCAGTGTGAAAGTTGGTTAATTCACACTGGGTTGTGGGTTCGATCCCCGGTCCTGGTTGGGAGTGTGTGTGGGAGGCAACTGATCAATGAATGTCTCTCACATCAATGCTTCTCTTTTTTTCTCTTTCTCTCTCCCACTCGCTCTGTTCCCTCAAAAAAAAAAAAAAAAAAGGAAAAGATATCCTTGGGTGAGCATTAACAAAAAAATTCCAACTAACAAAATAAAACATAAAAAAATAAGACAAGGGTGTTTAACTTATAAACCAGGAAAGATTTTTCTTTGACTAAGGTATTACATACTTGTCCTCATCCCCCATTGCCTTCCCCCCCACCCTCCCGTGTCTGTGTCCATTGGTTAGGCCCATACGCATGCATACAAGTCCTTTGGTTGATCTCTCCCCTTTACCCCCACCCTCCCCTACCTTCCCTCTGAGGTCTGACTGTCTGATTGATGCTTCTCTGTCTCTGGGTCTTTTTTTGTTAATCAGTTTATGTTGTTCATTATATTTCATAAATGAGTGAGATCGTATGATATTTATCTTTCTCTGACTGGCTTATTTAACTTAGCTTCTCTGTCTCTGATCTGTTTTTGTTCATCAGATTATGTTGGTCATTATACTCCACAAATGAGTGAGATCATGTGATGTTCAGGAAAGTTTTCTTACCTACTAGTGTGAAAGTTTTCCTTAATAGTTTTAAAGAAATCAACATAATAGGTCACAACAATGGATGCCAATATCCAGAATCCAGAATGGACATTAAGTCTTGGAAGAGGTTTTTGCTTTTTCTCAACAGCTGCAGAGGCTCCTGCAAATAAGGGAGATTTCAACTTATTAAATTACCATGAAGTCCACGGGGGAAAATCAACCTCTTTTAAGCCGAACCAAAAAATTTCCCAGAGCTTTTTGAGAACCAGATTCTCTCCCACCATAGCACAAACCACCAAAACAGGCTTATACTGCAGAAACAATCACTAGAAACTCACTGTAAAACATGTTCAATACAGTCAACTTTCCTCCTTTAAGTGGATTTTGAAATCCAATCTTCATGTTCAGTCTTTCAGAAAGAATGACAACATCTAGCAGTGTTGGAATGTAAATATTATGTCTCACATTTCATCTAGGAAGGCAATAAGTCCTAGTAAGGAAAATGCCACGGGCAAAACAGACGCAATTTTCCAAAAATACCACTTGTAACTATTTAATTAGTTTAAGCAAACATAACCTTTTCAGGCAGCTCTAAAGTGGAATGGGCACAGTGCTGTCTAGACAGGTGGTGGGTGAGAGTCCAGATTGGACCACATGAGTTATTTCCAAGTTCCCCCGGGCCATGGCCGCGCCCCCTCTCCGCTCACGGTTCCTGGGAGAGCCACTGGCACACACTGAGGTGCCCATCCTCTAGAATTCCTGGGAAGCTTGTTCCCAAGACAAAGACCCTTAAAAAAGGAGACACCAGCGCGCCTGGGCACGATGTCTTCTGTGTTCATTTTTAAGACGTAGTAAATGCAGGCGGTTTACCGAAGGCGGGCCAACAAGACCCAACGGGAAATGCATCTCTCCCGGGTCCCCTGCCCAGAAGCAACCATCAGCATCACCTCCTGCTGCTCTCCTCCCCGCGCCGACGGGAACTCACAGCCCACCCGGTGGGCCTCCCGCTCGCTCGCTGGTACCGAGGGCACCGCGCCCCGGCCCGCAGCCGGCCTGGGCCTGGCCAGCTCTCCGCGACGGACGATCGGAGGCTACGACCAGCGATGCCGAGCGGAAACGGGCCCTTGGCACCCGCTGTGTGCCCGTGCCAGCTCGCCTGGCTGGTCCTAAATCAGGCCGGTGGGCATCTGAACGGCATCACCATCGCCGAGCCGGGGTCAGGCCGGCCTTCCGGGCTCCTGGGGCGCCGCCCGGCGGCAGAGGTGCAGGCTACGAGGTTTTAAGGGTCCTTTCGGACACGCCACACCCGACCTGCGAACCACAGGGGAACCGAGGAAGGAAGCCGGGCCCCCCGACGGGCGGGGGCCGCAGGGCCGGCTGTGTCCGGACGGCGCCGGGCCCGAGACCTCGGCGCGGCTCGGAGCGCCTACCCGGCCCGGCGCAGCCTCTGCCGTCCGGCGGGGCCTCGGCGTCGGGCGAGAACAGGTACCGCCGCCGGAGCTGCTCCCGGGCCCGCGCGGCGTCCATCTTGGCGCCTCCCGGAAGCGCGGCGGAAGTGACGTCATCCTGTGGATACTTCCGGTCCCGACTTCCGGGTGGGCGGAGGCGGCTCTTTCTAGGAGTGGAGGGTCCGGTTTTGTCTCCGAGGTTTAATGGGTGAGAAACTAGGGCGGGACGGGTTTCGCAGTCTTCGTGCTCAAACCCGCCACCGGATTTCAATGTCAAAGGCCGGGCCTCCCAGGACCGGAAGTAGCGCTTTCCTCCCGGAGGACGGGGCTTAGGGCGCCGCCGAGTCCGGCCGGGCGGGATGCGCCGCTCCCTCCTCCGTGCCCTCTGCTTGCGGAGCCGACCTCGGCTCCCAGGTGCCCCGTGAGGAGAAGTGCCCCCTGAGAAGTGCCCTGTGAGGAGAAGTGCCCCGTGCGGTAGAAGTGCCCTGTGAGGAGGAGTGCCCTGTGAGAAGTGCCCCGTGAGGAAGAATTGCCCCCTGAGGACAAGTGCCCCCTGAGAAGTGCCCTGTGAGGAGGAGTGCCCCGTGAGGGAGAATTGCCCCCTGAGGAGGAGTGCCCCGTGAGGAGGAGTGCCCCGTGAGGAGGAGTGCCCCGTGAGGGAGAATTGCCCCCTGAGGAGGAGTGCCCCGTGAGGAGAAGTGCCCCCTGAGAAGTGCCCCGTGAGGAAGAATTGCCCCCTGAGGAGAAGTGCCCCCTGAGGAGAAGTGCCCCGTGAGGAGGAGTGCCCCGTGAGGAGGAGTGCCCCGTGAGGAGGAGTGCCCATGAGGACAAGTGCCCTGTGAGGAGGAGTGCCCCCTGAGAAGTGCCCTGTGTGGGAGAAGTGCCCTGTGAGAAAAAGTGCCCTGTACTGGAGAAGTGCCCCGTGAGGAGGAGTGCCCCCTGAGGAGAAGTGCCCTGTGAGGGAGAAGTGCCCCGTGAGGAGGAGTGCCCCCTGAGAAGTGCCCTGTGTGGGAGAAGTGCCCCGTGAGGAGGAGTGCCCCCTGAGAAGTGCCCTGTGTGGGAGAAGTGCCCTGTGAGAAAAAGTGCCCCGTGAGGAGAAGTGCCCCGTGAGGGAGAAGTGCCCCGTGAGGAGGAGTGCCCCCTGAGAAGTGCCCTGTGAGAAAAAGTGCCCTGTGCTGGAGAAGTGCCCCGTGAGAAGTGTTCCATGAGAAGTGCCCCGTGAGAAGTGCCCGGTGCGGGAGGAGTGCCCTCGTGTGCCCCAGCTCCTTTCTCTCTTCTCTTTGCGTGGTGCCCAGCGAGACGGAAAGGTCCACAGCATCCTGGGAGGAGGAAGGCCGCAGGGCACCATTTGGGTGCCCTTGGGCAAGAAATAAATCTCTGCACCTCTTTCCTCTTCTGCACCAGGGATTATACCTGCCTGTGGGCTTACATGCCAAGCACCTGTATGTTGTTGTTAACCCCCTTTGTCCAACTTCTGAGAAACTTCACCCCCTGGGAATGCGGGAACTGAATTTATACTTTCCCGGGAAACTGCCATCTCCCATCGTTCATGCTCATAAGCCGGAAAAGACTGTCATTAATTCACACGTTTTTCTGTTAAGAATCCTATTTATTACTCTCCTCCCCCTTCCTATCTGCCATGTGTTGAATGCACTTCACCATTTCACCATTCAGATGTTCCCAGCTCAGCTAGGAGCTGTTAGGCTCGGTGCTAGGCACGGGGTGGGCTGGGGCGGGGAGATGAGTAAGACACGATGTTGCACTTGAGAAGCTCCTGGGCCACAGGTGACCACAGCTGTGCTGCAGTGGCCTGCAGGGTTGGTAAATGTATGGGAGCAGTTCATGAAGTCAGCAGACACTTTCTGAGCAGCTGTAGCTGCTAAAATGCTGAGGGCAGACGGAAGTGACAATCGAAGGGAGACAACTTCACATAATAGGAGCACTAGGTAGGACTATGGGAGGACGGAATAAAGGGCAGTGTATTCTACTGGGAGGTGTGGGAGCATGGAAATTAACCAAAGAATTTATATGCATATATGCATAACCCATGGACATAGACAAAGAGTGCTGTAGGCCTGGGGTCACTGGGGGAGCAGGGGTAATACTTCCAACAATAAAGATAATTTTGGGGGGAAAAAAGATGCAAGAAAAACAACACAAAATAAACTAAAAACATCCCCCAATTAAGACCACAGACATCTGGGCTTATTATCTTTAATTCAAAACTGTAATTGTATTTCATTTCTACACTAATTATATTTAAATTATGTTATTTAAGAACATTAGAGTGTGCTAAAATAAACTAAAATAAGGTGTTTTTTTAAAGTGGCTTGAGGTGTGTCAGATACAGGGGTGGATAGCCCAGAAAGTCACCCAGGAAGTAAAATTTAAATCAGTCGGCGCTCTTCCATACCTTCTCTATATGCCGTGGGTATTTGCAAGAGAAATGTATTAAGAATGTCAGGTTCCTACTGGTTTATTTCTATCATTTCTTCAGCCTCGGTAGCAAACCCATTGGGACAAAGGATTTAACAGCTGGATGGCTCATACGGCTTTTCTACACAATACCTCCTCTTTCTTGTTTTGTTTTTTCTTTTCAGACTCCTAAAGAACCAGGGTTCATTTCTTCAAAGCCAACAGGGTCTTTGCCCCCCTTTGTGCAGGGGCAGTGCCTTGTTAACAGGAAGCGAATTCCTCTTGTCAAACAGTCTTCTGTGCATTGTCTCCCTGCGGAAAGGTCAGTGCTGGGTCTCCCTGGTAACTGAATATTCCCAGAGCATGGCAACAGCCCCCGGGTCTCCATATGTAGTGTGTTCAAGTCAGATCTGGTTTCCCCTTTGGTGGTTCCTTTGGCCTTTGTATTTGGATCTGAAATCCTTCCAGCTTTGTCCCCCGATATTTTAAATGGCACTACTTGCTCGCCATATTGGTGATACTTAAAAGCAGGCTGGAAAAAATCCAGAATCTAATGAGCACATCTTCATTGTCGGGCCCCTTGAATGAGTTCTTAAATGTGTGTGCCGTGCACCTTCATGACAGGTATATGATATCAGCATGCTACCAACCAAGACATTTTCATTTTCCATGTGCATCACTTGTGGGGGGAAATGAATTTGACCATGACCTTTGCTGGCCTCCCCTTAGCAACATGTATAGCGATTGCTTAGCGTAGTGCCTGGCATGCAGTATGCCTTTAAGTGGTGGTAGCCGCTATTTGTCACTGCTGAACTGGGCTTGCCAGGCCTTGCTCTCAGGCTCCTGCTCACCTCTCAGTTATTCCTTCTCATCAGGCTCCCGTGAATCTTTTTTAAAAAAATACATTTTATTGATTTTTTACAGAGAGAAAGGGAGAGGGACAGAGAGCTAGAAACATCAATGAGAGAGAAACATCGACCAGCTGCCTCCTGCACACCCCCCACTGGGGATGTGCCTGCAACCAAAGTACATGCCCTTGACCGGAATCGAACCTGGGACCTTTCAGTCCGCAGGCCGACGCTCTATCCACTGAGCCAAACTGGTTTTGGCTCCAGCGACTCTTTGTTGCAAGTTCCCTTTTGCCTGTTCTCTCCCTAGCTGATGGGGCAACAACCATGTCTTAGTATCTCCCCAGGGCCTTGCATGTGGTAGGAGCCCCCCATTACCTGGTTTTCACTTACCGGTAGGCCCTTGATCACCATTGACTGGCTCTCCGTGTGGCCATACTTATGTCTGCTCAGCATCCTTCCTCTGAGAAACCGCTTTCCCTCCTTCCTGCAGGAGTCCTGAGGAGTTCTCAGGAGGCTGGGAGGCGCACAGGACCTGAGCCAGATCTGTCAGCCCCAGGACTTAGGTGGGGGTTGGGATGACCTTCTCTGTTGCTATGGTGAGCTGTGAGGTCAGTGTGGGCCTGGGGCTGTCACCATGGAGACACATGGAGCAAGCCAAGCCAAGAGGTCTGGGTAGTGTCTCAACTCCTGAATCCAACCACCTAGTGAAAGCCGAGGTCCCCTAGCTAAGGATTGAGCTCTGGAGCTGCTGCCTGGCTGGCCGTCATTGCTGGTCTGTATCACTGGCCCTTTCAACTTTGGGAAAGCCTCTTACTCTTTTTTTTTTTTTTTGCCTTAGTTTCCTCACTTGCAAAATGGGACTGAGGATAGTACCTACCTCCTAGGATTGGAAAGTTAACAGTATTAACACATGCAAAGTACTTAGAGCAGCGCCTGGCCCCTGGGAAGCTCTGTCTCAACCATTGTTATTATCCATTGTTAAGACTACACAGATATTTCAGCCAAAAAAAGAAACTTTCCCCCCTCAAATTAACGCTAATTAGAGTTGTTTCCTGCATTTGCAACCCTGAGGCCAGATCGATGCAGTAGCCCTCCTCTCTCCTTGTGCCTGGCGGATGCTCCAGCTGTGCCCCCTGGACTTCGAGCACCTGCAGAAATGGGTTCATACATGCAAAGCCCTTAGAAAAGCACCAGCATAAGGAACATGCTCATATGTTAGTATCTCTCACTGGGACACTGGCCTTCACATAAGAAGAAAACCAGTTTTTAAAACTCCCTTTAGTCATATAAATAGCACAGTGAGACATGTGATCCTCTTACAGCCCCACTTCACTGACAAAAGCTGCAGAACTGGAATTCTAGGTGTGAAGATCTGAACATTGGGAAGGCCTTTGACTGCTCTTCACACCCACCCCAGAAAAGGAACCCTGTTGTACTCCTCATTCTCGCCAGCAGGGGGCAGGAGACACCGGGACATGTGCAACAGCTGGCTTTACCATTCTGGTAAATTTTCCCCAATTCGTCATTGGGATTGAGGAAAAATCTGCTGTTTTAACTTTCTTTTTTTTAATGAACAGATTCTTCACATAATCAACCACAGCACTTCCCCTTGCTGAGAGCAGGAGCAGGGCCTCCGCGTCACGAACAGCACCAGTTGTTCTGAAAGTCACCCCCAGTTGACTGGAGTGGACGGCAGAGAACATTTATTCACTGTCCCCAGCTAGAGGGCTTGGGGCATGCCAGGCAACAGGACAGAAGTGCAAACAGGATTGCTTTTATGCCACAAAGAGTCTGTGTGTCCTTCTGTTGCTCATCGCAATGTACTAAAAACCACTAAAGTAAATATGCCAACGTACATATTTTGAACAGAGCCCACAGGGGAAGCCCCTGCCAACCTCAGGCACATTGAGGCGTCACAAGGTGGCACTGGCGGACGAATCCCTGCGCCCAGAGGTCACTTGGATTCTAAGCTTTCCTTGGACTTCATCCCTGATACCACCAACACAATCCTTGAGGAAACCGTGGGCCAAAGTTAAAAATGACAGAGCAGGAGAGAGCAAACTCCTGCCCTTAAGATTGGCGATGGAGAGCAGAGGGCCTGGCCGTGAGGGGAGGAGCGGCCACACCACCAATCATGGCGTCCGGGCTCTGAAGAAACCAGAAGGCCTGATGGTAGGGACCTCCATGAGCTGGCACAGAGAGCCCTCCAGACACAGTGACTGTGTCATGACAATGTTTGGAACCACTGGCTCTCTCCGTACAGACCCACGGGTCTCAAACGTGTTCAAATGGTAGAGCATCAGGCACTTCTGTGGAACATCCTGGAATACAGATCAATTAAGTGAAAACAACAACCACGTGCTATAAAAGTTGATGCCAACTCCCATAGCACCTAAATTAGAATTGCACAGTAACAAGTGCCAAGAGGGTTAACTTTTTTTTTAAACTTTTTTTTTTATTTTTAAAAATATATATTTTATTGATTTTTTACAGAGAGGAAGAGAGAAGGATAGAGAGTTAGAAACATGGATGCTGCCTCTTGCACACCCCCAACTGGGGATGTGCTCACAACCAAGGTACATGCCCTGGACCAGAATCGAACCCGGGACCCTTCAGTCCGCAGGCTGACGCTCTATCCACTGAGCCAAACCGGTTTCGGCAAGAGAGTTAACTTTTATGCAGAAACCCCTTAATGCGGAGACAACTCTATTACCTTAACTTCCCTGGCACCAGGAGAGAGGGCCGTTTCTGTTAGCTATGGGATGTCTCCGCTCAGATACCCTTGGCTGGAGCAGGGCCGTCCTGTCAGGTTTCCATTAGTGCCTGATGCAAACCTGCCAGCTGATGCCAAGAGCAGTGCTGTGGGGAAGCACCCGGAACACTGAGGCTCTCCCCGCCTTTGATCTCCAAGGGAGAAACCCAATCTACACACCACCACCGGCCTCCGGGGAGTCGGCCTGGGGTCACCAGGTGGGCAGAGCGGCAAAAGTAGGATTTCGGCAGCTCACAGTACCCGCTCTGTGGCCAAACAAAGGCCTCTCCTTCCAGTGTCTGACCTCTCAACTCTGACATATGTATTTACTCAGCAATTACAGCTTGCACTCCCGCAGGGACAACTTGATCACTTCTATCAAAGAGAATAAATTAAAGCTCGCCTGGATCCCATAGCAAAAAGTAGCTCCAGGAGCCTCGCACTCAAACAAAGCTGCTCATTCACCAGCACATCCGCTTTCCCAGGAGCCTTCTCGGCTTTGTAACCAACACAGGATGCCCCCAGCCCAAATTACAGGAGTTCACAAATCTAATGATGAGGCGGCTGAGCAAGACCCGCTCTCCTTTCACTGTTAAGGACATGGTAGAGTAACTAAGAAGACGCCGGGGAGTTGCTATTCTTATTTTTAGCATCACTCGAGACGGAAATCTGCTAAGAAAACCTGGAGGTACCATTTTCCAGTTGTGTAATCTAGTGCAAAGCCCCCATGATTAAGTTTACTTGACAGTTTCAAAAAACAGAACTACCCAGAGAGATAGAGATGGAAACTTGAGGAATATTAACTTGCAGTGCATTTGGGGCCAGATAGACCCATCTACCCTCATACACAGGGCAGCAGTGGAAACAGGTAGAAGCACTGGGAAACGTGTGGCTGTGTCTGTCAAAGCTGAGACACACCTGGGGACTGAGCAGTTCCACGCCCAGGCATGCACTCGGCAGAAAGGAGAGCATACACGGACAGGAGACATGTCCATTTCCTCAGAAACCCAGCCACCCTGCAATCAGCCAGCATCTCATAGTAGAGGGGTGAGACTGCACAGCACAAAGACAGCATCAGAGCAACGTGGATGGGTCCCGGGAATGCTGAGAGAGAAGCCACACACCAGGGGCTCATGCCCTATGCCAGTGGTTGGCAAACTGGGGCTTGTAAGCCACATGCGGCTCTTTGGCCCCTTGAGGGTGGCTCTTCCACAAAATACCATGGCCTGGGCAGGTCTATTTTGAAGAAGTGGTGTTAGAAGTTCAAGTTTAAAAAATTTGGCTCTCCAAAGAAATTTCAATCGTTGTACTGTTGATATTTGGCTCTACTGACTAATGAGTTTGCCGACCACTGCCCTATGCCACCATTCACATATAGATCACACCAACACGGTGAGGATACGGTTGCCGTTGGGCTACAAATAGCCCATGTCTTAGATTTGGCACAGGTGTGTGCAGAGTTGTCCCCTTAGGTTTTTACACATTTCTGTATGTATACTTCAGTAGAAAGATTACACTGAAAAGTGGACTGTATGATTGGACCAGTGTCCTGAGAAATGGTTACACCTTAACTGGGAACTGGAGGACCCCTCAGAACGGAAGTGGATTCCTGCATTAAGCATGCTGCCCCTTTGCCCGGTCACAGTGGCTCCTCTTGCTGCAGCCCAGGCACTTGGAGAGCCACGGGCTGGAAAACTGGGGTGTCTGGGGGATGGGCCTCCCTGCAGCCAGCGCCGCAGTACATGGCAAACCGCGGTCTGTGCGCACTTCACGCACATGAGGGAACATTTCAACACCTCCTACCTACAGGTGCCGGTGCACATCACTTTAATCTCACTGTTACCTCAGGAAGGCCTAACAGACAGAAACCTTGTAGCTCGTGAGGCTACATCACCTGCCCGAGGCTGCTGGCTAAGAACCAAAGCCAGACTCACGGTCATGTCTCACCATAGAACCATGGAGCCCGTTACTGCCCACTGCCTCCACCACGGGGTTGGGGTGGTTGTCTGTGGGTGCAAGTGGGTGGGTGAGGTGGCAGGAGGAAGAGAAAGACGCCCCAATAAAGCAAGTCGGTAAGAAAGACCTTTCAAGAATCAATCCAGGGGCCTTAACCCAACACCCTCTGTCCCCACCCCCTGCCCCAGGCAAGAGGCCTTACTCCCTTTCTGGGCACACACTACAACCCCCCTCCCCCCCCTCCCCCCGTGCTACTTCACTGCATTTGTCTGAAGTGGCCTGTCCCCTCCCTAAAGACAGTGCAGACCCACCCCGGGCACTCTGGGGTTGTCTCCTCCATCCTTGTGACGGAGAATGGTCTCAAGGACAAGAGGGTAACACAAGAACAGCAGGCACCGAGGCTACGGAGAGTTGAGGACAATATAGTTTATTTTCTCATGAAAGATCTACCAAAAATATATATTCTCTTATAAGAAAGCAAAATTTGAGTTGTTATTTATTACATGTTTTACAAACAGCAGTGAAAGGAAGAAATCAACAGAATGGACTCAATTTATTAAATATAAAAACGTTCACTTCAAAAGTTTGACCTTGTCCTTGAGTAACTTGAAGGCGGGGTTCTTGCTGACTTTCTTGTTGAAGATGGCCAGGAGCTCCTCTTCAGACCGGTGGTGTTCAGCCGTCACCGCGTAATACTGGGCTAAAACCTTCACAGAGGAGGGCGACGGTCAAATAGGGGTCACTGTCCTGGAAATTTACCTAAAATGCTCTTTAACCCAGAGGTAGGGCGGCAGTAAGAAATAAAAGCAGCCCAGGTGCTGGCCACACAGGGCTGTGCTTGTGAGATCTGTGCAGCGCCCATGTGAGCACCTGGCTGCATGTGGGTCAGATGTGGACAAAAAAGTAAGAACCGAAGAAGCAAGCATTGCTCTGGAATAATCGCAAACCATCTAGAATAATGACTTGAAAACCACGCACACTCTGCTCCGGCTGAGTGACGGGAGTCAGCCCCATTCCCTCCCAAGACCAGAGGGGTCACCAGGACCTCGTGAGTCGCACCCACATTTACAGTATTTTAGGGGTTTTAAAATAAGGAACCGATTCTCCCCAGCTGGTGTGCTAGGTCCGTGTGCATACCTTTTTCCTTAGCTTTTTGACCGCTATTTCATTGTCCGGGGCCTGCTTCAGGACTGCTTTAATAGTCCCCTTCCAATTGAATTTACCTGCAATACAAAGAACATCATGCAAAGCACGGTGTGTTGTTGTACTACCAGAGGGAAAGGAAAGGATTTCTGCCCCATGTATTTGCTGCCGGGAAAGGCATGACTCCTGAATGGGCAGGTACCAGAACACCGTGGAGCAGGCATCGGCCTGTCCAATCACAGCCGCCTAAAAGCACTGCCGCCTCACCGTTCTTGTTCTGAGTGAGCAGGGTAAGCAGGCAACATAAACAGCATCACCGCTACTAAAGTTGGGGGGTGGGTTCCAAGCTAAGAGATCTAACCCAACTTGGGCAGGCACTGAACCTCCATCAATTCCCATGAGTCCTTGGATCTCGTAACTGGCAGGACCCCGGGGTGCTGCAGGCCTGAGGAAGAGGAGCACAGTGTGTGGAGGAGGCAGCCTGGAGAGGCGCCTCACAGGCGAGGGACTGGATTCTGACAAGGACACATGCCAGCAAGGAGGCACCGGGGACAGACGCAGAGATAAGAGGGGAACAGCCAGGTCTGGCTGGAAGGCAGGAAGGGGAGCGGGTCTGGGAAAGCATGTGGGTTTAAAGTTCCAAAAACAATGCTTATTTCCAGTCCAGACTGCTTTCCCCTTTCTCCCTAAAGCTGCAGGCTGACTGTCAGCCCTCTCGGGTTACTTGGGAGTCACTCACGCCCGAGAACCTGGCTCACCTCCTCTCCCCAGCCCATAGGGCAGAGCTTTCCAAATGGCAGGAGTGCTACCTTTTGCAGGAGTTTCATGGTTTTCTGGTTCTCCGCCCTCAGCCAGTGCTGGGAACTTAATCTTCTTCTTCTTGGAATACGCTTCAGCTAAGTAGAGATTAAAAAAAGAGAGAGATTCTGCATTTCTGATGACATCTACGCTTAATGCATCGTCCATGGCCAACCCCTTCCATCATCTTCTCATCGCCCAGGCAACCCAGCCCGTGGGGTTTCTCCCGGGACAATGGGGGAAACCGGGAGCGGAGAGGGGAGGTCACGTGACTGGACTCCACCCAGGTTGCCCTGACCCCACAGCTTATGCTCTTTGCATTACTTGGTTCAAAATGCAAGACCTAACAGATTTTATATACCCCAAATTCAGACACGGCCATTTTAACAAACCCTGCAGCACAGGACACACACCTTCGGAAAGCTTCCGCTTCCTCTTTCCCGCGTTTGTCTCTTCCTTGCCCACGGCTCCATTCACTCCACACTGGCTCTTGTGGCCCGTGGCCCCCTCCCCTCCCGCCTCCTGCTCGGCCTCCGGTCTCAGTTTGCGCTTTTTAGACTTCTGACTCTTGGACTTCTCTTGGTGGTTTTCTAATTTTAGTTCCTTCTTTTCTTTTTTCCTTTTCTTCTGCCGCTCTTCCTTCCTTTCTCGCTTATTCTTCTTTGCCTCTGCTTGTCCTGACGTGGTGTCACTGGCTTTGGAAGGTGCCACCGTGGTGGTGATTTCCGCAGGTGGCTTTGCCACTGGGTTGAGTGGCTGGTGATCTTGCCCTTTACTGGCTGGTTCCTTTTTATGAAGCAAAACCAAGAAGCATGTAAGTATTCCTTCCACACACACCTGCTCACGACCTGCATGTATCTATTGAACACACCGTTCTAAGAAAAATGTCTTTATTACTTGCCATTTTAGAACTGTGACACCCCCACGGTTAAAATGCAGCAGTAAATACACAAAATGAGAACTCCCCCGGCCCACACCCTCTGCGCACCCCCTACTAGGAGGCAGAGTCTGCACTCCGGGCATGTGCCCTTGGCCGGAATCAAACCCGGGTTCCTTCGGTATACAGCCCTGAGCCAAACCAGCTAGGGCCCCCTCTCTGCATTTAACAGGCATTCCGTCCCACTGGAAAGGGAAAGAATCCTTAAATCACTCTGCCAGACCTTTAATTATGGCTCACAATTCACCTTTCTTTCCAATGAAGGCGAGCACTCACGTGGGGCAGAAGCTAGGTTTATGTACCTGCAGGCCTGGGTTCAAGTTCCAGCTCTGCCAATTACCATGTGACTCGGGGCAAGTTATTTACCTGCTCCACACCCCTCTCCGAGTCTGTACATGGGAGGCAGGAACCCCTTCCTCAGACGGTTCATGTACAGATAAACAGGAAATGTCACCTGCTCAGTGCACCCGCCTAATGCACAAGAAGGGCTTTGTAAATGAGCAAGCACAGACAGAGGCCCAGTGAACCGTCATTCAGACGAGGCGGCTCCCGAGAGGCAGTCAGGAACCCCTGGGCAGTCAAGAATGGTGGCTAAGGAATCACGGAAAACTAACTACATGCGCTGGGGTGAGGAGAACTTCCCACTCACTGCATCCCTTATTCAAACCAGCACATGGATCATGTTTTAACTTTTAAAAATGTTTTTGTTGATTTCAGAGAGGAAGGGAGAGGGAGAGAGAGAAACATCAATGATGAGAGAGAATCATTGATCACCTGCCTCCTGCATGCCCCACTCTGGGGATCAAGCCTACAACCTGGGCATGTGCCCTGACCAGGAATCAAACCCGGGACCCTTCAGTCCGCAGGCTGACACTCTAGCCACTGAGCCAAACTGGCTAAGGCTGGATCCTATTTTTAAAAATACCTTCAGCATAGCTAGTCCCACTGTCTTCTGTACTCCGTGCCTCGAAATCTTTATGCCATCCCTGCCCACGAGCTGGCACAGAGCTACCTACTGAACTGCTGCGGCTGGTAGGTGCCTGTCAGGCAGCGAGAGGGCCAGTGGCAACAACTCTGGGAAATCCCGAGACTTATGAGTCCCCATACCGGGCCCAAGTTTCGTCTGTGAGTTACCAGCCATTTTACTGGATAATCACCTCCAGTCTTCACCCTCCGAAGACTAGGTCACAAGAAGGGAACTACTGTCCCCAAGAAACACCAAATAAAGGACTGGCTTTAACTCAAGTACCATACGAAGTCATCCCTCCCTCTGACATCCATGCTCACCCTCTGGCAGAAGAGTGTTAACTAAATCGGAGGTTTCTCGGTAGTAGTTCAGAGAAATAAAGTAGTCCAGGCACATGGAGTGCAGGGCAAACAGCAGAGAATAAGTTCAGATACGCTCAGGAGGAAGGGGCAAGCAGCTTCCCTCCGGCCTTGTAATTGTGTTCATACTGCGTATCGGTTATTATCATCATCACCAAGGGCCCCAAATCTCAGCTGCCATCTGCCCAATCCAGACCAAGTCCCAACCCACAGAGGGGAAGAAGCAGGGAGGCAGGAGGCACACATCCACGCAACAGTGCCTGGTCAATCCATTCGATCTTCTTTCTACTTCATGCCAGGCTCTCCTTCAATGCGGTCTCCTCAGCACCGCCCTCACTGGCTCTTAGCTAACAGAGCACCCTGCTTTGCTCTCTGCGCCCCCTCCTGCCTTCTATTTCTTCCTAATGCTTATCACAGACTGATATCACAGACAGATAGCAAAAACCACACATATAGTTGTCTGTCTCCCCCATGAGAATACAGCTGCATGAGGGCAGGACTGATTACAGCTGCATCCTGGTGTGAGTTGTGCTGGGTATAAAAGTATCATGTAGAAAAGACAGCTGTCAACCTAATGCCCAGCACAGAGTAAAGGGAAGGATTGAATTGCAGGCATGAATAAACAAGGCCTTTGAACCCCATGCTTTGTACCAAACACTGGATGTGCTGGGAAGTTCATGGAACTCAGGCAAACCAATAATAAGCTCAGGTTACCACGAGCTGTTTACTGATTATTAATTCCTAATATGTTCACAGCTTCCAAAGAACTTTTTAAGAAAAAACTATAGTTGAGCTAAGTCATTTCCAATCTTTGATTTTTAGTAAAAATAATGGCAATAACCTTTAAAAAATAACTACATAAAGGCCAATTCAATGATTGGTTATAAGGTTTCAAAGGCCCAGTTTGCATATTTTGAGACAAATGCTAAATATACTGCCAAGATAAACTTTCATTTTTATCTCAATTTGCTGCCTAAACTACTCTTTCTATATAAAGCAAATCAACTCCTACAATGTGACCAAAGTTAAAGACCAGCCAGACCCACTGTTGTCGTTTCTTAAACTACCAATGATGTGCTCACTCCGGCAGTATGCATGCTAAGCTTGGAATAATAGAGATCAGCATGGCCCTGTGCAAGGGCACGCAAATTTGAGAAGCGTTCCACATTTAAAAAACTAGTAAAGCTATAACTCTCCGAATGGGATGTAAGCTCCAAAAAGGAAGAAAGTGCAACTGAATTAAGGTGATAAAATCAAATTAACAATGTAACCAATACTGTGGCTACACAATATCAAACCCAGACCCCCTGCACCTGTATCCACATCTGAGGACATGCATTCTCAACCTTTTGACAGACACTTGACTGACTTAAACCCACAGAATTCTCCCTCCACTGGAAGGGAAGACATGGTGCTTACCGAGTACCCACTGAAAGGTGGGCATAAGGGGGTGCTTTTGGAGTCTCATCTACTTTAAAACCACAGCAGGTAAGGGCCCTGGTGACCCCTCTCCCCTTACCTAGAAGACCACCTAGGCACTCTGTCCTCACCTGCTCCTCTTCCTTCACGGCACTATCACCACCTGAGCTAGCTGTTTTGTTGATGGCCTGGCACAGATCAGGCATTCAGAATGAATGAATGAATGGAGATCCACTTTTTAAAGAAAAGAGGCTCCCGAGATAAATAATGTGTCCAAGATCAAACACATGGCAGAGAGCAGCAGGAATTCAATCCAGGTCTGTCAGACACCCAGAGCTCCTGTTCTTTCCGATGTGTCTGCCGCCTGCTTTCTAAGCAAACTCTTCCGGGTTAGCTGCTGTCACTGTCAAACCTGGGGATTAAATACCTCTCTGTGCACAGTAAGACTCCTCTCTGTAAGGCATTCAGTTATTCCTTCCCATAAATGAATGCCCAAGAGGCTCCCTGAAAAAGAAGGCTGCCTTGACCTCCAAAAGTAAGAATTCCCCTGCATTATTACCAAGCATGTCTGCCACACTACAAATCTGAAATTAGCTGACTTACATTGCTGGAAGCTTCAGAAAATATATTCCACACCTGCTCCAGAATCGATTCATTATGAACTTTTAAACTGTTCTTCATCCAATTCTGTAAGGAAAAAAAGGGAGGGAAGTCCCACTGAACAGTAAATACAGCTGTCCCTTTTGGGCCCATGTCCCCAGTCAGGGAGCCACATCAAATACATACCTGAAATTTTGCCTTTTTCCTGGGAATGTTGTCAAAACCACTAATTTGCTCTAAAAGTTCTCTCACTTTGGGGCTGACATTGGGTCTTTTTATTAACTCATTAACTTTCTACAAAAAAGAAAGACAAAACAAAAATAATAAACAACTGACACATATGTTTCATGTAGCCAGGGCTACAGAATCTACATGTCAAGTCCCGATTTTGTATTGATGTTTATTCTTATAAATTCAACATAGCATTGGAAGCCCTGGCCAGAGCAAGTAGGGGAGAAGAAATAAAAGGAAAGAAGTAAAATTATCTCTGTTCTCAACCAACATGGTCTTATATGTGGAACACCCTACAGATTCTTCAAAAAGAACCGTTAGAACCAATAAACAAATCCAGCAGAACTGCACTCAGAAATCAAGCTGCATTTCTACAAATGGACAATCTGAAAAGGAAACTAAGAACTTAACCAAGGAGGTATGTAATACTAAGTTAAAACTACAGACACAGGTAAGTGGAACTGTTCATGGGCGGAAGCCTTAAGATGTCAGCACGACCCTCCGTCTAGCTAAGGCATGCTGTTTCTGGGGCTTGTCTGCTCAGCGAGGCATCTATTCTTGGTTTCTTAGGCTTCCAGAGAAGAGTGGGAAGGTCAGCTGACTCAGAACATACCTGCACCCACGCCTGCTGCTTGATGTCGCCTTTGTGGGCTTTCCCTTCATAACCTTTGCCGCCGTACTTCTGGTCTTCACTTATGCATTTCACATGGTTTTTGTAGTCCTCGCCCCTGTGAGGCGACAGAGGGCCCACCGTTAGGTGCGCTCTCAGAGGAGGCCGTGTGATGTCAGCACGCTGCTCCCGCCTTTGGCAGTCCGCACTGGCCCACTGTGCTCGCCCCCACCTACCTCACGTACTGTGCTCACTCCTGCTGCATACACACATTCTCCTGGCTCCGAAGTGTTCACCAAAAACCCACCACCAAACTTTCCATGCATTTTTCCAACAACGGGAATACTGAATCATAATGTACAACTGAAACTAATTTGTTACATATCAATTACACTCCAATAAATATTTTCTAAATAGGGATTATCAGGTCACTAAAAAGTTCTAGGTCTCAGAGTCAGAAAAAAGAAAACTCAATTCTGTGTCTGTCTTTCAGAAGCTGTATGGGGCCCTCAGGGAGATGTGGGGCAAGGTCAGGCACACACTCCCCGGAGGGAAAGAACCTGTTTTATATATCAGCCTTTCTCCTAGGATCAGGTACAAGCAAAGACTTTAGTCATTTCCAAAAACAGTTTTTAAATATCACTGCTTTAACCCTAGCCGGTTTGGCTCGGTGGACAGAGCATCAGCCTGTGGACTGAAGGTTCAATTTGGGTCAAGGGCATGTACCTTTGCTGCAGACACATCCCCAGTAGGAGGTGTACAGGAGGCAGCTGATCAATGCTTCTCTCATCAGTGTTTCTTAACTCTACCTCTCTCCCTTCCTCTCTATAAAAAACAACAACAACAAAAAACAACCAATAAAATATAAAAATATCACTGCTCTAGAATAAAATAAAACAGACTGTTAGCAAACATCTCTGAAATGAACGCGCACCTTTTGACTGGCTGCCTCTGAGGCTGAAGGGGGGAGATGGAGGAAATGTTAGCCAGCATCGGACCACCCTGGTGGTGGGTTTTCTGTGATGTTCAGCTGGATGAACCTCAAGGCCTGTCCTGCCCCCCCCCCCCCCCGGTTCTTCACCTTTCCAGACAACCCCCCCCCCCAGTGGAACCCCATCATCTCCAATTTCCTGGGAAGGACTTGGGCCTCCCTCTCAGACACCCCCTCACGTGAATTAGCAAACTTCTTTCTGGTTTATAAAGCCCTCTTCAGTGTGACTAGCACCCCATTCCCTGAAACCTCACTCCAGGGGTCCACCCCAGGGTCTGGGATGGTGGCAACAAGATGACAACAAGCGCTACTGATGGGTCAGATACTCTAATCACCTCAATTTCCTTCCTCGGTGTTCTTTTTAAATCACCCAGACCAGGCAGATGGACTTGCAACCCACTTTTAATTTTTTTTCATAATTTCTTTCCTCAAATATGCTCTTTTTAAAAATATAGTTTTGATTTCAGAGAGGAAGGGAGAGGGAGAGATAAAAACATCAATGATGAGAATCATTCTCCGGCTGCCTCCTGCACGCCCCTACTGGGGATCGAGCCCACAACCTGAGCATGTGCCCTTAATTGAAATGGAACCTGGGACCGTTCAGTCCGCAGGCTGATGCTTTATCCACCGAGCCAAATCAGACAGGGCATGCTTCTATTTTTTAGGGCTTTGTGGAAACAGAGCTTCCAAAACTGGCCTGGACCTTCCTGTGGATACAGGAGTCACGTGGAACTTACCAGAAATCTTTACCACAGTCAATGCAGGAAAGGCATTCGCAGTTCCTGCAAACAGCCACATGCTTTTCCACTTGTATTTTCTTCACTGATTCACCACATGCATTGCATGTAAAAAATACCATTTTTAGCTAAATGATTAAATATTCTCTATCCAAGATAGGCTTTAAATCTTGTCCTAAAAACATTAAAAGGAAAGGGGGGAAAAAGAGATAATTATCATTATAACCTGAAGCTTTTATTCCCAATAAATGATCACACAGCTAACTTTTCAATCATAATTAGAGAGATTAAGTAACTTGCCCAAGGTCACACAGCAGTAGAATCAGGATTTAAACTTGGCAGGGTGTCTCAAAGGATGAAGTTTTGGGGGCATTAAGTAAAATACTTTACATTTTCTAATAACTTTCTCTCTCCCTCTGTCCCTCCTTCCTTCCCTCTCTCTTAGGTGCGCACTGCAAATTATCTCAGGTCCCCAAATCAGGAAGAGCATAATGAGGGGAGGGGAGGGGAGAAGAGGGAAGGGAGAGAGCTTTAGAGAGTCGAGAAGAGGCCTACAGATAATTTCTATAGGACACACAAAGATTCCCATGGGCCTTGCTGTGCATCCTCAGTGCTAACACAGGAGGCGGTGCCCTCAGACTGAGCAGACAGGGTGAGGGGCCTCCTTCTGTGGCTCCTTGTGGGATCGATAGAGAAACGGAACCTGCAGCTGTCCTAACTGCTGGGCACTGGTCACTGGAGGGCGGTCACAGACCCTGGTGTCCCAGCACTGTGTCCACATGACCTGCATCTGCACAGATACATAACCACTTAAAAAATTCATGGAGCTGCTACTATGATCCAAAAACAAACCCATCTGCAAGTGTGACAGAGTGCCAGTAACTTTCCATCTGAGAGGACTGTTGTTTTATATCTAAGCCACACGATTGAGAACTGCTGAGCTGAACCCGGCAATTCCTTGCTCGCCATGAAAATTAAGGAAAAGGACCAAGTAAATGGGTGTAATGTGCCTCCGGGCAGGACTTCTGCACAACGGCACCTCCTGGTCCCCAGGGCATGCTCGTGCCTGGTCACTCCCCTCCGCCGCCTGCCGGTCACTGCTGAGCAGAGGTCAGGCTGCTCACGGCCGCTCAGCCTTGGATGGAAATGTACATCCTGGCTGCAGCTCCAGATTCACAAAGGTGCGGTTGACCTCACGGAGGCCTCTGGCTCTCCCCGGCACTGCCGGACATCAGCCAACGCCCTGGTCCCGGGTCCCCTCCTCAGCTCGCCATCCGGGTCAGTGAGCAGGGAGGGCATGTGGTCAGCTACAGCCTGGCACGAATCCAGAGGAAAAAAACACAGCTGTCCATGCTAGGATGTGCAGCACCCACACCACCTTCTCACCTGGTTATGGTGAGGACGTGACACAGCTGCCGCCTGGAGCTGGTGCCTGCGGACCAGGACGCAGCTCCCTCCACGCTCAGCACTGAGCGCACAGAGGGATGCTCAGACGATGCTGCCCGCCCCTCGGGGAGAACAAGAGCCAGCACCACCTAACCAAATCGACAGTCCGGAGGGGCACTCTGGGACAAGGACAGGGCAAATCTACTCAGCTGGGAAACAGAAGGCCGTTATACACAAGGCAGAAGCAGAGCGATAAGCCACTTATCTGCTGGAGATATGTAAGTTCTTTCAGAATGGAACTCAACAGTGAACAACACTCCCTCGGCGTGAAGCTATGGCCAGGGCTTTCCGGCCTTCCCCGCTGCGGTCTACTGTTTCCTGATCGCAGGGGAGGAGGGGGCACGGGGCTTTGGCAAGTGTGCGACCCCATGGGAGGCTGGGTCAGTCCCCACGAAGGTGCGGAGCTAAGGGCCTGGGAAGGACAGGTGGGAGCAAACCGGCTGGACTGAGAGGAGCCAGGGACCGTGACAAGAGATGCTGGGGATACTGTGCAAAACGTCCTCTCTCCGGGAACGAGCCACGCCGTGTGAACGCCAGGCAGGAGGGGATTGGTCTGACCACGTGTCCACCAAAACAAACACCTCCGGCCCCTTCCCTTGGTCTGTACCGCTAATGCCCGCATCTAGAGAGGTGCTCCTTTTCCTTTAAGGGCCGAGCGAGGGGCTGGCACAGTGGGTCAGACTTTTTACTCGATATGAAATGGGGACACTGGCCACCTGCTTGCTAAGGAGATAAATGAGGCCTGCAGGGAGCTGACCCTCCTTACTCAGAGCTGAGGGTCACCTTGATCAGGCCTCGTACCGCCCCAGCCCCCGGGGAAACACCTGTCATTTGTGCAGGAAGCACCTGTGTGTCTGTGGGGGGTGGGCTGCAAGGACAGCAGGCTGAAAGCCCTCCTAACTACGCAGCAGACAGGAAGGCCGCCAAGGCTCGTGCAGGTTAAATAATTTCAGAAGTGCAAATCAACACTTACAAAAATACACCATGTGAAAAGTCAGTCCCTCCAACTGAAGATAGCAAGCATTGCCTAAAACAAGAAATTGAACTCATTAACATTTCACAAGACGAGGTAAACGTTAGAGAAATTGAAATAATCGCACAGAAAGGTAAATTTCCAACAGGAATTAGGGGAGCGGAAACATGCTGCATGAAGATGGTGGGACCCCGGCTGCTGGGCTCGATGTCAAACCCGCAGTGTGAAAAGTTTACCGAGTGTGAAAAGACGGCATTCTCCCCGCTGAGCCTAACCCGGAGCCGCTCTCCTTCCTGGCTCCTCACAGGCCCGAGGTGCTGTGTCCTTCCTTCTGGGACACGAGGTTGTGGACTGAGCACAGGGGTCCTCACCCCAGATAACTCCCTGTAATTCAACGCGGCAGAATCTACTGAATGCCGAGTGTGCACTGGGATCCACACACCCAGGTACCCCCCAAAATGTGGACCGGTCCTCTGTGTGAGCTTCTGCCCTCTAGTCATCTGACCGGGCAATGTACCAAGTTCTCATCACGTGCTATGATCTGAGAAAAGGGTGATGAATGACACAACCATTAGCCCTCCACAACGCCATTTCCCACTGCTGATCACAACGGCACCACCACCCACTCAGGGCACTGTGATCTGCGTGGAGACGCCGGCCCCGTCTCTCCGCCATGACTCGCCCTGTCCTTGGCCATCCCTTGGCATCTGGGATCTTGAGGTCCTCATCTCCAAAAACTCCGAGGCTCTACAAATGGCCTTCCACTTTAAAATATAAGGACCCCAAGTCTTAAATCTTAAACATGAGGACTGAGCAAACCACCCGCATCCCAGGGAGGGGGCCGGAGTGGGTAAACGGTGCGGGGTGAGGGGCAGAGGCAGCATCTGCCGGGGGCTGGGACCTGAGGACTTCTCCACAGGTAGCCATGTCCCGCAGAACCGGGCCTGGGCTGATCTGGGCTGCAGCCTGCACCTGCCAATCGAACACTATATGACCTCAGAGTGCGCTAACTTGAATGCTTACCCATAGAATCTTAAGAGCATTGTGCAGAACGTGAAATAAGACACCAGCTATGAAAGACTCATCCTTCCCCAATGGCAGGATTTGATTTGCACATCAATGCTCCCCCATCTATCTTCATATATTCACTCCCACCCCACGGGCGCTACCTACTCTACCACCCTGTTCCTGATTTCCTTCTGGGATTGGATTTGTGGTGATTTTTAACATTCCCCCCCTACATTTTTACAAAAATGACATTCACTATTCTTAAAACACCAGGGGCCCAGTGCATGAAATTCGTACACTGGAGGTGGGGGAGGGGTCCCTCAGCCCAGACTGCGAGAGGGCGCAGGACAGGCTGAGGGACCCCCACCGGTGCACCATCGGGGTGGGGAGGGACCTCGGGAGGGTTCCAGGGTGTGTCCGGTCCACCTTCTTCAGTCCCTATGGGCCAGACCCCAGCAGAAAACTAACCTACTGGTCGGAGTGCCTGCCTCCTAGCAATCAATACGTCATAGCGAGTGTTGAGCGGCCTTAGCATATCATTAGCTTATTACACTTTGATTGGTCGAAGGGCTGACTAGAGGACCAGATGCTTAGCATATTCGGCTTTTATTATATAGGGTTCTCCCTCACACATACACATAGACCTAAACCCCACCGCCACGGCCACAAGAGCCCTGTGACAGGCCAGGCTGGCCAACCTCAGCAGTCCCCACGAGCACTGTGACCTCAGCTATCACTGTTCCCCTGAACTTCCAAGTCCTCCCCTCTGTGAAACGGGGGGTCAGGCCAACATCCCCCTTTCAGAAGAATTCCGAGAAACCACCAGGATGGTGCAAGGAAAGGCCAGGCGAGCACCAGCTCTCCACCAAGTGGGTACCGTCCACCGGTCCCACCTAAAGGCCCCGAATGTGGGGTGCATTCACGCAGGACCTCTCCCTTGCTCTTTGCAAAAAACCCACAGGTAGTAGGCAGGTACACCCATCTCCACTTCCCAGGTGAGCAAACCGAGGCGGGGAGAAGCCAGCCCCACCTCACGCCCGCCCCACACACTGCATCCCTGGTACTGCGTTAGGCAGCCTCCCCTCACTGGGGTCTCCTACCTGCCAGGCGTGGGGGAGAGCTGTGTGAGCAAGTCCGGGGGGTGGGGGACCCTCTCTACAGGAAGGTCAGCCTCGCAAATACCCCCCCCCCCCCCGCGGTCTGTCTGAGGAGTCACACGGAGGAGCTGCAGAACATCCGGATCCTTAGCGAGCACCACAGGTCCCCAGCCCGGCCACAGCTGTGCGCCCTGTAACCCCACAGCGCGCTGAGCCGGTTCTGCCTTATTCCCTGCTGACAGCCGAGGACCCTGGGCCACCACGAGCTTAGGTCACTCGCCGCGGGTCTCCGTGCCGTCGGGGCGAACCTGGATCCACACGCCCTGGGTCTGGCCCGAGGTCCCAGCTCTCAACCCCCCGCCCAGAGGCCCCCTCTCCCTCCGGACCGAGCCCCCGGACCCCGAGCAGACAGGAGCCTGTGCCCCGCGGGAGCCAGCCTGAGCCCAGCCCAGCCCAGCGCGGGCAGCGTCCGCCCTGCCCAGCGCGGAGAGGGATTCGGTTTCAAAAGCGGGAAGAGCCGGTCCTTCTAAGTCCGGGGCTCCTTCCACCGCCCGGAGCCCGATCCGGTCCGAGGGGGTGGCCTCCTCCCGCGCGGATAGGCACCCGGAGCGGAAACGCCGCCCCGTCCCTCCCTGCGCCCGGCTTCCCGGGCCGCACCTCCGCGTCGCCGGCCCTCACCTCTCAGCCGGCGTCCGCCAACGGTTCCAACCGGCCGCGGGAGCACGTGGGACCGCCGGCCGCCCGCCCGCCAGCGCCGCCGCCGCGCCCGCCCCAGCTTCCCGGCGCAGAATTCGTTTCTGAGCTGCCCCGCGCATGCGCGCGCGCGGCCACGCCCCCAGCGGAAGTGGCGATCCCGGAAGCCGGAGGGCGGGTCCGCGCCGCCGAGGGGGCGTTGTCGCGATGGTTCCGCAACCCGGGGAGTCCCGCGTGCGGCTCTGGGGGCGGCGCGGCGGGTGAGGACGAGGTGGCGGGGCCGAGAGCGGCGTCCGGGGGTAAGGGGGCCGCGGGGCCGGCCGGCGGGGGCGTGCGGGGCCGCCGGGGCCGCCGGGAGGGGGAGCGGCCCGCGAGGAGGCGGCAGGGCCGGGCACGGAGCCGCCGCCCCCGCGTCCCGCGCGCCGCCGCGAGGGCCGGCGGAGAGTTGGGGGTCGTGGGGATTCCGCCGCGGCGGCGCCCAGCGCTGGCCCCGGGACACGGACGCGGCGTCGCCCCTGCGGCGGGGCCTTCGCCCTCGGGCCGCTTCTTCGGCCCGGAAACCCCGCCCGGGCGCAGCGGGGCGCCCGGCCGAGTGGCTGCGGTTGCTCCGGAGCCGGAGTCGGTCCTCGGACCGCCCGGCGCGCCGTGGTGGTCGCCGAAGGGGTGTGCGCAGAGGGCTGTGAGAGATGTCCCCTCACCGAACACCAGAGACTGGGGGGCCGAAACCACGGACTCTGGGAGCGAGGAGGCCGAGGCCGCGTGGTTTCTTCCGAGGCCGCTCTTCTTGCTCCTGCCCCCCCCCCCCTGCACTGTCCTCCCCTGGTCTTTCCTGGGCAGGAGCACCCCTAGGGTCTCTGTGTCCACACTTCCTCCTCCTCTAAGGGCGTTCGTCAGGCAGCCTGCATTAGGGTTTTAACTTAGTCAGCTCTTTAAAGGCCTCCCCTCCCCCATCTGCAGGCACTCTGCTGTGGGTGAGGGGCAGAGGCTGCTCAGGCTCCAGGGTGGAGGCAGCAGCCGCTTTCCTTGGAGGGGTGAAGGCTTGTGGCCACCTGCAGGTGCCTCACTGTCCCCATCTACAGAGTGAGGGACAGTTCAGCCTCTCTTACTGCGAGGAAACATTTTATACATATTTGTTATCGTTTTTATTAGGTATATACATTGTTACTTATAGTTGTTACACATAGGACACACCCTATATAATAAAGAGCGAATATGCAAATGGTCATCATGCCCTAATGGCTCAGACACTCAACACTGGGGAGAGAGGAATGGGGACCAGCCAGGCACAGATGAGCTCACTAGAGAGGAAAGGAGACCAGCCAGGCACAGATGAGCTCACTGAAGAGGAATGGGGACCAGTCAGGCTGCGGCCTGGCAGAGGGACAAGCCGCACGCCCTGCAGTCCTGGGTGCCAACAGCTGTGGCTGTGGCCGGTCCATGTCGTGGGTCCTGGGTCCTGGGTGTGGGGTGAGGCAGAGACAGTTTAGGGCAATCAGGCCAGCAGGGGAGCAGTTAGGGGCTATCAGGCAGACAGGCAGAGGTGGTTAGGGTCAATCAGGCAGGCAGGCGAGCAGTTAGGAGCCAGTGGTTCCGGATTGCGTGAGGCAGTCAGACATCCCCCCAGATTGGAGAGGGTGCAGGCCAGGCTGAAGGACCCTACCCCAAACCACCCCCCATGCACAAATTTCATGCACCGGGCCTCTAGTAAGAAATATAAATTACCAATTCTTTTTCTAGAGGCTTTTTATAAGGCACTTACAGGATTAACGTGGTGAAACTTAGATTTTAAAATATTTTTATTGATTTCAGAGAGGAAGGGAGAGATAGAAACATCGATGATGAGAGAGAATTATTGATTGGCATGTCCCCTACTGGGAATCGAGCCACAACCCAGGCATGTGCCCTTGACTGGAATCGAAACCAGAACCTTTCAGTCTGCCAGCTGACACTCTGTCCACTGAGCCAAACTGGCTAGGGCAGATTGATTATGATTTTTATTGTCAAAATAAATTATGAAATAGTTCATGGTTTTGCAGATCATCATAACTCAGGGTCATTCCAAATAATTGTTCCCTTGTCACCTCTGTGTAGGTAGAAAGCGTCCAGTGTCCATTCAGAACATTTGCTGCATTTCAGCATTGAAGTCTGGAGGCAGGTTTTGTGTTGTGTTTCCTAACATCCTTTTCCTCATGGGCAGTAGCATGCCGGGTTTAGGAACCCAGAATTAAATGCTGGCATTGGAACATAAGTTTTATGATCACGCATGTTAATTAAACTCCCATTTCTTAATTTCCTGATTTGTAAAATGGCCATCATGGTTCTTAGTGCATTATTTGAGTTAACGTATATCATATGCTTATCACAGTGCCGGCGGGTAGTAAGCTGGCAATAACTGACACTAATCATAGTAAAGCAGGAAGCGTTTTCTATCCTGGCAGCCAGGGGCGGAGGGCGGGGACTGGTGACACAGTCATTTGGCTGCTCGGACCTCCGCGGATTCAGCACTAGGGACAGTGCCCGACTGCCTGCCGGAGGCCCCTCTTCGTGTCCGCTCTGGGAAATACCCACTCCTGTGCTGCGGTCTGGCTCTTTGTAGGAGACGTCGCCTCTCGTCGCGGTGTCCTCTGAATGCCACCCTGGTCTCAAACCAGGACCCCGAATCTGCATGCAGAAACTGAGCTTTCCATAAGGAAACGGGCATTAGAACAAGGTGCCGAGCTGAGGGCGAGAGAATGGGGTTAAGTTTTGGAGATTCCTAGTTGTGGGGTCACAGTTACAGATGTTCAGCAGAAAGTTGGACATTTGCAACTGGTGGTTGGAGTTAAAGTTTCACATTTAGGACTGGTCTGCTTAGAGCGGATGAAGGCCAGAGGTAGATGCGGTTGTCAAGGCGAGGCGAAGACGGCTCAGTGCTGAGAGTTAAGTAAGGGACAGTAGCCTTTGGGGCCTGCAGCGGAGGAAGTACGGCAGATTGGGTCCTAGTAAGAGGAGAAGAAGCGTTCTAGGGACATTTCTATCTTCCCAGGTAGTTCACTGAACAGCACTGGTTATGATGCTTAAGAAACTTGTTTGTTTGTTTGCACGTTTGTTTTTAAGCTGCAGTGACAGGGACTCGTGACAGTGAACCACAGATCAGTCCGTGGACTTGGTGCTGTTTAGCTCCCAGTCTCGTCATTGAAACTCATGTTTGGTGTGTGTCCGTGTGCAGGCCTCCTGAATGCCGAGCATGGACCCGGTGGCCACGCACAGCTGCCACCTGCTGCAGCAGCTGCACGAGCAGCGCATCCAAGGCCTGCTCTGTGACTGCATGCTGGTGGTGAATGGCGTCTGCTTCAAAGCACACAAGAACGTCCTCGCAGCCTTCAGCCAGTACTTCAGGTGCCATTTCAGTCTTCGTTCTTCTCGCTCTACAGAGAGGATGTTCTTACTGATTTTAGAAAGATGAAGAGAGAGAGAGAGAGAGAAACATCAGTTATTTGCCTCCCGTGTGCACCCCGGCTGGGGATCAAACCCACAACCTGGGCTGTTTGGGGAAGCAAGTGACTGTGTCTGATAAAATGTCTCCCACAGCGTTGCAAGACAACTTACCTAACTTAGGTTGGTATTTTACACCATACAGATTCCTTCCCCGGTGAATCTGGTGCCCAGAATAAAGTGTGTGGGCTTTAAGGAAGTGTGCCCTCCCCCCCGCATTAACTCATAGGGCTTTCTCACTGCTGGTGTATGGACCATTGGGTTGCTATGTGAAATGAGCGCGTATCAGGGTCCCGGAGCAGTCACATTCAGAGAGAGAAAGCAGAATGGTGGTGCCAGGGCTGGGGAAGGGAGAGTGGGAGTTAGTGTCTAATAGGAACAGAGTTTCTGTTTGGGATGATGAAAGGTTCTAAGAATGAATGCATAAAGGTAATGGTTGCACAACATCGTGAATGTACTTTATGCCACTGAATTTACCATTTGAACCATAATTAAATGTTTAATATTAGGTAATTTTTCCACAATTAAAAATTAAGATAAAAAAAAGTGAGTGGAGGCTAGCTGATGTGGCTCAGTGGTTGAGCATCGACCTATGAACCAGGAGGTCACCGTTGGATTCCTGGTCAGGGCACATGTCCAGGTTGCAGACTCGATCCCCAGTAGGGGGCATGCAAGAGGCACCTGATCAGTGATGTTTTTACCCCCCCCTCCCTCTCTGAAATCATAAAAATGTATTTAATAAACAAAATGAATGTATACTGAGGGTTAGTTTATTATAGCTATTTTTATTTTTAGACTTTTTAAGGCACTTTGATATGAAAATATTTTTATATGTGTTTTATGCCTAAAATAAAATACATGATTTGTGTGCACATTTCATTGTCTTTTCTCTTTATGTCAAGAGAAAAGGTATTTCTGATGTGCTAAACCAACCTGTGGAGGTAAATTAGCAGCATGGCTGGCCTTAGCCATTGCTGTCAGTCACCTTCAGACAAGTATTCAAAAAATAAAAAAAATAAAAATATATTTTAAAAAAACACATGATTTGTCAGACTACAAACAGGAAGTAGTGAAAAATTTGTGTCCTTTAGTTTTCTGTACTGTATGTACTATTGATGCATATGGATAATGACAGTTGATAAAAGAGCCATGAGTATATTGCAAAATCTTCCTTGGATATCTACTTGGAAGTTTGGATATTCATCACATTCATTTATCTGAATCTCTATTGGATGACTTGCCAGATTTTTAAAAAAGGGTTAAAGCTCTCTTATAAAATTCTGGCATTTATAGAAGTATTGCAGTTTTTAATACTGGTATGAGTGCTATTTGTAAGAGAAAGTTAAGAGCGTGTGTGAATTGTTAACGCTGAAACAGGCATCTGTGTGTTATCAGGAGCCTCTTCCAGAACTCTCCCGGCCAGAAGAACGACGTTTTTCACTTGGATATTAAGAATGTAAGCGGCATTGGGCAGATCCTGGACTTCATGTACACGTCTCACCTGGACCTGAACCCGGACAACGTGCAGCTGATGCTGGACACGGCGCAGTGCCTGCAGGTTCAGAACGTGCTCAGCCTGTGCCACACGTTCTTGAAGGCAGGCCCTGCGGAGCAGCCCCCCGGCGGGCCCTGTAGCAGTGCGCTCTCCCCGCAGGCCGCTCTGGCTCCCGACCCCAGCTGTGCTGTCGGCGAAAGCCTCTCTCCTCACCTGCTGCCGGCCTGTGCGGCTGACGTGCAGCACAGTAAGGCCCTGGGCGAGCCGCACGCTCAGGCGCCACCGGCGGGTCACCATCACCCTGCAGGCGAAGCGTCGAGACTAGGCCCTGACACCGTAGACGGCAGCGGCACAGAACTGCCGCACAAGCAGCCAAATTACTACTACAAACTCAGAAACTTGTACAGCAAGCAGTACTACAAACAAGCCGCTTGTCCCAGTCACAAGAGAATCACCGAGCAGCCTTTCCCTGCCAGCCCACCCACAGGCCCGGCTGCCGTGGAAAACCAGCCGTGTGCTGTCGGCCATTCCGAATGCGCCCTGCAGTCCCCGGAGCACCTGCCTGCCAGCGTCCCGGCCCAGCCTCTGGGCGAACCTGCCCCAGACCCCGAGTCAGACAGCCCGTGCCAGCCACCCACCAAACAGATGCGGCTCAAAAAGGCCATTCACCTTAAGAAGCTCAATTTCCTGAAGTCACAGAAATCTGCAGAGCAGAGTGCTGAACCCGCGTCGGATGAGGGTCTAGCCCAGAGGACTGGCCCTGCTAGTGACCCCACAGAGAAAGCCAGCAGTCAAAGCCCTGGGGAGAAGGAACACGAAGAGCCCGGCAGTTCCGACGGCTTTCCCTGCATCATCAAAACGGAGGGGCCCGAAGACCTGGAGGCCCCAGAGGACCAGTCCCAGATGCCGCAGTCCCAGTGGCAGTACGCGTGTGACCTGTGTGGGAAACCTTTCAAACATCCCAGCAACCTGGAGCTTCACAAACGGTCCCATACAGGTACACGCACACTGACCGGTGCCCGCGGGCCCGGAGGGAGAGCGCAGACCACACGGTGCCTGCTCCTCTTTGTAAGACATGTGCACACAAAAATAATCAAGATTGAGAGTTAACTGTTTTTTCATATTTTTTGGTGATGCCTCTTGAAGCGTAATCTGTAGATACTTTGACAGAGCCAGTTTTAAAAGATGTCACTCTTCATTTTTATTTTAATTAGGTTTTTATGACAAACTTTCCATCTCTAAAGCAGTATAGTAAATAATTTTGATGGACTGAAATTTTCAAGTTCTAAAATAGATAAGCGATATTTAGTTGTCTCTTTAGAATTAGATTGTTTATTCTTTAAAAACGTAATGTAGGTCAATTCAGACTAAAATAATTTAGTTTGAGTAATTCTAAAAGTTCTCTGGAAAGTAATGTGAATATCAGATTTTAGAGATTGTGATTCAGAAGGTGAGAGGTAAACTTTTTAATAAGGATCAGCTTTAACCATTTGATATTTTCAAATGAAAGTTCTTCTATTTGGAACATTGAATTATCAAAGTTTTATTTCCTTAATTTGTACCTCTTCCCCTTTCCAAAAAGTTTATTTTTCCAAAAGTTTTTTAAAAAGTGTTATATAGCACATGCATGTTACCTTATACAGTACGTATGTATTCCTTCTTGCACGTAAACAGGAGGCTCTAGTACCCACTGCAGGCGAATGGCAGTTAGCTTATAGGCATGCGAAGTGATGGGCTACAGGTGCTTCCAGAGTAACTGCTTTTAAGATGTTTGTGCCATTGCAATTATCGGTGTGACATTCTGCTGTTACTGACTCCTGGTGTGTCTAGGTGTTTACCACCCCAGTGCATTGTGGAGAGAGACTTAACTTAAATATTTATGAAAGCCTTTTATAAATTGTAAATGTATTTGAGTACATAAAGTATTACCTTTATTGTTACTAGTAGTTCAGAAATATTCTTAGGAAGGCAGTATCACTGATTCAGTTTTGCCCTGAAAAAAAACATAATTTAGGTCATTCCATTTGCTTAAATTTCCTAGAGCCTCATGATCAGTATAATTTTTGAGAAACATGTCTATTTAGCTTTAAAAATCTTTTGAACAATAACGTCATCCATTATGGCAGAGATGCTCACTTGGATGTGAATACTCTGTTAGAGAGCTGTGGTCCTCGACTTACGATCCGAGGAGCTCTCGCAGGGGCTGTGAGGCCGGACTATTTCTGTCACCATGTAGGACGTTACTTGTCTGTCTTCTCCCACAAGTGCCGGGGAGTCGGCTAATGGCTGTCCTCACTCGCGTGGCCAGTGAGGTGTCTAGTCACGGGTTAAAAATCACTGTCTTCATTTCTAGTATGGACTGTGCTGACGGATAAGCACACGCTTCAGGTTCTCAGTTAAGAGTGAGGGGCGCACTCAGACACTTGAGAAGCGCTGGGGAGAAGGAACACCAAGAGCCCGGCAGTTCACCCAGAGGAGCTGGGAGGCAGGTGCTCGTGTTCCTTCTGCCAGCTCTCCCGAGAGCTGAGGGCACAGCGTTGGAGAACCACTGGAGGAAGGTCGTCACTCCTGGTCACTTGGGAGCCTTACTAACCAGTGGCCTCTTTTTTCAAACTCTTGGCTTGCATAATGGGGGCTGTAACTTAACATTATCTTTTCTCCCCATAATTTCCGACATAAATGTTGTCCCAAAATACAGAAGTAATATGATTATAATTATTCAGTCAAAAGCTTTCTGCCTGCTCCAAAAAGAAGCCTTTAAACAGTTTCATGAAAAAATCAAAAGTGAGAGTACCCTGGCAGGAGCCCAGAAAGCCAGCAGCCAGCCATGTAGAAGGAAGGGGTGCTGTCCTTGTTCAAGGAGAGAGGGAGAGGGAAACAGAAGGTTCTTGGTCTGCCAGCCTATTCATTAGTTACCTAGGTTCAAGGTGGCACCTGGAGGTAGACTGTTAACATGATCATTTTCTTGAGCCTGTGTGCAGGGCTGTGTGGTTCTTGGCAGAGTTCCATTCTCCGCAGATTATTCTATACCAGTTAATTACTTAGAGTTTCTAAAGTCAGGTGTGGCTCTCATAATGTCCTCTTGTTTTCCCCTGGGAGCATGCTCAGCCAAGGGGCCCTGTCCCACCTTCAGGAGGTCCCTCTCAGTTTGAGGCTGTGCCGTGTCCACACCTCAGGTGTGAATGAGACTCCAGTTCTCTGAAGAGCTGGTGGGAAAGTGAAGGAGTCGGGCTGAGGGACTGGAACCAGGTTCGGGTCCTTCAGCAAAGAAACAGTTGATTTTCAAGCCCAAAACCTAGGCAGGGTTTGAATGCTAACAAGTTAAGTTTGACTTCAGCGTAGGTTTATATTTGGAGAACAATTTGATTTTTTTAGAACATGTTTTTATTGATTTCAGAGAGGAAGGGAGAGGGAGAGAGAGAGAGAAACATCAGTGATGAGAGAGAATCATGGATTGGCTTCTGCACGCCCCATTCAGGGGATCGAGCCCACAACCTGGGCATGTGCCTTTGGCTAGAATCAAACCCAGGACCCTTCAGTCTGCAGGCTGATGCTCTATATACTGAATCAAACCAGCTAAGGCACAGTTTGATTTTTTAGAGGAAACTAATCACAGATTTCATTGTGTCATCCCTGCCCACTATCTGAGGACGAGAGTTGGGGAAGAGGTGTGGACTCCCTTTCGCATACACTAGTGATGAGGAGCGTAGTCTCTGCTTTGAATGGCGGGCACGGGATAGTGTAAACATTTTAAACAAAAGATGGTTGTGCAGATAATACAAATGATTTTACCAGCTGTTGTTTTGTTTTGTTTTAGGTGAGAAACCTTTTGAATGTAACATTTGTGGGAAACATTTCTCTCAGGTGGGAATACTTTTATTTATTGTTAATAATTGGAAACCTGAAACCTAGTGTTGATTTTTATTATAAACTAGAGGCCTGATGCACGAAGATTTATGCAAGAACGGGCCTTCCTTCCCCTGGCTGCCAGCTCCGCCTTTGCTCAGACCACAGCGGCCTTTCCACCTTCCCAAGCTGCACAGAGGCCCGGAGTGGCTGGGGCAGTGTTGAATGCTTGCATAGTCACCATGGTAACGACGCAAGCATCCCACCCTACCCCTGGCCACTAGGTGCCTGTGTATGCAAATTAACCTGCCATCTTTGTTGGGTTAATTTGCATACTCCTGATTGGCTGGTGAGCATCTTTCTCTTTTATTAGTATAGATTAGTGGCCCGGTGCACAAAATTCGTGCACATTAAAGGGGGCATTAATTAGAGGAAATATTTTAATATTGCTATTTGCCCTTCCTCTATAATAGAAATGTCAGAGATGAAAGAAAATTAGTAAGATGTATATGAAAATCTTCCTCTTGTCAGAGTCGGGCATGCTGTGGGACCCAGAGTCAAGTCCCTGCCCACTCACGGCACCTCAAAATCGCAGACCCAGAGACCCAGCCGACCCCACCCCGTCAAGCCCTGCCGGGTGGGGGCCTAAAGCCTCAGGTCCCCTGGCCCGGTGCCAAGCGGGGCACACAGCCTCAGGTCCCCCAGTGCCAGGACGGGGGATGCAGCCTGAGGTCCGTTGGCCCTGTGGCAGGAAGGGGGCACAGCCTTGGGTCCCCCTATGCCAGGATGGAGGGTGCAGTCTGAGGTCCCTCGGCTTAGCACCCCGGTGGGTGGCATGGCCTAAGGTCCCCTGGCCTGGCACCAGGGCAGGGGGCACAGCCTGGGGTCCCCCATCAAGCCCCGCCAGGCAAGGGTCGCAGCTTGAGATTCCCCCATCAAGCCCCTTGGGCGGAGGGCACAGCCTCAAGTACACTGGCGCCCGGTAGGATGTGCGGCCTGAGATCCCCCCGCCCGGGGTGAGGCCCCCTGGCCCGGCATGGGGCAGGGGCACACCTTGAGGTCCCCTGTCAAGCCCTGCCGGGCGGGGGGGCACAGCCTCAGGTCTCCTGGCCCAGCACCGGGGTCAGGGCTGCAGCCTCAGGTCTCCTGGCCCAGCACCGGGGTCAGGGCTGCAGCCTCAGGTCTCCTGGCCAGGGCAGGGCATGGCCTGAGGTTGCCCAGCCTGGTGCTGGGGTGGGGAGCATGGCCTGAGGTCCCCTGTCAAGCCCCACCGGGCTGGGGGCACAGGCTCAGGTCCCTGCTGCTTGCTCCTTAAGGCTCATTATGGGAACTCAGCCTCCACTGTTGGCGCAGCCATCTTTGTGACAACGTGATGGTCAATTTGCATATTCCCTCTTTATTAGATAGGATAAGACAGGCATTGGAGTTGTGAGGGAAGCCTCTGAAGGTATCTGTAACTTAAAGACTACATCAGGAGAAAATGATTTTCAAGAAAACAAAACCCTAGTACATTGGGGAAATAAGTGTGAGGACCTCACAGCCCACCCCTCCCCCGGGGGTGCCATCCGAGAATCTCCTTGAGGAATGCAGTAACCTTGTGCTGCGTCTGGAGGCGGCACATGAGGCCGGGCTGCATTCAGACAAGTCTCCTTCCCGTTGGGACTATAGATGTCAGGACGTTGGACAGCAGACCACAGTTTTCAGTCCTGCTGTTGCCACCTGGCAGCTGGTGTTTATTAAGACGGAGGATTAAATCTCTCCTCCAGCCGGTGTTCATTGTGTCCGATGGGCTGTGTGCTGGCCTGGGCGCCGGGCCTAAAGGAGCTAGAGGTGCACTGCTGGGGAGGACATTTTGAATGCGGGCTGTGGAACCTTTTTCCTTCTGAAGCAAGATCACTGCTCACCCCGGATGCCGGGCCTGATGCTGTCTGCAGCTCAGCCCTCTTCCCCAGGCTGCTCTGTGAAATGGGAGGCACTCCTCTCTGAGGACGTTGTGATGATTGCATGAAACACTGCTTGCAACTTAGTCAGCTGCTGCATTCATAGCAGCATCTTAGCACTTGACAGCTATTGTTGTTGTTATCTCTTGCCAGAGTTTTCCTTGGTCCAGCTGTGTATAGGTAATTTCTAAGATGTGATCTATGTCCTTAGCATGTAATTAGAGCATAGCAAAGTTTACTACAACTAAAAACATAGCAAAGGTCAAACAGTCTGGGCTCCAGGTTGCCGCATATTTTGGTATAAATTATATGAATGCATTATTGGACATTTTTACCTGAATTTTTCCATTATTTAATGTACTTTCACATAATTTATTAGACTAATATTTGCTCCTTTTTGTAGGAAAGATAATTATTTCTATTATTCATTTCCACTATTAAACATCTAAAGAAACATTTAAAAAATTTTTACTATTCTTATTATAATATTGAGTGGAAGACCATTCAATTATATTTCCTTGGAAAATAAGCAGTTGTTATGCTTGACTTAAAGAGGGAACATGCAGCGTTGCTAGGAATGATTCAGAGACAATTTCCATCTTAATACGTAGTTTACAAAAGAGTTGGAAGGGAGGAATCTCATTTAACAGCTGAGCAGACAGTGCTGTTTGAATTGTCACATGACTGATGAGCTTTTCTGAAATTTGGAAGTGGCTGATCTAACACAGCCAGTGGTGCGTTATCTAACTCCAGCAAGCTGTTTCCTGAGGGCAAAGTGACTTTGTCACACTGAGTGTTCAGCACAAGCCAGGTTAGCCACAGACAGGTGCTGTGCTCAGGTTTCCCCGCAGGTAAGACGGCAGCTCACACGGCATTCATTCCTGGCCCAGCAAGTAGCAAGCCCCCACCTTAGCTGAACTTCGTTTTCGTCTAGAACATGGATCTGAATGCCAGTTACTAAGGGTAACGTGATAATGTGTGTGAAGACCTAAGCAGACCAGATATACATTGCTACTAGCATTTGTCGATTCATACTATTATCTCTTTAAATATATTTTTCTTGATTTCAGAGAGGAAAGGAGAGAGAGATAGAAACATCAATGATGAGAGAGAATCATTGATCAGCTGCCTCCTGCACAACCCCTGTCATGTGCCCTGAACAGGAATTGAACGGTGACCTCCTGGTTCATAGGTCAACACTCAACCATTGAGCCACACTGGCTGGGCGCTCACTTTATTATTGTTATTCATGGTCATTCTGTTACAAGCTGGGTATTCCCCAGTATTTTGCCAAGTTCTTTTTCTTTGGTTACCTAAAATAAACCTGAGATTTTGTGTAAACCATACGTGTCATATTCTAAAAGGTAGGATGTAACACAGTGTTTCCCAGTGTCTGACAGACAGACTTCCACGTCATAACAGACAATTCTGACCAGTTTCTGTTCCCGTGCATTTTATGTTTCCACCCACAGATGGACTTCAGACCCATTTTCGAACCTGTCACCATGGACCATCTTTTGCATTTAAATTTTTTAAAGCTGCAGAGTTAGCCCTAGCTGGTTTGGCTCAGGGGATAGTGTCATCCTGGCAGACTGAAGAGTCTTAGGTTGATTCCTGTTAAGGGCACACCCCCCAGTAGGGCAAGTGCAAGAGGCAGCAGATCAGTGCTTCTCTCATTTTTGATGTTTCTATCTCTCCCTCTCCCTTCATCTCTAAAATCTATATGTATAAAAGCCTAATAGGCAAATTGTCCCCTCGAGACCAGGAGACCCCTATGATGTGTGTTGACCATGGGGGCAGTGCGGAACAAAGGGAGGTCCCAGCTGGCAGCTGGGAGGCCCCAATTGGCCCTGATCGCCCGCCAGGCCTAGGGACCCTACCCGTGCCCTGAATTTTGTGCACCAGGCCTCTAGTAAAAACATATATTTTTTAAAGATGCAGATTTACAAAGCCAGGTGTGTTAGTTGGTATTACTGTTCACTCCTCCTTCTTGGCTTATTCTGTGCATAATGCCTGAGCATTGTTTCCCGTGGGTATCCTCACTTATTTCAGTGTTTACTTTTAACAGAACTCTATAAAAAATTAAGTAGGGGTGTGACAGACAGAGACTGCTAACTGAAGTCTCCGCAGTGGGAAATTCTGCCTCTGCGTCCGAGTCGGAAGCAGTAGCCGGAGTGCTTAACGTCTGAGGCATCTGCAGTCTCAGCCTCGCTGCGGGCAGTTTCATATTGACGGCCTATGCCAGTGGTTGGCAAACCACATGCGGCTCTTTGGCCCCTTGAGTGTGGCTCTTCCACAAAATACCATGGCCTGGGCAAGTCTATGTTGAAGAAGTGGCGTTAGAAGAAGTTTAAGTTTAAAAAACTTGGCTCTCAAAAGAAATTTCAGTCGTTGTCCTGTTGCTATTTGGCTCTGTGGACTAGTGAGTTTGCCGACCACTGGCCTATGCTGAGCACTGGCAGCCTGCTGGTGTCAGAAACCAGGAGCCGGAGCCCCCGCCATGTAGGGCTGCAGTGACTGCTGACTTCACTTCTGCACACAGGACGGCGTGACAGCCCGCCCCGCAGAGTGGCCGCTGCAGGGGTGCTGCTGGGGGAGGGGGGGGGGGAGGCGTGCTTCTCAGGGAGAAACAGGGACAGGGAGCGGCCACGTGCAAGCGTCGCTGCTGCTCTCAAGTGCCACTTGCATAGAGATGGTCCAAGTTTAAGCATACATGGACTAACACATCGAGGTCTGTTTAAAGTACCAGCGTGGCAGCCTCCACTGCACCAGGGCTGTGCCGCCCGTCTAAGAGCGAAGCGGTCCAGGGCAGGCCCGCGACGGGACAGCGATGCAGCCCTGGGCCCAGGGGCACAGTGCAGAAACCAGGGCGACGCCCCATTGGAACTGGGCAGTCCTTCCTCTTGCACGTGGCTCCTGAGTCGTGTGTTGTCTCCCTGGGAAGGTGGACCAGGACCTGATTGGGTCTGCCAGTCTTCCATTCGAATGGATGGGACCTGTTTTTCCAAAACCCTTACGTTACCCGCATGCTTTTGCTTCTCCTTTTTTGCAGGCAGGTAACTTGCAGACTCACTTGCGTCGGCATTCTGGTGAAAAACCATACATCTGCGAAGTCTGTGGCAAGAGGTCAGTGCCGGGGCTGTCCCCGCCTGTAGGGACCCCTCTGGTCTGACCTCCGTGGAGAGTAGTGCGCAGCGGGCTCACTCCACGGAGGAGCGCAGGCGCGTCAGACCCTCTGCGGAGCTTGCATGTGACACAGAGGAACAAAGGGGCAAGGACGGTCATTCAGAGAAGGAACACCCAGGACAGAAGTCTTAGGAATGGGATTTTACATGACCCAGTGATTTTACACTGAAATGTCCATTCTCTCTAAAAATGGCCATGAAAACAGATTAGTGCCTGGAGGGACGTGAGCCTTGCAGCTGGCTGCCCTGCCGGGCCTCGGGCCGTGGGAACCGGCAGCAGGAAGGCAGGCGGAGCTCAGCCCAGGGCGCAGTGAGGAGAGGGTCCCTCCAGTGCACACAGCCGCGCTGGCTGGCCTCCCCTCCCAGCGGTCAGGTATCGGAGTCCACTGCTCTCCTGACGGTCACGCTGGACACCAGGCACCAGCCAGGACCGTACCAGTAACCTGGCTTGTGAGCCGTTCATTTTGCCGTCGGCCACCCGCACTGTGAGGGCTGTGAGCACCATGAGAGTCTGGGCCGGGAGGGAAGCCGGCCCTGGTGCCCGCAGTCCCTGTGCAGGAAGCGGGGTGCGGTGGACACCAGGGGGCTGCCCATGACACTGTCCCAGAAAACGGGTGTCTCTGCAGGTGGTAGCAACAAGTCAAACCTTCCCAAGCGCGCGTGCCTCCCTGTTGTCATTCCTCTAAGGCAGTGGTCAGCAAACTGCGGCTCGCGAGCCACATTCGGCTCTTTGGCCCCTTGAGTGTGGCTCTTCCACAAAATACCACGTACAGACATGCACATATAGTGTGATTGAAACTTTGTGCCCATGCACAGAAGTCAGTTCTCGGCCTGGATGAGTCTGCTTTGAAGAAGTGACGTTAGAAGAAGTTTAAGTTTAAAAAGTTTGGCTCTCAAGAAATTTCAATCGTTGTGCTATTGACATTTGGCTCTGTTGACTAAGGAGTTTGCCGACCACTGCTCTAGGGTGGTGGGAGTGAACTCGCTGGATTTCCCATCTCAGGCCTGGGAAGCAATGACTCCCTAGCTGAGCCATCGGTGGCCATCTCTGAAGGAGACTGATGCAGCTAGGTGGAAAAAGTGTTCTACAAACAGCCCTGCATTATTTCCTGCTTTCCTTTAAAGGGGGGAAGGGGAAAGATGCTTTAAATGCCTGTTCCCATGAGGCCGGGCGCCCTGATTACACCCGGAGGCGGGCAGCTGCCCTCCGTGCCCGCGCTGCCCGGCGCAGGGGCGCGGACCGGCTCTCAGCGGCATTTCCCTTCATTGCAGGTTCGCAGCCTCCGGGGATGTCCAGCGCCACATCGTCATTCACTCGGGAGAGAAGCCGCACCTGTGCGACACCTGCGGCCGAGGTGGGCTGCGCTCTCCTTTCGCCGGAGGCCCGCGGGCGGGGCGGCCTGGCTGACCCGGTCGTGTCTCCGCAGGCTTCAGTAACTTCAGCAACCTGAAGGAGCACAAGAAGACGCACACGGCCGACAAAGTGTTCACCTGCGACGAGTGCGGGAAGTCCTTCAACATGCAGCGGAAGCTGGTGAGGCACCGGGTCCGGCACACGGGGGAGCGGCCCTACAGCTGCGCGGCCTGCGGTGAGTGCCCGGCCCGGCCCGGCCCGTGTGGTGACTTCGGACAGGCCCGGGCCACACTGTCCAGAGAACTGTCTGCAGAGACAGGACGCAGTGTTCTAACTGCTGGTCTGGTGACCACTGGACTGGAAATTAAAAACCGGGCTTAGAATCAGTGCCGCTAAGGTAGCTGGTCTCACCAGTAGCAGCCCCTTCCCTCCGTGATGGCACTGTCCCCGTCCCTTTCTCCTACATGCCACCGCCCTGTCTCCCAGCAGAACACAGCGGGCTTCTGCCTCCCAGTGCTTCCTGAGTTCCTAACGGATCTCAATTACATGCCAGTTGCCTCTGGCTTTGAAAGGCCTTCTATTTTTATGCTAACAGAAAAGTCCCCAGAATAGAATACCTGGGCATCGCCAACCAGTTTGTTCAAAGGCAGTGTTTTTAGAAGCCCCTTTGCTTGGCCAGGCTGGAGAGCCGAGCATTCACATGGAGTGACAGGCAGACGAGGGAGCAGTGAAACATCCGTGTTCATACGTGCGTAGTGTTCACTCCCTTGTAGACGTTAGGACTTCTGTAAGGTCACTGACCCCTTACCCACTCCGACTGTGGAACAAACCCCCGCCTTGGTGCCGTGCGCAGGGAAAGGGGCTGGCACCCGGGGGCCGGGGGCAGAGTTGTAGTGAAAGCTTCGCGCACAGATGCCGAGAGGAGTGTGTTTCCTGTGGCAGACCGGCTGCTCTAGGTTCGCTGAAATGTAAACGAAACTGGCAGGGTTTCAGCACCCCCCAGCCGGCAGATCCCGGTTCAACTCCTGGTTTCCCTCCAGTCCTCGCGTTCAGCCTGGGGGGGCCCGGGCAGCAGGGGCTCCTGCGCAGGCACAGGGCCCAGGGGGGTGGCACTGAGAGGTCCACACCCGGGGGCAGGTGGGAGGGGAGAGACTGGCAGAGCGGGTGGGGGCAGGCTCCCCTCTGAGACCACCCCTCTCTCCGCGCAGGGAAAAGCTTTGGGGGGTCCGGGGACCTCCGCAGGCACGTGCGCACGCACACCGGGGAGAAGCCGTACACGTGTGAGATCTGTGACAAGTGCTTCACGCGCTCGGCCGTGCTGCGGCGGCACCGGCGGATGCACTGCCGCGCGGACGAGGGGGGCCGGGACGCGCTGCGGGAGCTCGCCCGCGCCATCAAGGCCTCCAGCCTGGACACGGCTCCCGGCCCCGACGCCTTCTCCCAGGACCTGTCTGTGGCTTTGATGCCCGTGTCTGTGAAGCTCCCCCTCCACCCGGGGGACGAGCCCGAGGCAGGATTTGACGGCCACTCCGCCGGCTCCTACTGCAAGTTCCGGTCCACGCCTCAGCCGCGCGGGCTCGGGCCCCCAGAGAAGCTCGGTGCGGATCCTGGCAAACTGGCCAAGGCCCCCGGGCAGCTCACGCAGCCTCAGGCCTTCGCCTACTCAGCCGCCGACGCCTCCACCAGCGACGGGCCGCTGCCCACGGACAGCATGGCCACCGTCCGCCCCTCTCTGGCCACCCTGGACAATCACTGTGGCGACCCCCTGGGTGGCCGGGCCGCAGGCGCCGTGCACAGGAGCGCGGACGGGCCCTTCTTCTCCAGCATGACTCTGTGGGGGCTGGCCATGAAGACGCTGCAGAACGAGGGCGAGCCGGACCAGTGACACCGGACGCCACGGTACTGCACCGCCGCCACCGCAGACGCCGTGTGCAGGAGGCAGCATCCCCTGCGCCGCCCTCTCACACGGGCCGAGTCCCTCCTGATGGGCAGGTAACTGGAAGCCGCCTGAGCTGGGGTTGGGAGGATAGGCCCCGCTCACTGTGGTGGCCGACGCTAGGGTGGGAGCTGGGGAGCCATCACTGACTCGTTGGCATGATGGTGGTGGACTTGGGGGCAACTACTGTACATTGTGGTCATGCTAAAGGGGAGATATATATATATACACATATGTAAAATACAAATATTTTTACGTAACAAATTTATAGCATTTTCTATTTACAGATTTTATATGTATATGGAAGTCATACTGTAATTTAATTTGAATAAATGAAACTTGCCTTGCTGTCTAATGTGTTTCCTCCAGAATTTCGTTAGCCTAAAGACCATGGTAGTAACAAAATGAAGGGGTTCCCTTTAAGGACAGGTCCTAGGCGGGCTCGGCCATCCTGGAACAGGGGGCTTCCTTCACCGTCAGGACGGAGCGCGTCCTGCCTGCCCCTCGCTGGCCAGGCCGCGGCGGCTGAGCCTCCGCCCTCCCTGGTCTTCTCTCACTGCTGCCCGGGTCACGCCCCCTACCCGCCCAGCACGCTGCAGCCGGGGTGGGACAGTCCTCCCTGTGACTTCAAAACAGGTCTGCGTGGAAAGAGTTACCTGCGGCACAAGCAGGGTGCTCGCCTGTAAAGCAGCACGAAGGACCAGAATGAAAGCACCCAAACCCTGGCATCTCTCGCTCCGACTCAGAATCACAGGCCGCAGTGAGACGTGGGGCGGGTTTCGTAGAAAAGGCTGCAGGTGACAGTGCCAGCTTTGACTCTGGTTTTCCCACCAGCCCTGCGCCCAGCCCGGCGCGGCCCAGGCAGCGGACGGAGAGCCCGAGGTCGGGGGGCACAGCGCCCTGCACAGGGCCCCGCAGCCAGTTAGGGGAGAACCTGGGTCTCGTGTGAACTCATCCCTCCTTCCTCCCGCTCCCACGGCGAGGCTGGGGGGTGTGGACGCCCGGCTGGAACAGCAAACGGTCGGATGCGTCCTGTGCGTTCTCTTTGACCCCCTTCAGCACCCAGGGAGGCTGTGCTCTGCTCCATCTTGGTATTGCCTTCCTGACGCGGCCTCTCCAACCACACAGATCAATGCACCCCTGAGACATTTGTCAGTCACTTCTTTGCCTTCTCACGTAGCAAATAGTCCTTTCTTTAAAAAAAAAAAAGTGTTAACATGGACGCTGAGTCCCTACGTACAGTGCCTTCGCTCCTCCAGCCCGGCGAGTTGGTGACGGCCGGGCACAGTTCTGGGATGGCAGACAGGGCACGCCCTCTTTTCGGGGACGTGACCCGGAGACCTAGCCCCGCGCTGGCTGTTTCCTGTGGGGTTTCCGTCCAGCCACCAGATGGCGGCACAGCCCTCACCGTGAGCAGAGCCGGGGCCTGGGCACCTGCATTTTCAAAGCACGGCCGGATCACAACGCTCATTCACCCACCTGAGCCCCCATGCTCCCCAAGAAGCCTGACCAGGTAGCATTCTCCTCCCCGGCAAGGGCGTCACGTGCTCACTTATTTCCTTCCTGAGGGCTGACACCCCAGCCTCAGTGCTCCCGCGGCTGTCCAGGAAAGCATGAGGGACACGGAGCAGGCGGCACCGTCCCAGACCTGTCTCACCCCTGGACCCAGACACCATGAGCGGGGGCTGCCGGCACCCACTGCTGCCCCACGGCCTGGCTCGGCACCCCTGCACCGAGACAGGAGTGGGTGGGTGCACTAGCACGGCTGGCACGGAGTGGCCGGCAGAGGTAGGGTAGCGGGGAGGAGGGAGAGGTCCCCAGGGGAATAGTTTGCCACGAGGCCCGACTGTGGGAAGCAGTCTCAGTCCTGGGGCCCAGGGGGACCCCCTGTATAGGAAATTCTCTATGGAGTTTATGAGCCTCTGGGTGGGGGGTACCAGGCTCCCTATGGCCCGGCGGCCTGGCCCCCAGGAGGGAGAAGGACAGCGCGCCGGGGGCATTGCACAGCGGCACTGAGGGCGGCAGAAGCAAGTCCACGCTTTCCCCCCCTCGCGTCTGCCCTTTGACCCGGCCCGGTGACGCCCGGCAGGTCCTGTGGCTTCCCCAGTCACTTGGGGACCACACAACACGCACCCCTTCCTGGCTGTTAAAGGGCCAGGCCGCCGGCGATCAAGGCGGCCACCTGACATCTGATGTGAAGCGTCTTCCCGCCCAGTTCCCGTGCGAAGGCTGTGGGCCGAGGCCTCGGGGCACCCGGCGGCTCCCGGGCCCTGCACGGAGGGGGTGGGTGCTGAACGGGGGGTGGGAGAGGGAGGGACAGGCCTGTCTTCGAAGCTGGCGGAGCTGACGTCTGTTCTCGGCCGTGGGTGCCCTGGCCACGGCAGACGGCCCACACCTGCGCTCATTCCGTGGGCACCTGTGTGGGTCCCGGGGGCCTTTCCTCCCCCCCCACCACCACCACCACCGGAGCTGCCACGGTGCCCTCTGAGGGGCCCCTGTGGTCAGCCAGCGAGGCCCTGAGGCTCTGGCCTGGTCCCGGGACCCCGATGGCCACCTCGCACAGCTGGGGGCCTCGCAGTGTGACTGACGAAGGCCTGGGCTTGGCGGGCACCTGCTGGGCCCGGTGACCTCGCAGGGGGAGGCGAGGGAAGCGTGAGAACGTGCTTTGGGAGCAGAGACCCAGCCCCGTGACCCAGACACCCACTCCGAACCTCCGAGGCGGTGCTGGGGGGAGACACACAGCCGGGGGTGCCCAGAGCCGACCAGTGCTGCGAGCAGTGGGACGGGATGGCACGCACCCACCCCAAAGGGAAGCCCGCCCCACAGGCTGCTCGGGGGCCAGGCTGGAGCCAGCGCTGGGGGGCGAGGCCCCGCGTGCATGTCAGCTCAACCCGAGCATGCAGTGGGCAGGGAGCCTGCGGGCAGAGCGTGGGGCCAGGCGCTCAGCACAGGGTGCGGAGGACACGCCAGCCCGGCAGCCGTCCCGGGTGGCAGCTGAGTAGCAGCCTCCCACCCCCGCAGGCCCAGGTCCCGTCCCAGGACCCACACTCCGCCTGCCTTCTGTGAAAAGGGGCTTCGCAGATGGGTACGTGAAAGGCCCTGGTGTGTCCCGTGGCCCATGTCCTCACGGCGGAACCCTGGGGCGACAGGACGTGGGGCCCGGGGAGAGGGCAGGGCCACCCGCCAGGGGCCACACGCACTGACCGTTCCTGCCTGGCCTCAGGCCTCAGCGCTTCCCCCGAGAACAGAGGGGAAAGCCGCTGGGGGGCGGGCGAGCAGCAGAGAGCCGGCAGGGCCTGTCCGACCCAGCTAGCGCGGAGCCCGGTGGCCTGAGCGACCCCGACCTTCCACCCTGCCCCGAGGTCCCTGACTGTCTCCTGCCCCTCGGTCCCCACCCCCTCCTGCCCCTCTGTCACCAACTGCCTCCTGCCCCGCGGTCACCAAGCACACGAAGGGAGAACCAGCCCACGGCTTGTCGCCTGCTGGCAGGCTTTGGGGGTGAGGGGCTGTCTCTCAGGTCTCGGGAAAGGGAAACAGTCTCTGAACTCTGCGGGGGGTGGGGGGAGTCGGGCCTTGGGACAAGGGGTCGGTGTAGTTTGAGGTGAACTGTGCTTGGTTCATATCTGTGTTTGATGACTTCCTGCCGCTGTAAGAGGGCAGGTGCCCCCCCCCACCCCCGCCCCCCGCCCGTGGAGGCTGGGGGAGGGGACGTGCCGGGAACAGTGCCTGCGACCTGGTGAACCCCGGCAGACCGGCCCCCTCCGACACCGGACCCTGGAGGGAGGGAGCTGGCCTTCCCGGCCCCGAGGGCTCGGCCGTAGGGGGGAGGGGGACGCTGGGCTCGCTGAGGGTCCCATGCTGGCTGAGAGGTGACCTGGTTCCCAGCAAAAGCTCCCGGAGGAAAGCCGGGAGGTGTCCGCCGCCCACCCGTGGCTTCGGGCGCAGGGAAGGCGGCACCGTCCTCTGTAGGGAGAGGGCTGGATCCTGAGCGGGCAGCTCCCCCCCCCCCCCCCCCCGGCCGCCGCTCCCTCGAACCCGCGCCCTCCAACGTGTATGGTCCCTTCTGCTGCGGGAAAGTGCTTTCATCTCACACTCAGGGCCATCGTCGGAGGTTCAGAAACAGCCAGGATGACACAGAGCACAAAGCAAAAGTTTTGACCCTGCCCCATGCCCCCACCGCTCCCCCCACCCCCACCCCCTCCGGCCTGTGAGGCTGGGTGTGGAGAAGCTGTTTCACAAAGGCCCTTCCTGGGACAGGGTTAGGGGGAAGGTGGGGGGGGGGGTGTAAGATGGAGCCTCTTCTGCCCTCCCAGAGCTCAGAGGGCAGAGGGGAGGCACAGACATACCTGACCCCCCCCCCAGCCGGCTGCCCACCCCCATCTCCCAGCTAGGCGACCTCGAGCAAGGACTTGACCTTGGTAAGCCTCTGTCTCCTTGTAGGTAGAGTGCAGCTATTGGGGTTCCCCCTCACTCCCACAGCCGGCCGGCGGGGTGCGGGGCTCAGAGAAGCATCTGGAGACCCACCGCCGCGGCTGCTGCTCCTGCAGGGGGGCTGGCGGGGCTGCAGGGGCGGGCACCTTCCGGATTCTCCTGTAAATCAGCGCAGGGACCGGGCCTGCGAGAGGAGTGACTGGCCCCCAGCAGGGGCGCCGCGCCAGGTGTGGCCCGCCGGCCGGTGTGGCCCAGAGCCGGGCCTCTTCCCGGGTCACAAACCGCCACGCCCCGGGCGGACCCCGGACCACAGAAAGCGGCGGCGGCGGCGGCGGCGGCGGAGGCGAGGTGGTTAAGTGAAATGAGGTCGCTAGGGTGGCCCTGATCCAAGGCGACGGGTGTCCCGAGAAGATGGAATGAGGACAGACACTCCGGAGGGACGGCCGCGTGAGGACACGGGGAGGACGGGACAAGACGGCCGCCCCACGCCGAGGAGAGAGGCCTGGGGGGACCAATCTGCCTCTCCTGGCCTCAGCCTCCGGGGCGGGGACAGGGGGGGGGTGGCGGGGGGACCAGGCAGCCTCACGGGCCTCGGCCTCCAGCCTGGGGGGGGGGGGGACGGACCAGGCAGCCTCACGGGCCTCAGCAGGCGGCTCCCTGGGAAGCCGTGGCCCTCTCCGCCAGCTCCATCCCTCCCGGGACCACCCAGGACGCAGAGCCTCCCGGGCAGGCACCCAGGCTCCTCTGGAGGGTGTTCGAGACACGCACACAAGGCACACATGGCATGCACACACACACAAACACACATGTACAAATACACACACACGTACACCACTGACATGCAAATACAGCACACACATGCATAGCACATACACAATGCAAAATCACGCGTGCACACACAAACACGTGCACACACAAACACGTGCACACACAAACACACATGCGTGCACACACAATAAACTCATGTGCACGCCCACATGCACACACCGCCCCAGTGTTATTTACATAACTAGTCCCGCCCCTGCCGACACCTGGGCTCATATGAAGGCCGCGCTGATCACACTGTCCGCCATCTTGGGGCGATGTGCATCTGAGCCTCGGCTCTGCCAGTGGTCTCGGACTCAGCTGACAATTTAAGGAAAATGCCGTGTGCCTTCCCAGGCGGCCCCCTGCACCTGGTCAGGGCACACACCCTCCCAGGTTGTGGGTTCCACCCTGGTCCAGGCGCGCACAGGAGGCAGCTGAGCCACGCCTCTCTCTCCCATCGGTGTTTCCCTCCCTCTGTCTTCCCCTCTCTCTCAAATCAGTGAACGTAGCTTCCACTGGGCATAAAGGAGAGGGCAGAGAGAGTGGGAAGTCTGGGTGTGCTGTGAGCTCTCTGGCTCTCACACATTCCCCAAGACCAACAGCAAAGAAACGAACCACCTGCGTGCCCGGTGTAGTCCGTGTGCAGAATTCCAGTTTGCAGATGGGTCCCTGGGCTTCTGAAACCCGAGTGTGCGGGAGCCGCCCCAGGGCTTGTCGTGCCACACCATCGGGTCCAGCGGGTCCGGGGCTGGGCCTGGGCAGCTGCAGGCCTGCCTTCCAGGCGAAGCTGACGCCCCTGGTCCCGGGACCCCAGTTTGAGAACCATGCCCTGGGCCAAGGCTCTCTGAGTCCCACCCCCGCTCTGAGGTGCAGGCTCGGCGCTGGCCTGGAGGGGAGGGAGCCGCCCCCGGCGAGGCTGGCCCAGGAGCCCTGAGGGCGCAAAGACAGCGGCTCCGCCAGCAGGTGCGCGCACCCTCAGCCACCGGCTTTGTGCGTGGAAATTCCTGCCTGGGAGTTGCTTTGCAAACCCTGAGGAGCGGTTTAAAAAAAGGACGTGATGCTGAAACATGCGGCGGCGGGGTGAGCTCTGCAGGGCAGAAGCAGGAAGCCAGGAAGCGGGCGGCTGGGGCGTGGGACTTCCGTGACGGCTCCACCACGGAGGGCCTCACGCTGGGCGCTGGAGGCCGAGGGAACGCCTTCTCCCGGGTCCCGGGGCTGGAGGCCAAACCCAGGTGTGAACCGAGCGGCAGCCCTGGGCCCCGCTGCGCTGCGCACCGGCTCCGTCCACTCCTGCCATCTCGGTGCCCCGTGTCCTCACGTGGTCTCAGGAGGAGACATTGGACCCGCCATTGGACGTAGGGTTCACCCTGAGTCCAGGGTGACATCATCCCGAGACCCGCAACAATTACATCTTCCAGGACCCAGTTTCCAAAGTTACACCCGAGGGTCCAGGTGGACATGGATTTTTAGGGGACACCATTGCAGCCTCCTTACTCTTCTTTAAACATACTAGAGGCCCCGGTGCACGAAATCCATGCCTGGGTGGGGTCCCTCAGCCTGGCTTGTGATCGGGGCAGATCAGGTTCCTCGCCTCCCGCCTCCTCCTTCCCTCCCCACCCGAGTCTGTCACCACCCACCCTGGTCCCCCCTCCCAGCCCCCTGGGACCCGGCCCGATCAGGTGCAGTTCCTGCATTGAGTGTTTGCCCCCTGGTGGTCAGTCCGTGTCATAGTGGCAAGTCATTCCGGCTGTTCTGGTCTTCCCGTCATAAAGGTTGCTTAGGCTTTTATCTATATAGATATGTTGATTGATTTCAGACGGGAAGGGAGAGGGGGAGATAGAAACAAACAACAATGATGAGGAATCATTGACTGGTTGCCTCGTGCAGACCGCCCACTGGGGATCAAAGCTGCAACCCGGGCATGTGCCCTGACTGGAATCGAACCCGGGGCCTTTGAGTCTGCAGGCCGGTGCTCTATCCATTGAGCCACACCAGCCAGGGCCTTCCTCCTTTTTGTAAATGTGACTCTAATGCATTTGGCCATTAGAGTCTCTGCTCACAGCACACTGGAAGGAGCTGATGGGGCAGGTGGCGGGGACGGTGGCAGTGACCTTGACCAGGACGGAGGTCACAGACACCAGGGAAGGCATGTGGTCTGTGCCCTAGCCACGCCTGTGAGGTGCACGGTCCCCAGCCCTTCGCCCGGTCCAGCTGTGTGTGAAGCGACCCCACTCTTTCCAAGGCCTCCGTGCTGGAAGGCGGGGCGACAGGCCCTGATTACAGAGCGACTCTGGCCCAAAATTAGGAGAACTACACCTCGAGGGGTAAAGAGTCAATCTTTTGGAAAATATGATCATGAGGAACCCATCTCCCCCTCTCCCCCCAGCTGGGCCTGGGAGAGAGGGGACTGCCCGCAGGGGGGGGGGGGGGACACACGGGCTGGACGTCTGAACAAGAACCCCGCCTGCCAGCAGCCGGAGCTCTGCTCAGAGCGGGGGCCAGCCTCGCGCTCTCTCACCCCCACGTCTCCCCAAACCCCACCCCCCCGGGGCCCGGGAACGGAGCCACTCTCCCAGGGACCCCCCAGCACCCCCCGGGGCCCCCCAGCCCCCCCCCTGGGGCCCCGGGAACGCAGCCACTCTCCCAGGGACCCCCCAGCACCCCCCGGGGCCCCCCAGCCCCCCCCCTGGGGCCCCGGGAACGCAGCCACTCTCCCAGGGACCCCCCAGCACCCCCCCCGGGGCCCCGGGAACGGAGCCGCTCTCCCAGGGACCCCCCAGCACCCCCCTCCCGGGGGCCCGGGAAGGGAGCCACTCTCCCAGGCCCCCCCCCCCAGCACCCCTGGGGCCCGGGAACGGAGCCGCTCTCCCAGGGACCCTGGCTCCGCCGAGCGTGAATGAATTGCCTTCGCCCATCTGTGGGCTTTTAAAAAATCCAATAATTAATTCGAGCGGACAGTGATATCGCTGCTATTAGGGTTTGGCCTTCCTGTGGTTCTTTACTCAGCAAAGAGCTTTCCATCATTACCAGCTGAATAATTCAGCACGGCTGGGCTGTGCGGGGGCCGGGCTCCGTGGGTGTGGGCGGTGTTGGAAGGCGAGGCGGGGAGGGCTGGGTAAACGACTCGAGGGCCGGTGTTCCCCCGCAGCTCCGACCCCCACATGCCCTCTGTCCTCGGTTCTGATCCGTCAGGTCGTACGTGTGCTGGTGACAGTGACCCGAGTCAGGGGCGTTTTCTCAGCTGGAGGGGAATTCAGCTATGGGAGGGGAAACTGAGGCCCGGAAGAGTCGGGGCGTTGCCCAAGGCCGCTCTGCTGGGACGACTCACCCACGCATGAGAAAGGCCCGGACTCAGGACCCGGGGGTGTGGGCGGGTGGGGGTGTCAGGTGTAGTGTATACTCCATTGGGGGTTCCAGCCGTGAACTCGGAGTCCGGAGGGGAATCGGGGGTCCAGCTGGGATCCCCATCACATGGTCTGAGTGGGCGCAGGGCAGGGCGGGCCTGGGGCCGAGGGCAGGGGCTGCATTGGGGGGTCCGGAGTGCATCCTGTGACGAGCTCTCAAAGCGCCTCTCCCTTCTCCCGCCAGCCTATGGTCCGATCACCCTCTTAGGGACCACGTGTCGCCCCAGCCTCTGTGGTCCCCTCGGCGAGACGGAACCGTAAGGGGACCGCCCCAGGAGAGGTCTGAGCGCCCGTCGGCGCGCACACGTGTTGGCTGCGACTCATGCATGCAGTGGCTGCAGCCAGTGCTGCTGGCTCCCCCACCCTGTAAAATGGGTACAATCACCCCCTCTTTCCTCTTCACACTTTGTACAACGCTAGGAAGAGTAAAGGTAGCAGCCGAGAGAATGTTTCTCCACCACCACCGTCACCTCGGGTCTCCCCGCGGGAGGGGAGGAGGCTGCAGAGGGTCCAGCAGGGTCCGAACACTCCCTCTGTCCGCCCCGCGGCCACGAGGCCCCCGGCGGGCAGCGGGCTGGAGCTCGGTCAGGGGCAGTCTGAGGGGGTGGCCGGGTGTGGCCCGGAGCGGCGGCGGCCACCGGCCTGGGCCAGCAGAGGGCAGGGCAGGTGGCGGGCCGGAGGAGCTGGGCTGCCATGGAGGAGGGAGAGGCTGAGGGCCGGGGGGCAATGCCCACTGGCCGGAGGGCGTGGAGCCCGTGAGGTGAGCAGGGGTGCCTGCGGGGCAGCTCCGGCCGGGAGGGGGCCCGTGGAGGGGTCTGGAGGGCATGGGGGGCACCAGCACGGCAGACTCCTCCGTCACTCCGGGCACTAACCTGCCAGACACGCGCCCACCGCCTCGTCCCGGCTCTGGCCTGAGCGACCCATGGAAACCACCATGGGGTGTGGAATTAGAGGTCAGAGCCGTAATCACAGCCCACAGGCTGTGTGTGGGTGTGTGTGTGTGTGTGTGTGTGTGTGTGTGTGTGTGTTTAATGTAATATTAACTCACTTGACTCTCATAACACAACCGTGATGGAGGTATTTTATTTTATTTTTTTTAATATATATTTTATTGATATTTTACAGAGAGGAAGGGAGAGAGATAGAGAGCTAGAAATGTCAATGAGAGAGAAACATCGACCAGCTGCCTCCTGCACACCCCCCACAGGGGATGTGCCCGCAACCAATGTACATGCCCTTGGCCAGAATCGAACCCAGGACCCTTCAGTCCGCAGACCAACGCTCTACCACTGAGCCAAACCGGTCTCGGCAATGATGGAAGCATTTTCATCTCCATTCTATTGATGGAGAGATGGAGGCCCAGAGAAGTTCAGCAACCTGTCTAAAGTCACACAGCGAGGAGGGGCAGAGACAGTCTGGAAACCGGCCTGAGTCCCCCTGCCTCCCGCTGGAGCAGTCAGCACTCCAAGCGGCGGCGGGCTTGGACTTGGAAGCCACCCGGGGCTGAGGAGGGAAGGGGGAGGGGAGCAGCCGCAGCTGCCCCGGGCAGGGTGGCTGGGGCCGGGTTTTGCTATCGCTCCAGCAGTGACGGGCCGGCCCCGGGATCGGTCAGCCTAGAAGAGGATCTAAGAGCCGTTCAGGAAACCCAACGCGGGCCGGAAGCCCGGGGAGGTTCGGGATCGGAGACTGTGGTTCACTCGGCCAAAACCAGGGTCAGGAGGGAGCCCGGGTCCCGTCCACCTCGTGCTGTGCGCGGCGGGAACCTCCGCCCGCCTGTCCGCAGCCACCAGGGTCCACCGTCCCACGTCCGGACTGCGGCCTCTGCAGCCCGGCCTCTGGCCCAGACCCTGCCCTCCCAGAGCCACCCGCACCCCGAGCTCCCCCAAACCCCCCCCACCCCGGCACCCACGCAGGCCGAGCTCCGTGGTGCCGGACCTGGGGCCACACCTCCCTGGCCAATTATGTGATTCAGGGCTCCGGGGGGAGAACCCGTATGCTGGGTGATCTGCGTGGGCCCGGAGCCCGAGTGCCTTTGTTTATTTTTATTTTTTAAAATATGTTTTAATGATTTTTTTTTTTTAACAGAGAAGAAGGGAGAGGGATAGAGAGTCAGAAACAGCTACGAGAGAGAAACATTGGCCAGCTGCCTCCTGCACACCTATGGGAGATGTGCCCGCAACCAAGGCACATGCCCTTGACTGGACTCGAACCTGGGACCCTTCAGCCCGCAGGCCGACACTCTATCCACTGAGCCACACCGGTTAGGGCCGGGGTGCCTCTGTGAGAGGCACCGTCTGAGGAGGCGTGTGACCTGGAGGCAGAGGCTGGAGCGGCGCGGCCACAGGCCGAGGCGTGCCGGGCCCGGGGCCGGGAGAGCGGGCGGGCTCTCTCACAGGCGGTGTGGCCAGCGGGCACCCGCGTTCTGGATCTCTGGCCTCGAAACCTGCAGACCCCGAGTTCCCGCTGCTCTGAGCCCCGGTGTGTGCCGGTGCCCTGTGCATCCTGTCCCCGCCTGGAATGCCGCCCCTGAGCCGGAAGCCTGCCCCGTGTCCCCCAGGCCTCTCCGGGGGACCCCATCCTCCATCCACAGCCCCTGCATGGAGGTGACCAGCCCCCCCACCCCCGGGCTCACTGCTCCCCTCAAAGACTGGCCGGCGGGTTCATCTCCCTCCTCCTGAGCTCCCGGCGGGCACCGCCTGTGTGTCACTGCCACGGGGCCTGGCACAGTTTGGGCACCCCCAAACCACAGAACGCAGGTGCCGAGTACAGTGAGCAGCGCCAGTCAGAACCGGGGGTAGCACCACCCATGGAGGTCTGGGCACAGCCACGCCCTTCTTGTCTCTCTGTCCTCGGTTGACAGAGACCATGGCGGGGGGGGGGGGGTTCCCCCGGGGTTAGGACAGCCTGCCCCCAGCGCCCCGGGTGGGATCCTGACCACAGCGTGCACGTGGTGGGGACAAAGCCACTCCCTCCCCGAAGTCCTCGGGGTCCCCCTGACCCCTGACCTTAGGTTCCCAGGACCTCACCCAGCCGGGCCCCGGGCAGCTGCCAACCACTGGTCCCTGCCCGCTGCCTGGGCCCCATAGACACCTGCTCACCGAGCCCCTTCCCCGCCTTTGGGGGAGGGCCTGAGGCGGGCAGGCCGGGCGCTGGGACACGGATGCCCAGGCGGCCAGGGGCCGTGTGCCAGGAGCCGGAGCCGGGCCCTGCGGCTGCCCTGTGGCCGGGGCCCTCTGGGGGCTGCTGGGGACCTGAGTGGAGGAGAGGAACCAGTGAGCTCATCTGTGGCAGGGGGGGGGGGCTCTTGGGGGTTCGGAAACCAGGGCACCCCAGCCAAGCGACTGCTGACTGTCATGGTTGCGGCTCAGGGCACAGCGGGCAGCACCGGGCTCCCTGGGGTTAGTGTGTGCGTGTGTGTGTGTGTGTGTGTGTGTATGTATGTGTGCGTGCGTGTGTGTGTGTGTGTGTGTGTGTGTGTGTCTCCCGGGTCTCCGCGGGCTGGTGGGAAGCCGGGGGCCGGGCCAGGCCAGGGGACCCGGGCAGGGTGGTGACCACAGGGCTTCGGGGCAGCATTTCTCCCGCAGCCGCCTTCCCCGGCTCCCCCCCCCCGGCTCCTCCCGGCATCCCACCGCCCGGCTGGTTGCAAGTCTGCAAAATGGGGCCTTACCGTGGGCAGCCGCGACCCGGCGCCCTCGCTGTGGGGTGGGGGTGGGGTGGGGGTGGGGGTGGGGGGAGAAGGGGGGGCAGCAGGGCGGCTACACCCCCTCCCTCATTCCAGGCCGAGGCAGGGATGCCGAGGCTGAGGCTGCCGGGAGGGGACAGGCCGGAGAGACCTCTCCCTCTTCCGCCGGTGCGCGCGCCCTTTGCGGGGACACCTCCCTCTGTCTTCCAGGGCGACCGCCCCCCGCTCTGCAGAGCGCCCCCACCTGCACCACCCGCGCCCCCTCCTCTGCCCGCCCAGCCGCGCCCCAGGGAGCCCGGGTCCCCGCGCCTCCCGCCTCCCGCCCTCTCCCCGACCGTTCCGTCCTCCAGACACCCCCCCCCACGGCCCCGTCAGAGGGGCGGCAGACCGGGCCCCCTCCCCCACTTTCGGGGGCCGCTCCCTCCCTAGGAGAGCCCCCCACCCTCTCCCGCTAGGACTCGCCCGGCACCGCCCAGCCCTCTCCCCGCGGCCCGCACCCCGGCCCAGCTCCGGTGCCTTCGCCGCGGCGACCCGCCGCCGGGGAGCCCCCCCCCCGGCCCGCCCCCGGGCCTGCAGCGGGGGCTCCGGGGGCCCCGCTCCGCCGCCCCAGCTCCTCCGCGCGCCGGGCGCGCGCTGCGTCCGGGGGGGGGGGGCCGCCCCGGGAGGCGGGGAGGGGAGAGGAGAGAGTAAGGGAGGGGAGCGGCGGGGAGGGGAGGGAAGGCGGGGAGGAGGGGAGGAGAGAGGAGGGGAGGGTAAGGGAGGGAGGCGGGGAGGAGGGGGCCGCTCGCTCCCGCGGCCGCGCGCCTCCGCCATTGCTGCGAGCGGAGCGGACGGAGCGGGGCGCGGACTGCGGAGCCGGTGGGGGCGGCGGCGGGGCCGGGCCCTTCCCTCCCTCGGGGTCGGGGTCTCCCCGCGGGAGGAGGAGGACGGGGGGTCTCAGGCCCTGGGGCTCCGGGACCGGGGACGCGGGGACCCGCGGGCGGAGGCCGCGCCCCTCACCCTCCGCGGGGCGCCCCGCTCCGGTCCGCGGGAGGCGGCACCTGCCCCGGGGAGGGGGGGACCGGGGAGGGGGGACCGAGGAGGGCCCGGCGGTGCGCCCCTCGGTGACCCTTCCCTGGGTGGGGGGTCCGGGGAGGGGGGACCGGGGAGGGGGGGGCCCGGCGGTACCCCGCGCTGACCCGCCGGCCCGCAGGCGCAGCGGGGCCGCAGCCATGGTGAAGTTGGGGAGCAGTTTCGCGGAGAAGGGCGCCAAGCCGGCGCCGCTGGAGGACGGCTTCGACACCATCCCGCTGATGACGCCCCTCGATGTGCACCAGCTGCAGTTCCCGCCCCCCGACAAGGTGAGCGAACCCCGAATCCCGGGCGAACCCCGAGTCTCCGAACCCCGAGTCTCCTCCGGCGGCGGCGGCAACAAAGGAAACCGCCGCGGGCGCTGGGGACCCCACCCCAGGATGGGGTCCGGATGGGGGTCCGGGCCCTGTGAGGACAGACAGCGGCGCCGGGAGGGTCCCTCCTGGCTTCCGTGGGGTCTGGTCCCAGGGTGTCCTGGCCCCGCAACTACCCTCCCCTGTCCCTGCCCTGCCCCTGCCCTGCCCTCCCCTGCCCCGCGGTGCCAGGGGCGCTGGGTCTGGGTGAGCGCAGGCGCCGCTGCCCCTTGTGCCTTCCCAGGAGGTTCCCTTTCCGCCGGGTTTGCCCCTCCGCTGGGGGAGGCCAGCCTGCAGGCCGGGCGGGGGTGGGGGGTGAAGGTGGGGGACCCTCCCAGGGGCTGAGCCCTCTGCTCCCCTCTCCCCTCTCCCCTCTCCCCTCTCCCCTCTCCCCTCTCCCCTCCCGCTGCGGAGGACGCTGCGGGCTGTCCCCCCACTGGCTGTCAGCGCTGCTGCTTGCAGCCTCCTCTTTGTTCCTTTGTGAAACCTCCAACGCGCCCCTGGCCCTCCGCGTCAGCAGCCCCGGAGGAGGCTCCCCGAACCCCGTCCTCGGCTGATGCGGCAGCCAGTCAAGTGCTGTGTGCTCCTAGGGGTGACGTTTTCAGGGATTGTTACTTACATAGGTACATAGGATGCTTAAAAGTCCACACAGTTGTAAAACATGGACCTAAAACAAGAAGCCAGTGTCCATTCTCACCCCCTTGCTGCTGCTTCAGACCACCCCGGCTGTGGCCACGGGCAGGCCACGGGCACGGCCACGGCCCGGAGGAGCACGCTCTGTTCCCAGCGAAGCCCATTTGCATTTACTGTGTCGCTGAGTCCCTGGGGAGGAGGTTCTGGCTGGGGCTTGGCTGTTTCCTGGCCCTGTTGGCAGCGGCCGTGGGGATGGGGATTCCGGGGGGTGGTGGTGGTGGGGAGGGGCCCTCACTTCCAGACCATCCCGTATTGCCCCGGGCCCTCCCCTCCCGAGGGGGCCAACCCCAGCTGTACTGACTGCTGGGCTGGAGCGAGGTCGGCCCGGGAGTTTCAGGTGAGGAAGGTCACCTCTGTGCAGCCAGGCCACGGGGAGCCATAGGGAGCCACGGGACCCCCTGACGGTCCAGGGGAGGCCTGGCTGCCTGAGGCCTCCGCCTCCGAGCTCCTCGGCCCTGGCCAGCCATCACGCCGGTCCTGTTAGCGCAGCCTTCCCCCACCTTCCCTCCCGCCTCCCCCAGAACCGCGGCCTGTGCCAGGACCGCCGGCCCGAGGCAGCCGAGCCTCAGAGAGTGACCACAGGACGTGGCCACCGGGTGGTGGACAGGCCCTGCCCCTCCTGCCCCTGTGGCCTCAGGACGTGAGCCTAACCCAGCCGTGGGCAAACTGGCCCGTTCGGCTGTTCTATCCGGCCCGCGGAGCCGAAAGAGCGGAGGGTTCTCTTGCTCTCCCCTCCGCTCCTTCCCCAGCAGCCCAAGATGAGAGTGCCAGCATGGTCAGGTTGCTTTGGTTCCGGCCCTCCGGTCCAGTGTAAGAACCCATGGTGGCCCTTGCGTCAAAAAGTTTGCCCACCCCTGGCCTAACCCCTCCACCCCTCTGTTCCCACCGTCCCCCGGGGCTGCTGTCAGGGTCACCGACGGGTCCCTTCTCGGCCAGGCCTGGCACTGGGGGGGGGGGGTGGTCAGGAGGAGGCGGCGGTCCTGGCTCTGCCCGCGAGGGCCTCCGGTGAAGGGGTGACCTTGGGCGCCAGCCTCCTCGGCCGGTGGGTCTGGGGCGCCCGCGGCCCCGCTGACCACACGGTGGCCTCTCCCGGACAAGGTGGTGGTGAAAACCAAGACGGACTATGAGCCCAGCCGCAAGAAAGGCCGAGGCCGCGCCCACAAGCTCGCCGAGTTCACCGTCAGCGTCACCGAGAGCATGTCCGAGAGGTTCAAGGTGAGCGGGGGGGGGGGGGGGGCTGTAAGGGGGGGGCGCTCCTGGGCCCCCAGAGGGTCCCCCCGAGCTGCAGCCGCAGGGTGGCCCGGGCAGGGCCCAGACTGGACGGATCTGGCTGAGCCAGCTGCACCAACCTCAGTGGTTCGGAGAACTCCTCCATCTCCCCAAAGGGTCAGGCAGTGCTTAATGGGGGGGGGCACCCCTAAACTCGCCGTTAGCAAAGGTCGTCAACGGGAAAGCCACTCCGCACGCAGGAACGCGGACCCACAGGAGTGGCGGGGGGCGGGGGTGGGGAGGGGTTGGGGTGGGTGACCGGGTCCGTATGCCCTGCCTGCCTGGCCCAGACCGCGCCCCCTCGGCTACACAGCCCCCTGAGGGTTGAGCCTAACCCCCCCCCCCAGTTCCCACCGTCCTCCGGGGCTGCCGTCAGGGTCGCTGACCGGTCACTTCCCGGCAAAGCCTGGCACCGAGGGGGTGGCCAGGGGGAGGTGGCGGGTTCTCCCCGTCTGCAAAACGGGGTGACCCCTTTCGCAGATGGGGAGGTCGAGGCACAGAGCAGTCGCAGCCCTGCGTGGCCAGGCCGGCACCCAGGGCTCTGTGCCAGCCTCACCTTGCCCGAGCCCCACTTGGCTGCCCCCCCGCCCTCATGCTCATGCGGGGAGGGAAGCGTTGCTCTGGGCGGTTTCCCAGGGGGCCAGCTGCTGAACGGGGTGGGGGGGGGTCCCCACCAGGCCTGGGTGCTCTGAGGCGCACACCGTGGTGCTGCTTGAGGGACAAGTCCGGATGCTGATCTAGAAACTTCTCTCCGGGAAGCACAGATGCGAAAGGGTGGCCCTCACCGGATGGAGGGGTGGCCCGGGTGTGCGTGGAGTCGGTCCCAGCCCCGCAGCCCCGGGGCTGGTGAGCGGGTGAGGGTGAAGCCGGAGGAGGAGGAGGAGGGGGCTTGGGTGCTGGGGATGGGGTGCTGCCCGTGTGAGCTAGCTCCTGTTCCCCAGCTCACCCCGTGGTGAGTGCTGTGAGTCCTGCAGGCAGGGAGCGGCCCAGAGCCGGCCGCCCTGGCTCCTGCGGGGGTAGCGAGAGCTGCGGCTGACCGTGAGGCTCAGGACGGACCGGGGGCCCGGAGCCGGGTCAGCACGGCTCTTCCTCCCCGGCCACCGGCTTGGCCTCGCCTGCTGCCCTGCTGGGTTGAGGCAGACGTGACCTGGATCTGATGCCACGGCGGCCATCGTCCCCTGGGGGGCGCCACCTGCACACCCAGTATGTCTGGTTTCCCATCCCGGTTGGACCTCCTCCTCTCCCTGCCCCGGCGGCCTGTCAGGTCCACGGTGGGGGAAGAGGGGGCGCTCGGCTGGCTGCCCCTTCATCTGCCGAGTGCCCCGGGGTGCCACGAGGTCCGTCGTGGGCGCCGGGCCCACGCGTCCAGCGGGAGCAGGTCCCCAGGCCTACCAGCCTGAGCACCGTGTCCTCTCGTACCTTCCTGCCCCCCCGGGTCCTGGCCCCTCCTCGGGGGGCTGTCCCGCCCGCATCTCCTGGAGGTCCGGGGGGCCCTGACGCGAAGGCCCCTGGAGTGGAATCAGTGCCTTTGGCCCCTGCAGCCGGGTCCCAGTGGGGACACATCGTGACGCCTTCCCCTCGGCACCTACCCCCACCCTGTCCCAGCGGGCCCCCGCTGATGACTTTCAGGGCTCAGGGCTCCGGGAGCTGCTCGGGGAGGCGTGCAGGGACTTCGCACCCAGAGGGGCCGGTGACCCGCCCAGGCCGCAGGCAGCGAGTGGCCAGGCCTCACTCCGGGGAGCGCCTGGTCCCAGCGGCGCCCCCTGCCTTTGCTCCGGGCCCCTCGCACCCGGGAGGGGCACCTGCCCGGGAGGGCCCTGTCACCAGCTCTCCAGGTGACCCCTGTGGACAGGGTGGGGGGTGGGGAGCATCCTAGCCCCAGGTCAGGGCAGGTTCAGAGGGCTGGCACTTTCTGGAATCGCTGAGTGCTCGCCCTTCCGGAACATTCTCTGGCCTTTCGCTGCTGCTCCGTTCGGAGCCTCTCTGAAGGCACTCCTGGGGGGTGGGGAGGTACACCTTTTCCCCCTCGTTAATCCTCACCCCAGGATGTTTTCCCATTGATGTTTAGAGAGACTGGAAGGAAGGCCGGAGGAGGGCGGGGGGAGAGAACATGGATGTGAGAGCCTCATGGACTGGCTGCCTCCCATGTGGGCCCTGCAGCTGAGGTCCATGCCCTGGACTGGAATCGAACCCGAGACCCTTCAGTCCCGGGGCCGATGCTCTCCCCACTGAGCCAGACCCGCCAGGGCGGGGTGGGGGGGGCTCTTTCTCACGCCGGGCACCCCTTCCTCATCCTCTTGGAGACGCCCCCCCCCCCCCCCCCCCCGTCCCAGCCCCGCGCCGCCTCCTCCCCTCGGCCTGCTGAGTCTCCGGGGGAGGCTGCCTCTCGCTGCGAAGCAACAAGGCAATCGCGCCCGTTGTCCCTGCCCGGCTGAGCCCGGTCCCCAGCCGCTGGTTGGCATCCTTGGGACCCTGCGTCTCTGGGCGCTGCGCGGTCATCGCCGGGATAATCCCTTGGCCGCCAGGTTGCCAGGCTGGTTGCTAGGCAGCGGCTGGCCGGGGACCGGGCTTCCTGAGGCCCGGCCCCCCGGGATGGCGGCGTCCCCCGCGGCGGCCAGGTGCCTCGGCCCCTGCGGACAGACGGCAGTGCCAACGCCATTTCTTCACGGAGGCCTTGGTGCCGAGAATAAACAGTTTTAATTGCGCCCTGGACTCACCCACGGCCTGCTCCCACCCTCCGGTCCTGGACGAAGCCGGGCGGGGCTGGGCAGGTCAGGGGCAGGTCAGGGGCCGGTCCGGGGCTCGCCCGCCCCGTGGTGCTCTGTGGCCGCCTCTCGGCCTCCGAGGTCCGTGCCCCTCTCTCTCTGAGCTGGGGTTCGGGGTGAGCAAACCGCTCCCCTCCCCGCCCCCCCCACCCTGCCATGTTATCGTCGGCTGTGATGAGATTCCCTGCGCGGCGTGAGTGTCTTTCCTGGTCCGCCCAGAGTGGGAGAATGTTCTGGAAGGAGAGACCACGTTGGTGCCGATGGTCCCCGTTGTTGGCACTTCTTTTATTAAAAAAATTTTTTTATTGTTTTCAGAGAAGATAGGAGAGGGAGCGATAGAAACACCAGTGGTGAGAGAGAATCACGGATCGGCTGCCTCCTGCACGCCCCCTCCTGGGGATCGAGCCCGAAACCCAGGCATGGGCCCTGACAGGGAATCGAACCCGGGACCCTTCAGTCCACAGGCCGGCGCTCTATCCACTGAGCCACACCGGCCAGGCTGCAGTGGTGGCATCTTCCCCTGATGACCTTGAGCACCCTCTCAGGCAGCCCCTGGCGTGTTCCAGCCGCATCTGTTACATATTCATGACCTCGGTCAGCTGTTACATATTCATGACCTCGGTCAGCTGTTACATATTCATGAACTGGGTCAGCGGTGCCCCGGAGCCCCTGGGGAAGTGGCTGGACACCCCCAATCTCCGCCAGCTTCCACAGGACCCGGTGCGGGCTGGAGGGCAGAGCCCACCTGTCTGGCCCGGCTGTCGAGGGGGGGTTGGTCCAGGGTGGAAAGGAGCGGTTGAGTCATCCTGGGGGCGGGTTTCCTAAAACGCGGAGGCACAGCTGCAGACACCGGACGGTCAGGATCCATCTCCTTTTCTCAGGATTTGTTTACCGCGTTGCTCAACGCACAGGCAGGGCTCCGTCCCCTCCCCGAGTGAGAGCACCCCCCCCCCCCCCCGTCCAGCTTCTCCAGGCTGTCTCCCGGGTCTCAGTCCAGGGTGGGCTCACTGTCCTGATGAGAGGGATTAGGGTCCGGGGGCTAAAGGAGCAGCCAGGTGGAAGCAGACTGGGACCAGTCCCTCCGACCCCGAGCCCACCACTCGGTCCCCTGCACCCTCAGCGGCAGACACCAGTGTCCCACCCCGCTGGGCGGTCACCCCGGAGGCCCCGGGAGGAGGAGGAGGTGGAGGAGGAGAGGAGGCTCCAGGAGGAGAGGAGAGGAGGCACTGGGATGAGAGGGGGAGGGGAGGAGAGGAGGAGAGGAGAGGAGGAGAGAGGAGAGGAGGAGGTTCCAGGAAGAGAGGAGGGGAGGAGGAGGAGGAGGAGAGAAGAGGAGGGAAGGAGAGGAAGAGGGGAGGAGGAGAGGAAGAGGGGAGGAGGAGAGGAGAGCAGGCCCCTTGCCTGTCCTGGGGACGGTCCCGCTCTCCCTTCTCGGCTCCGTGAACTCCTGACCATGAGGCCCAGGATCCCGGACGGAAGGCTCAGGCCAGGCTCAGGGGAGGCCCCGGAAGTGGTTCCTGACAGCCCACGGGGGAGCTGGGTTATTTTTATTATCTTAAAAAGGTTTTCATTGCTTCCAGAGGGAGAAGGGGAGAGAGAGGGAATCATGGGTCGGCTGCTTCCTGCGTGCCCCGCACTGGGGACCGAGCCTGCATCCCGGGCCTGTGCCCTGCCCGGGAGTCAAACTGTGACCTGGTTCAATGGCCGATGCGCAACCCCTGAGCCATGCCGGCCGGGCACGCTCTGGTCATTGTTAAACCTAAACAGATGGGGTGCCGGAATGGAGCTCTGACGAGGCCCCCAAGTCCGGGGACAGGTGTAAGGGTGCCCCTCCAGGCGGGAGGGCGGGCTCCGCGTGGCTTTGGGCTGAGGTGTGGTTGGCAGGGAGCATTCTGCAGCTTCGGGAGGCCACGTGAAGTTCAGCACGTGCACGCCGAGGTCCCCACGCCACGTCCAGCTAACACCCCCCACCTCCCCTGTTTTTTCTTGTGACGAGAACTTCGAAGACCTACTCTCTCAGCGAGTTCCAAACACACGCACAGTGTGGGCACTGTCCCCGTCTGCACGTCACATCCCCGGGATGAGCACCAGTCTCCCCCACAGAGCACAGGCTCCTGTGACACCGTCTGTGAGCTGGAGTGGCCGAAATCAGAGAGGCGATTACTGTTAATTTTCACGGAGTGGCCAGGTTATTATGTTCTCCGAACGCATAATAATCTGGCCACTCGGTTAAGTAAATATATATATATTAGAGGCCTGGTGCATGGGTGAGGTCCGGCCAGCCTGGCCAGGGTGAGGGGACGTGGGCGGTTGGCTGGCTTGCCTGCTGGTCGAACTCCTGGTCAAGGGGACAATTTGCATGTTAGCCTTTTATTATATAGGATAGACACTGAGTGTCCGGATTATTATGCAGTCAGAGATCATCATCATCTGGCCACTCAGTGTATATGGACAACTTTTTAGTGTTTCCAAGACCCCAAATTCAATGCACTCGCAGTGTCTTTTTAAAAATATATATATATTTTATTGATTTTTTTTTTTTTTTTTACAGAGAGGAAGAGAGAGGGATAGAGAGTTAGAAACATTGATGAGAGAGAATCATCGATCAGCCGCCTCTTGCACACCCCCTACTGGGGATGTGCCCCCAACCAAGGTACATGCCCTTGACCGGAATCGAACCCGGGACCCTTCAGTCCACCGCCCGATGCTCTATCCACTGAGCCAAACCGGTTTCGGCGCTCTCGCAGTGTCTTTATATTCGTGGCGCTTCCGATGCCCGATCACATTCAGTTTTGTGTGAACGTAACACCCTGAGAGCGTGGGCTTTCTGACGGCGCAGACACATCTTGCCAACAGATGCACCGAGTACGCGGCGATGAAGCCAGCTGCTCGGCCAGCTCGCAGCTCGGGGCTGGCTGCTGAGCGGGCCGGTTCTGGGGAAGGAGCTCCGGGGAGGGGAGGGGGGGAGTGAGAAGGGAGGGGCCAGCTCCCTGCAAAACGGACGAACACAGCGCTTTGCCTGCTTCTCACCTTTGCTCGCGAAAGCGAGAACCCTCTTCCGATCACTGTCCATCGGTGAAGACAGGCACGGGGGCGGGTCTGGGGCAACGTGGTGTGGCGTGGCCTTTCCAAGCGGATGGGACCCCTGTGACCGGAAGCTTGTGCCTTCGACCCCATTTGCTTGTGTTCTGCGACTTACCTGAGTTGTTGACGAATTCCGACAGGGTTTTGGGGGGGTTTTAGGGGGTTCTGTGTACAGCGTCATGTCGCCTGCAGATAGCGTTGCTTCTTCCTTCCCAGTGTTGGTGCCTTTACTTCTCTTCCTTGCCCCGCTGCCCCGGCTGGGCTGGCTCTGTGCTGACTAAGGGGCGAGCTTGGGCATCTATCTTGCCCTGTGCCCGCCCGGAGGGGGAGGTCTCTGAGCTTCTCGCTGTTGGGTGTGACGTCAGCTGTGGGCGCCTCATAGACGGCCTTCAGCGTTGTTACCTTGGGGTCTGTGTCCTCCCTACCCCTTCGCCGAGTTTTTGTCATAAATGAATGTCATGGGGGCCAGACATGGCGGGGACCTCCCTTTTCCGAGTCCAGCACAGAAAGAGAGATGAACGAACCGGTTCTAAGCGGAGGCGGCCAGGGATTGAGAAATAGAAGAAATGAAGAGAGAAGACACAGAGATAGATTTCAAGCTGGGAGCTGGGTGGGCCGCCATCCTGTCCGCTGGAGGGGCAGGAAGAAGGGGACGACCCCTCCCAGCACATTTATTTTATACCCCAATACCAGGAAGTAACACCAACTCATTTGCATTCTTTTAAAAAAATATATATTTTGATTTTTTTTTACAGAGAGGGAGAGAGATAGTTAAAAACATCGATGAGTCATCAATCAGCTGCCTCTTGCACGCCCCCTACTGGGGATGTGCCCACAACCAAGGTACATGCCCTTGACCAGAATCGAACCCAGGACCCTTCAGTCCACAGGCCCACACTCTATCTACTGAGCCAAACTGGTTTCAGCTTATTTGCATTCTTTTTTAAAAAAATACATTTTATTGATATTTTACAGAGAGGAAGGGAGAGAGATAGAGAGCTAGAAACGGGGATGGAGGCCGTGTCCCTGCCCCGGAGACGGCCCTCTGTGGCGGGGACAGACGCTGGCCGAGAGGCAGGACACTGCGGAGGGCAGAGGGGTGGGGACCCGGGCTGCCTGCCTCCTGCTCGCTGGGCCTGCTCGAGGCACGGCCGGCGGCCAGGCCTCAGGAGACGGCGGGGGACGGCTGGTGAGCCGCCATGGCGGAGTCAGACGGGCAGCCTCCGCCACGCGTCTGAGTGTCCGTGAGGCGTAGTCACATTTGTGCCCGCAGCGCTCACGGAAGGGCCTGCCTGGAACACTAAAAATAGCTAATTTATGAAATGAAGGTGCCGTGTGGGTCTGGTGAAGACGAAAGTGGTGTGAAGGGTTGTTCAGTGAAAAGTGACTCTGCTGACCTCCTTCCGGGCCGAGACAGTCTCTGCACACGCTGGTGTGAGTGTGCGTGTGTGCATGAGTGTGTGTGTGTGTGTGTGTGTGTGTGAGAGAGAGAGAGAGAGAGACCCATGTGTGCATCTGTCTGCCCCCGCCCGCCCGCAGGTCTCCGTGCTGGTCTTCGTCGCCCTGGCCTTCCTCACCTGCGTCGTCTTCCTGGTCGTCTACAAGGTGTACAAGTACGAGCGCCTCTGCCCCGACGGCTTCATCCTCAAGGTACAGCCGCGCCCACCTGGGACCCGGCCCCTGTCTCACCGGCGGGTCCTCGGGGCCGTCCTGAGGGAGGCTCTGCTGGGGGGGGGGGGGCAGGGCAGGCGGGACCTGGGAGAGGAGACTGCTGGGAGGCCTCGGAAAGGGGAGGCTGAGGCCCAGACGGGAGGCTGCCCACGGCCACGGGATGTGGGAGTAGGGCTGGCACAGAAGGGCTCCGACTGCGTCCCCTGTCCGCCTGCTGCGTCGTGGCCCACGCTCGTGGGCACTCTCGGTGCTGGTGTGGTGCCTCCTTCCACAACTCGCCACACACACACACACACACACACACCCACACCCACACACACAGACAACGAGGCAGGGAGGCAGGACATGGGGATGTGGGTGGGAAGGTGAGCCGCCGGGGAAGGCCAGTGCACCGGCTGGACCTGCTCCGGTTCTCAGGCCCTGACGCCTGGGCCCACGTTTGGTCCTGAACCTTCCAGAGCCAGTGCGCCGAGGAAACGCCATCATTTCCAGGGCATGGGTGCCAGCATCACTCAGGGGAGCCCAGCACGCACGCACGTGTGCAATACACGCACACGCACACACACACTCACACTCTCACACACTCTCTCTCATACACACACACACACACACACACACACACACACGGTCACTTGGGTCTGGGTGTCGTGGAGGACATGAGGGATTCAGGGCTCTCACCCAGGTAGCAGGCTGAACTATGTTCCCGGCCCCGCCCCGCCCGCTGCGCTGCGCTGTCCACTGGGGAGACCATCGGGGCCCCCACACGCCCCTCCGCGCTGGCGCTGGTCCCTGCCTCCTGATGGCGGGCGGCCGCTGTCCCAGGTGCTGAAGCAGCAGGCGGCCTGGGGAAGGAGCCTGCGTGAGGCCTCTGACTCCCAGGAAACGTGAAGGCGGCTGTGTGCTGAGTCACAGGCTGTAAGCACGGAAAACCCAAACGCAGAGCAGGAGGGGGCGCGGCTCCTAGAAGGGGGTCACCTCTGAGCGAGGCTGGAGGAGGCTCGGGAGGGAGCGTGCAGGGACGGGGAGCGCCTCCAGGCGGGGCGTGGGGGAAGCCCTGTCCACACCCTGGGCCGGGGCACAGTGTATAGTCTGTCCGGAGGCCCAGAAGCCTCCCTGGTTTAAAGCCGGGGTGGGGGCCATAGCCGGTGTGGCTCAGGGGATGGAGCGTCGGCCTGGTGACTGAAGGGTCCCAGTTTCGATCCCAGTCAGGGGCCCTGGGTTGTGGTCTTGATCCCCAGTGTGGGGCGTGCAGGAGGCAGCGCATCCGTGGTTCTTTCACTGACGTTTCTCTCTCCCTCGCCCTTAGTCTCTGAAATCAATAAAAATATGCATTTTAAAAAAAGCAGGGGTGGAGAACACCGACTCGCAGGCTATATAAGGCCCGAAAAATTGTTTGGTCTGGCCCTGCCAAGGCATTAGGGTGAGCTAGTTAAGTGAGCAAACACAGCCGCTGGTTTTTGAGTTGGTGATTTTTGTACGGCCTGGGGATTACGTTGGCCCCTGGCAGGAAGAGGTTCCCCACCCCGGTGTAAAGGAGGTGTGAGGAGGGGAAGGCCGGCCTGACCCGCGCGCAGGTGAGCAGACCCAGTGGGCTAACCCAGTGGCAGGGGGAGGGCAGCCCGCACAGGTGACCGCAGGGCGTGCTGGGGTCAGGCAGAGGCCCCGGGAGGAGGGGAAGTGATGGGTGGTCCTGGTGGCCGGGGGGCTGCTGCTGAGGACCAGGGGGAGGTGAGGGTCTGGGCTGGCCGTGTGCTGGGCACAGAGGAGAGACTCGTGTGACCTGGGCTTGGACGGAACCTGGAGGCAGGGGGGCAGGAGGTGGCGCCTGGTCAGAGCTGGGGACTCGGAGGGGCAGAGATTCCACGGGAGCCACGGCCTAGGGGACCCCGTGCACAGGGGACAGCCGTCCCCGACCGGACAGCGGCTCACAGAGAGGACAGCGGCCCCACCGGGGGCGTCTGGGTCTCCTTTCTGCTTGGGAACTGCCACCAGTTAGGACACGGAGAAATGGGGTGACCCCAGAGCCCGGGCCCCCTCTTCTCTGCTTCAGAGACAGCCCTACAGCTTTCCTTCTGGGCACACCCGTCGGCTCTGCCCGCGGCCACACAAGCTCTTTCTTGGTGGAACTCACATGTGCGGAGACTCGATAGAGGGGACGCCCGTGTGCAGGGCTGCTGGGGACACGCCTCCCAGCATTTCTTTTTGCAGCCCGTGGTGTGGCCACCCTAGGCGGCTGTGGTCCTGCCCTGGGCGTGTGGCGGCCCGCTGGCTGCTCAGCAGGTGGTGTGTGGGTCCTTGTGCAGGGAGCGGCAGGTGGACAGAGGGCGGGAGGTGGCAGTGCAGGCTGGGCACAGCCAGAGCCCTCTCCCCTCCCCCGTCCCCGCCCCAGGGCAGCCGGGTCGGCGTGCTTCACTTCCCGGAGGGGCCCCCCCACCCTCCCTCTCTGGGGGAGGGCTTCACTCGGGCCCCTTGTGGCTATGTCTGTCCACCGTGGACTGGCCACCCCTGGCTGCCTCCCTGACTGTGGTCACTGGCCTCAGTCCTCACGGCTCCCGGAGGCGTGACCAGCCCCGCTCACGGGGAGGGAGCAGCCTCAGAAGCACAGGCCGGTTCCAGAGCTGGCTTCTCCCACCCCCGCCCCCGCCCCCGCCGGGCGGTGAACACACCATCTTTGCCAGTTCCGGTCCCTGGGCAGTAGCTGCTCACGGAGGGCCCCATCTCCCGGTGTCCGGAGAGCAACATGTCACAGAAACCTGCCCTGGCCCGAGGCCTGGGGACAGCCTCTTCCTCGTCAGGGAGTGTGTGTCCTCTGAGGGCCTCGGTGTGTCCGCTGTGCCGTGGACAGCAGCTCACCCCCCTGCCCAGCGGACCCTCACCCGGCTCCAGTGCTCTCCCTGCGGCCCTTTCCTCCTCACTGTGGCCCTCGCCACACCTCCCCCTCCCCCTCTCAGAGGTCTTTGCTTGTAAGCTCCGCACCCCCTCCCTCCCCCCCAGGCTGCTGAGAGCCCAGCTGTTTGAACGCTATTCCTGGTGGGCGTGACAGTTTGTTGTTTTCCAGATTTAACACACGTGTAGGGTCTTTCGCGAGGTGGGAGGGCCGGTCTCCGGGTGACACCCATCTCCCCCCGAGGGCCCACACGCCTTTCGGTCCTGCCCGTTGGGTCCCCGTCAGAGGGTGGCTCAGGGCTGGGCGCCCAGGCCCTGGCACCCACGCGGCTCGGCGCCTCTGTCTTGCAGAACACCCAGTGCGTCCCCAACGGCCTGGCGGCCTACTACGCGGAGCAGGACCCGCACTCCCCGGACAAGCTCTACGCGGCGGCGAACCCCTACAACCTGGCCCAGCAGGGCGCCGCCCGCTCCGCCTCGCCCTGGATGTCCGTGCTGTCCGAGGAGAAGCTGTCGGAGCAGGAGACCGAGGCCGCCGAGAAGGCTGCCTAGCGGGCGGCGCTGATCACGGGCCGCTGCGGGCAGCAGAGGGACTCAGAGGGACATGTCATTAAACGTAACTACCGGTAATGTAGAGGCTACTCATTACGGTGCCACCGCTTCCGTCCGCTAACGCTGCTTCGCAAACACAACTGGCCGCAGCCCACCCCTCGTCCCGCCCGAGCCGCTGCCTGAGTGCGGGCGCCGCTCCCACGCGGGAGCCTTCACGTGGCGACTGCGCTGCCATCTATGGGATGCGGCCAAACACGTGTACACTGGATGTGCGAGGGGTTCGGGTTTCAGACAAATAATACATTTGCGGAATTCTTTTTTTTTTTAATCATCACCTGAGGCTATGCTTTTTAAATTGATCTTTAGAGTGAGAGAGAGAGGAGCACTGGTGTGAGGCAGAAACAGGGATCAGTGTCCTTAGGACTCGCCCTGAACGGGAATCAAACCTGCAGCCTCTGGCGCACGGGATGACGCTCCCACCGGCTGAGCCCCTGCCCGGGCTGGCGTGGCTTCCCGAGACACCTGCTGCTTCTGGACCAGTGCCCGGCCACAGCGGGAGTGCCCCTGCTTTGCTCAGAGCAAGCCGTGCTCCCCCCCGTCAGGCGGCACCAGTGGGGAGCCGAGCGGAGGAGGACGGGTGCCACAGGTCACTGTCCCCAGTTTTGCTGAGTGCCTGTGGCTGTCAGTGTGGGGGGGGAGGGGAGGCGGGAAGGGGTGATGGGGCCTGGAGTTGTCCTGCTGGTGATGTGCTGGTTGAACAGGAACACAGCCCCCTGGCCCCTGGTCACCTCTGTCACAACTCATGCACCGAGGCCCTCCTAGCAAGTTGGTTCCGACAAGCAGCTGGTGGGAAAAGGGAAAGTGTCGCGGCTGGAGGCCTCGGTGCTTTGATTTTGAAAAGCGGATGTAATTCCTTCGATGTGAGCGGGCAGGGAAGGCGGGGGTGGGGCGGGGCAGGGTGGCACCTCGCAAGTCCAGTGATGGCATTGCAACTCACAACCTTTGTAAGAATATCGTTTCAGCCCGAACCTTGACATTACAGTCTATGTTTATAACATTGCCAGTTAGATAAGTAAGTGTGTAAGACGATTAAATAGAAGACATTCAGACATTCCCTCGTGTTACGTGAACGTGTTGTTTCTGGTGGACGTGTCCCGGGTGCGTTTTAGTGGATCAGAAATAAACGACGTGAGACCTGCTGCGAGCACATGGCTTCCTGGAGGGCGCGCTGACGCAGACAATGCCGCCTCCCCACACGTGTCCGGAACACCGCCTGGGAAGGGCCCGCGCCGCAGGGCAGGGGCGAGATCGGTCCTGCGGCTGCAGAGCCGTGGGGTGCACACGCTCGCACAGTGATGACCACGGGGCGGAGGGCTCCCACACCTCTGTCTGCAGGCCAGTCCACAGGCCGAGGCCGCCCGGCTGCAGTTTCGGCACAGACTTTATTGGCGGTAGTTGGTTTACACAGAGAACGCGCGGGTCCCCGAGGCCGCCGGGCCGGCTGTCTGCACAGCTCGCCTTTCACAGGCCCAGGCGCCGGGCAGGGCTCCAGTCCGCGCTGGCACTGCACACCGGGCCGTCACGGCCCCCGGAGCGTCGGTGCAGAGAGCAGCAGGCCGCTCTGGGGCCCTCCCGTCTCTGAACAAAGGCAGGAGGCAGGCAGTGCCTCCTGAGCCCCGAGATGCAGGTGGAGCAAGACGTGGGGTGCCCTCGGGACGCAGCCCTCCCCGCTGCCCCGTTAGACAGGATGTAACCCCCCCGTCCCCCACCTGCCTCGGCTCCCAAAACCCCAGGCTGGTCTGTGTCCCTTTAGTGGAGCGTGTGTCCGGCACCGCCGCTGCGGTCAGACCTGGCCAGGCCGGACAGGCCCACGGGGAGGCCACCTGCGCGCCAGCGGAGCCGGGACTAGCTGTCGTACCAGTCGAGGAAGAGCAGGGAGAAGGAGCACATCACCAGGAAGAAGAGCACCCACACGCGGAAGCCCGCGTTGTTCTTGATGGCCTGGGGACAGAGACAGGCGTTTCCTGGGTCCCGGGGGCAGGGCCGGGCTCACGGGCCGCATCCCTCCTCCCCACCCCGTGCCCGTGCTGCCCATCCTGTGCCCGTGCTGCCCATCCTGTGCCCGTGCTGCCCATCCTGTGCCCGTGCTGCCCGTCCTGTGCCCGTGCTGCCCATCCTGTGCCCGTGCTGCCCGTCCTGTGCTTACCCCGAACAGAGGCTAAACCAAAGGCCGCCCTTCCCTCCCTGGTCGCCATCACCCGGAGGCCCTGTAAGACCCTCCTGGGGACCCGCCCCCCGGAGAGGCCCCCCGAGCCAGGCTGAGACTGAAGGCACGGCCTCAGGGCACCAGCTGCTGGCCGGTGTCCCAGCAGTGGACAGCGGGCCTCGGAGCAGTCCCAGGCCAGCTCAAACCCAGCCACACTCTGACAGGCCCCTCCATCGGCTGTGGGGCCTCCATCCCCAGCGCCCGGGCTCTGCCCTTGGCGGGGGTCTGCCACGACCTTTCTCCAGGAGCACCACCTCTGGTCCAGGGAGCGGGTCAGACCCCAGTGGGAGCACCACGCTCCTCTGGTAGCAGATCCCCCCAGGGAGGCCAATGCTACGGCCCGGCCATGTGTCCACCAGCCTGGGCCCGCAGCGCCCACCTCTCGGATGTCCTCGTTGCCCTCCTTGATGTTCTCCGTGGCCCCCACGACCAGCTGGTGGATGCTGTCAATCTCCGCTTCCTGGAAGGAGAGGGCGGATGAGCGCTCCCCTCCCCCCCCAAACGTGTCAGTACAGACAGCAGTGGCCGCTCACGAGGGGCCGGTTTATACACACGAACCGTGCACCCTCAGCACCCCACGGCACGACAGGGAACGTGCCCAAAGTCACCCAGCCGCCCAGAGCAGGACAGGACCGGCCCAGGGCTTGTATCCGCCCAGCCTCGCTGCCTCCTCTCCCGCCAGGGCCAGAGGCACAGGGAAGGGGGCTCACAGAGTGGCCCCCACGCAGGGCGATCCCGTCTCACTCCTGAGTCAGAGTGCGGAGAAGCAGCTTCAAAGGCACGTGCTCTCAGCCACGCGCTGGTGTCATGCACACTCACACACACGCACACGCACCGTTCCCACTCGTGCTCGAGGCTCAAGCGGACTTCACAGTGGGATGCAGGGTCTGCAGAACTCCACCCCAGCACTTGGGGCGCCTCAGAAAGGCGGGTCTGGGCTTCCCGGGGAGCCCCCGGCCCAGGAACCCCGGCATGGCACAGCCAGGCACGGCTGGGGGCCTGGGGCCACAGGGCCGCCTTCCTCTAGGGGTGGGGGAGTGTGAGTGTGAATGTGTGAGTGTGTGTACAGTGTGCATGTGTGTGAGTGTGTGCACAGTGTGTATGTGTGTGTGTGTGTGTGTGTGTGAAGTGTGTGTGTGAAGCGTGAGTGTGTGTACAGTGTGTGTGTGCACAGTGTGTATGTGTGTGAGTTTGTGTGTGAAGCGTCGGTGTGTGTACAGTGTGTGTGTGAAGCGTGAGGGAGGGAGGGTCTGGGGCAGCCTGATGGGAGGGAGGGAGGGAGGGAGGGAAGAGGGAGGGCTGTCCAGAGCTGTGTGGGAAGCAGCCGCCAGCCCCTGACCAGCAGTGAGTGGACGCGGACACTGGGCGCTGCCGGCGGCTGTCAGCCTCTTAGAGAGTCAGGAAGTGGGCCTGAGAGAACCAACGTGAGCGCCTGGGCAACAGGTGAGAGCCCGACAGCCCGGGCCTTCCTCAGGTCAGGAGCCCCGCCTTCCAAACCCCGCACACACCGGGCTTCCGACAAGGCCAGAGCGGCAGGTCGGGGTGTGGCCAGTGCCGCCGGAGCTGCCGGAGCTGCCGGAGCTGCCGGAGCTGCCGGCAGACACGGCACAGAAACCACTGACGGGAACCCCAGCTCCTGGGGACTGCGCAGCAGAGGGCGCTGGCCGGCACCTGGAGGGCCCGTCGCCCTGTGTCCCTGCTGGTTAGCGGGCCACTGCCCATTGCCCCATGTCCCTGCTGGTTAGCAGGCCACTGCCCGTCAGCACCTCCCTCCCGGTCCCCGTGGCACGGCGTGGCCAGCGGCGTCCACAGGGAGGGCTGCCCACCAAGGCCGCCTGGAGACCGAGCGTGGCCAGGGCTCCGCCGCGGGTGCACGCTGGGCAGCAGGTGGCCGCGGGCGCAGCCCCAGGCAGAGCCTTGGGAGGCGCCGAGCGCTCAGGCCCTCCCTCTCCCCCGGAAGCGGCTCTCACCTGCTGCAGAACCTTCTCCGTGAAGATCTCCTGGAGTCTGGAGATTTCAACCACTTTCCCTTCGATCTGCCTTCATGAGAGAGAGAGACCACAGTAAACTATCCGGACTTGGCCATGTCCACAGCAAGGCCACCGTTTCTAAACAAGTCTCTCTTAAGTGAAGATGGGAGAGGGAGGGGACACTCGGTCACTGGTGAGAGGGGAGGGTCCCCAGGCCAGGCTGGGGAGGGGTGGGCAGTTCCCCAGAATGTCTCCAGCCCAGTGGGGTGCCGATCCCGTGGCTGCACCCCGCTACGAACAGCAGAGCCTGTCAGGCCTGCGCCTCACTGTGCCCAGCGAGACATGGAGGGAGTCAGAGAAAAGGTGAGGATGCTGAGAACCCTTCCTCCGGGGGGCTGGGAGGGGTATTTACCTTGGCCACTCCCTGGGGAAGAGGAACCCCCTCTGGCTGCCTGAGGGCACCCTACCTGGGGTGGCGCCTTCCCATGTCAGGGCAGCAGGGGGGCTGGAGGGACGGCACTGGAGGCAACGCTGTGCCAGCACAAGCAGTGGCGGGCAGGAGGGGCCAGGGAAGCACAGGTGGAGGGTCTGGGAGGAGGTCTGGGAGGAGGACTGGGAGGAGGACTGGGAGGAGGTCTGGGAGGAGGACTGGGAGGAGGACTGGGAGGAGGCCTGGGAGGAGGTCTGGGAGGAGGCCTGGGAGGAGGCCTGGGAGGAGGACTGGGAGGAGGTCTGGGAGGAGGTCTGGGAGGAGGACTGGGAGGAGGCCTGGGAGGAGGTCTGGGAGGAGGCCTGGGAGGAGGCCTGGGAGGAGGACTGGGAGGAGGCCTGGGAGGAGGCCTGGGAGGAGGACTGGGAGGAGGTCTGGGAGGAGGACTGGGAGGGAGGACTGGGAGGAGGCCTGGGAGGAGGTCTGGGAGGAGGACTGGGAGGAGGACTAGGAGGAGGCCTGGGAGGAGGCCTGGGAGGAGGACTGGGAGGGAGGACTGGGAGGAGGACTGGGAGGGAGGACTGGGAGGAGGACTGGGAGGAGGTCTGGGAGGAGGACTGGGAGGAGGACTGGGAGGGAGGACTGGGAGGAGGACTGGGAGGAGGTCTGGGAGGGAGGACTGGGAGGAGGTCTGGGAGGAGGTCTGGGAGGCCCCCGGGGCGGGAGGGGGGCAGGCCGGCACACATACCTCACTTCGTCGAACAGGCTGTTCATCTCCCCGATGAGGCGCTGGTTTTCCTGTTCAAACTGCAGGCGACAAACACGTTAGCCAGGACGTCGTCCTCCGGCCTCAGAGGCGGCGCGGCCAGAGGCGCGTGCCAGCGGGCCTGCCCAGAAGCCTGGCTGCCCAATGCCACCCGGGGAACAGCAGCCTGGGCGCAGGGGATGGACCGGGGCGGTGTGGCCAGCGCCTGTGCGGACAGCGGCCCGCCCCCAGGCGGCCAGCCAGGCTGAGGTGGAAGCCACAGCTCTGCCTCCAGGCCGAGCGCAGGGCACTCAGGCCCGGCGGGCTGGGCAAGGGGGGGGGGGGCGCGCTGTGGACAGCACCCACGGACCCAGGTCTCAGGATGGCTCCCGGCACTTCCTCTGGGAACTGGCCCCGAGCTGGCCAACTGGTAACTAAGGGATGTCACTCTTGGCCTTGTGCAGTCGTTACTATGCTTTCTCCACGTTACCATAGCACCAACGATCCACACCGTTAAGAGGGTCAGAGCACCAACTACGAAGACCATTTAGTCTCGCAGACATTTACTGCTGCCGGAAGGTTTCTAACGTTAGTGAAGCTACTCAAGGGCAGCTTCTCCTTTGAGTATGCGACTGAGAATTTAAAATACACGAAAGCATACTAAGAATCAGGAAGGGAAGTCCAGGGGACAAGTGGCATCTAACGTAATCATAACGTCTAAAGCTCGGTGTAGGACGGTCCTGAGTAAGAGCCCGCCGGCTGGCGGAGGACACGGGGCGCAGGCGGGGAGCATCACCATCTGGATCTCCTCCGGCGACAGCTCATCCTCGCCTCTGCCGTCTCCCCAGCTCAACGCGGGCTGCGCTTCCGCCGGAACCCTTTCTGTTAAAAAGAATGAAAAGAAACAGAGGACAAACGTCCATTTCCGAACAGGCGGCCCAGGACGCAGGCAGGAAGCCGGGAGGGAGCGGTCTCCCTGCGCCCTCTTCCGTTCCCGGCCGGCAGCTGGCTCCTGGACGGTGTCCAGACCCGTGTGTGTGTGTGTGTGTGTGTGTGAGTGTGTGTGTGTGTGTGTGTGTGTGTGGAGGGGGTGGAGGGCACCGATACACAGGTTCAGTGCTGCACCGACATCAGTGCTGGCTGTGAGCCAAAGCACCTTCCTCCGGACCGGCCTGCCCATGCTATTTACTTCAAACACACCCGGGGAGAGCTCCACGCAGCCACTGCTGACAGTGCCCCGGGCACGGGAGCAGCGCCCAGCACCCCCGCCTGTGACTGACACGCCAGCCCGGGAGGAGAGATCTCGACGTCCCCTCCTCATGGAGCCAATCCCCCCCTTCCCACCTCCGGGGCACAGCAGCGCCAGCCCTCCCATGGCCCTGCCCACGCCCGGGGCTGGGAGTCCCCCCATCTCCCCCAGGCAGCTGGCCGTAGATGGGCTGCGACAGGGCAGGGCCGCCGCCCGCTCCCTCTGCTCTGGGGCGACAGCAGCGGCATGCCCGTCGGGCTGCACCGGCTCTTCCGCTTCGTGTTTTGCCAACAGGTCACCAGGAGACGCAAGCGCCATGTGGGTCGGATGGCTACCTGCATGCTCCTCAGCGACGGGCTTCTCTCCGGAGCCGGGCGCGGGGTCCGGGGGAGCGTCCTCAGAGCCGGGCTCTCTGGTCCTGGCAGTTGCCTCTGGCTCCAGCCTGGATCTGGAAGGAAGGGAGCCACACGTTCTCTCACACAACGGACCCACCGGACAGCGGAGGAGGCACGCGCCGGCACGCTGTCTACGCCCCCCGGAGAGCAGCCCCCCCCCCCACGCCCTCCGGGGGCTTGTTCCAGGCCCGGCTCGGCGGGCAGCGTGCAGGCAGGCCGGCGGGCAGCATGTGCTGGGGCAAAACGCAGGCCCGCCCCATACCGACACCACACGCCCCACGCGGGCAGAAGGCTGCCTCTTCCAGTTCAGCAAGTGCAGCAATGCGGTGTCGCTCAACACACCGCACACGCATGTCTGTTACATGGCACACACAAGCATCGTCGTACAGTAACGTGAATGTAAAGGTAACCTGTGAGTGTCCGCTGGATGGACCAACCTGTCTCAGGTACCGCCCCGGCCCTGCCCCGGCCCCCCCACGGCTGTGCTGTGTCCACCTGCCGGGCTCGGCTCAGTCTCACCCGCTCAGAGGCGTCTCCCACTTTCCGACCCACAAGGCCTCGGTCCACGCCCGCCCCGCTCTGGGCCGCCTCGCTCCAGCACGCATGCGCTGAGAGCAGGTGGGCTCCGAGTCCCGCTGCTGTGCGTGTAGATCCCGGTGAGGGTCAGGCACGCGGCGCTAATGAGTACATGTCGGATGAGTGGACACTTCATGGATGCCAGTAAAAGGCAGGAACAGAAACAGTGTTGGTTGTGAACCTTGTGGCAGCTTTGTGGACGCACCCAGCGCTGTGCAGAGCGCTAAACCACCTGGGCTCAAGCCCCCAGCAGCAGGCAGCCTGTGCGGAGAGCAGGAAACACGCAGAGGACGGCTGAGTGCGGCTGATGCTGACTGAGGCTTATGTGCACTGAGCACCCCTGAGCCCTCACGAGGGGAAGTGAATACACCAGCCCAGGAGGCAGGCACTAGTGCTAGAGCTTTGTGCAGGGGGAGACGGGTCTGAGGACATTAGGAGCCTGTCCCGCCACAGGGAGCAAGTGGCTGAGCTGGGAGGTGACCCGGGAACCTGGCCCCGAGGAGGCCATGCCCCTCCCACCCTCCCCGGGAGTGGAGACAACACCCCATCCTGAGCAGAGTGGTGGGCTGGGCCGGGCTGGGTGCAATGGCCATCTCTGGGAAATGCAATCCGCTGTTCTCAGGTCACAACGTGCAGAGATATAGTTACAGGACATTCGCCACAGCGCTGCTTGTAGTGACAAGAGAAATGACAGATGTTCCTGGAAATGCGCCTGGTTTACAGTTAGAAGATACAATAAAAGAGAAACTCCATCTGCAGTGCCAAAACAAACGACAGCAAACTAGCAATGAAAGATTAAGAAAACCCCAAAAAACCCTGCAGCAGAAACTAACTACTTAACAAAAAATTCAAAGCCCATATGTGAAAAACTAAACGATGTTCTTAAGAGATGCAAAGTATCCTGTGACAGATGAGAAAGCAGACGTTCTTGGGTAGAAAAAAGAAACCATAAAAATGCTTGCTCTCCTGAGCTGCAGACGCACTGCCGCCCCCGCGGGCAGAGAAGGCAGTGATGAGCCCACCGGAGCACGCGGGTGTGTGTGTGTGTGTGTGTGTGTGTGTGTGTGCGTGCGTGTGTGTGTTTAGGGCCCCGTGTACCAGCACGGACCTCCAGTGAACGCTGTGCATGTCGGGAAGAGGACCCACCGGAGCACGTGGGGGTCAGAGCCCCGTGTACCAGCACGGACCTCCAGGGAACGCCGTGCGTGTCGTGAAGAGGACCCACCGGAGCACGCGGGGGTCGGGGCCCCGGCACCAGCACGGACCTCCGGCTCATGCTGTGTGTGTCGGGAAGAGAGCCGGCCTCCCCTGCTCTCTGCTCTGGGCGTGAAAAACCTGGCTGCCAATCACACACCACTCAGAGCTGCTGCAAAGACTAAAGAAAACAGTAGCTTAAAAACGCCCCATGCCAAACGTAAGTGCTTTACACATTCTTACTACTGCACCACTCTGGCCCACGTGGTGCAGTAGTAAGAATGTATATAGCTACTATATAAGAATGTAAGAAGCTATATATATATAGCTTCTCCACAGAGAGGAAGGGAGAGGGATAGAGAGCTAGAAACATCGATGAGAGGGAAACATCGACCAGCCGCCTCCTGCACACCCCCTACTGGGGATGTGCCCGCAACCAAGGTACATGCCCTTGACCGGAATTGAACCTGGGACCTTTCAAGCGCCCTTCGCCCCGGAGCCTGCCCTCCAGGCGGCACGCTTCTGAGGGCCAGCAGCCCCTCTGAGCAAGGGAGGGACGGCGGGAGGAGGTGGCCGTCCGGAGGGCCACGGGCACTCCTCCGGGCCTTGCGCTCAAAGAAACCGGCACCGCACAGTCTCTGGCAGCAGGCGAGGCTGCGCTTCACGTCCAAATGAGAACAACTCCTGTCTGACCGGCCAATTTAGAAAGCCTCTCTGAGGAGGCAGCAGCAAAGCTCTTCTTGCTTCACTCGGGTGCTTGTTAAGGCTCAGTGCCAGGCAGGTTGGCACCAGGCAGCAGAGCCTGGCATCGCTCCCTCTGGGGCTGAGAGCCGGTGACCACGCCCTCTCGATGTATGAGTCATCAGCAGGGGCCGCCCCTCCTCCCAGAATGGCCGGGAGCACTGGCTGCCCCACTGCGCCTTCCCTCCTCACTTCCCCAGACAGGGGCTCCCAGCACCAGCCCCCAGCCCATGGCCCACAGCCCCCGGCAGTGCGCCCGCCCACCTGAGGCCCAGGCTCAGCCCCGCTGTGATGCTGAGCAGAGCCTCCACCGCCACAGGTTGCTAATGGTTACTAACGGTGGCTTGAGGATTAAACTAGGTGAATTAATATACTGCCTGGCACGTGATGCTCACTGGTAGAACAGTGCACACTAACGCGTGGTAACGGCTCACACGAGTGTCCCACCTGCACCAACTCCCTTGTTCTCTTAACATCCAGCGAGGCGGATGATGAATGCTTCCCTGGGCACCGAAGGTAGACAGGCACTGGGAGGCTAAGTGACCTTCCCGAGCCACACAGCGTGCACGCACAGAGCCAGGGGGGGCACGGGATGCCTGGCGGCCGAGCCTGGGCTCTGAGGCACTAGGCCATGCTTCTTGGCAGCTCCACCCCCTTGAAAGTGGTGCTGCCTCACTGACTGACACGCCCTGATGAGGCTGGCTCATTGTCCGTGTTTATGCAGCAACCCAGCTGCCTCTGAGCTCCGTGAGGCTGAGCCGTCACCTCCGGCTTCGCTCTGCCTGTGCTCTGAGGGCCGCCCCTCTGCCTGTGCTCTGAGGGCCGCCCCTCTGCCTGTGCTCTCAGGGCCTGTACCTCGGCCTGTGCTCTCGGGGCCGCACTACAGCTCCCGCTGATGGTAACTTGGTGCATCCAGCTCCTCTCCACAGAGCGGGCCGGCATTGGCAATTTCACGCCCGCTTCACGTGCACAGGAGTGATCACGGCCGGCGGAGGCTGCGCTCCTGGGCCACCCGCAGTCCGGCCGGGGCTGGAGCTGGGAACGGGACTTGCCTCCAGACCGCAACTGAGGAGGCTCGATGTGCCGAGCTGGGGTGGCGGCCGTGCGGCCAGGCTGCCCCTCCCGCTGGGAGGCTGCCCTGGGTGTGGGCCAGGGAGCAGGTGCCACCTGACCAGCCTCCACGACAGTCCCCGAGCAGCGAGTCTCTGCTGAGCCCCTGGCGCCAAGCTTCACCCGAGCTGTCACAGCCACGCCTGCTGGCCCCGGAGAGGACCGGGAGCGTCCCCTGGTCCCTGCACTGGCCGGCGCCTGCCCTCGCTGCCGGCGCCTGCACCGTCCACTGCAGTGACTCAGTCCCGGGCAGGCCGAACGCCAAGCCCTGTAAGTCCTCCCACTGAGCCACCAAGCCCGAGGGTGGTGCTGGGACCCTGACACAATGAGAAAATCTGTCCCCAACACTATGCACACCTCCCAGAGTTAGACGTGACCAGGAGTCGGGCTTGGACCCGGCTCTCCACGTGCGTCAGGATGCAAGCCTGGCACCCAGCCCCCAGGAAGGACAGACAGACAGGGGACAGACAGGTGGGGTGCGGGCCTGCCTGCATCCTGGCTGTGAGGCCCCGGCAGCTCATCACACCCACTGGAGCTTTTGTGTGCTCACCTAAGCGGGTCCGTGCTGGAGCGGTGTGTGTGTGTGTGTGTGTGTGTGTGTGTGTGTGTGTGGAGCATGGCGCAGATGCCTGGGGAAGGCCTGGCGGGGACACTGTCCGCTGTGCTCGGCGATTCCCCCGGGAACCCGCTTTCAGGGACAACAGGAGGGCTGTGGGGGTGAGGGAGGCCCAGGCAAAACAGCCGAAACTGGGTCAGCCTCAGGGTTACTAAGACAACAAAACGGGCAGAGGCACAAACTGGCCCAGGGGCTCTGCTCCGCCTGGCTGCCCCGGGGGAGCCGCGGCCTCCCCATCGGAGAACCAGGACACCAGCCCCGCCCCCGGGCTGCGGTGAGCGAGAGGTGGCACCCCTCTCGCCGCCGGACAGTACTCACAGCCTCTTCTTGTCCACCACTCGCTTCACGCGGATGGCTCTCTGCTCGGAGTACAGCTTGCAGACTCCTGTTGCAGGGGAGGCACCAGAACACAGACCGATTAACAGGGCTCCTTGGGAAAGGCTCACCAGACACAGCGAGACGCGGTGGTTTTCCCCCCGCGGAGCTGAGCACGCGCCTCACCCACGCGAAGGGCCCGTGACGTACTTCTCAGGTAGTCCTGCGTGAAGTCCAGGACGGCGCTCCTGTGCTCCCGCACCTGCTGGGAGTGTGTCTCCTTGTGGGCTGCAACAGAAAGCTCGCTCAGGCCTCCGACCCCTCCGCCGGAGGGCCGTCTCTCCACTGAGAGCAGTTGAAGCCCGCTACAGAACAGCAGCGGCGTGGGCAGTGGCGTGGGCAGCTGCATCTTTAAGTCAGAGCGGCAGGCTTCGGAGATGGGAGAGGTGGCCACGCAGCTGTCGGTCTGGCAGCATGTACGCGTGGTGCTTGGTGCGCCCACCCGAGAGCGGCCGCGCTCCCGGTGCCTGGGACGGTGCGTCCTCTCCCCGCCACTCCCGGTCCCACAGACGCAGTCAGCCTTCCCGGGCTCCTGGCCGCAGACGCCTTCCTCCTCCTGCAAGCTCGCATCTCCGGAGCCCGAGCCACTGACCCCGGCAGGTCAGCCCAGGTCCTGAGAGCTGAGCGCCCGCTCGTTCTTGACACCCATCACTGCTGACCGCCGACACTGTCACCCAAAGGCAGCCATGGCTACGCCTCCTTTACACACGAGGGGACTCAGGCCAAGCCAACAGGCCTGGCCACAGTTTTCTTAGGCTCGTGTGCATGTCCTAGGTTATGTCAGCAGAGACCCTAATGGGCACGGAGCATGAATTATGTGATTACTAAGGACTGCCACACAAACACAGGTACACACACACACACACACACACACACTCACACTCGTCTTCTCTGACCCTGGCCCCTTATCAGCTTTTAGCTGCTTGGAGAGATCCTGTTATTTAACTTAGATTAGGGCCCTTTCGTTACTTTTACCGGCTTAGGTTAAAATACTGGTCAGGAGAAGAAGGATTTGGAAGCTTAAAACCCGACCCTACACAGGGGCGCAGAGGAACTGTAACTGGTGCACCGTGAGGGCCCAGGCGGTCGTGGCGGCCCGCCGGAGCCCGGGACACTCACCTTGGCTCCGCAGCTGCTGAATGGCTTCCGAGCAGGTCCTCATGAACGTCTGCGCGTCCTGGTCTATCTGGTCTCGCTCCGCGTCCGTCATCCTCCCATGTTCGGACAGGATGTGGCTGGAAAGAGAGCGAGCGGGAGAGTGGGCATGGGGGCAACATGAAAGGGCAGCAGCAAAAGGGCACGTCACACAGCCCAGTGGCGTGAGGAAGGTAAGCGACGCACCGAGTGACAGCCACGGAGAGTTGAAGGAGCGGAGGGGCGACAGACCGGTCAGGAGGGGGACCCACACTTGGAAGGGTCGGACAGAAAAGGCGCCTGCACAGGCCACGCTGCTGCCGCCACCGCGCCAACAGAGGGACGTGGGCCCGGGAGCTGTCTGGGCAGAGCACACAGCCCTCATTAAAAACGAGGCTTGGGCCCTGGCCAGTGTGACTCAGCGGTTAGAGCATCGGCCCCCACACTAAGGGTCACAGGTTCAATTCCCAGTCACAGGCATGTGCGGGGTTCAGGCTTGCTCCCTGCTCCCGGCTGGGCTAGCGGGTCAGGGACAAGGACAAAGAAAGCTGCCCCTTCCTGCGAAACGCGCCTGGGGTCAGAGCAGACCTCCAAATGACTAACTCCGAGAACATTAGATTAGCATCCGCCTGTGCTATATTCTGACTTAATGGGACCTCAGCTCAGTGAAATGGAAAAGTCCTAAAGGTTAATTCGATAAAACTGAGGACTCAGTTAAAAGGTTATGTTTCTTTAGGGCACATTTTATGTTAACCTTTTAAATTGGAAATTAGCGGTATGGTTATCCTATTAGTAACAACAGCAGAAACCAAGAGAGCTTCTCCCCGCCCCCCATGCCCCCCCTCCCCGCCCCGTGGTATTGCCAGGATATTACAGAAATGGTCCATCTACCAGAAGTGGAGGACTTGTTTTTAAATAAAATCATTTAGGAGACCCAGCCAGAGGCGACCTAGGTTGCATGCTGTTCTGCTCTAGTAAAATGTCATTATTAAAAATAATTAAATGGGTCAATAAAGTCTGAGCTCTACATTATGGAAAAAATTACAGCTTCCTAATTATGTCCAACTAACAGAGCCTTATGGGTCTGAACGCAACATTTCTAAACATGTTCTTTCAATTCCACCATCCTACTCCACCCGAGCGCTGCTGGAGCAGGCAGGGAGGGAGAGGCCTCGCAGCCCCGCTCTGGGCGGGAGCGCTGATGGGGGGGAGGACGGGGGCCCCTCTCTGTCTGGAGAGAACCTAGGGCACTGAGGGCAACACTACTTCCCCGTCCTCCTGCTCTAGGGGCATCAGGCCCCCAGGACTCCCAGCCCCCCCTCACCTCCTCCCTCCCGGCCTGACCCCTGGCAGAGGGACGGGCAGGAACGTGGCCCCACGTCTAGCAGCCTCCCCTCTGCGGGGCCTGCTGCTCGGACCGAGAGGCTCGGCTCTGTTCCTCTCTGCGCCCCAGGAGCTGTGACTTCAGCGGCTCCCGGCCGCGTGAGTGTTTGACTCAGCACCCGCATCAAGGCCAGCCGCCTGGATTTATTTCACCAGCGACAAAACCGGTGACGCACCCCCAGGCCTCCTGCTGGCCTGCCCCGCCTCCCGCCTTTCCCCCTTCCCTGCCGCCACCTCTGTCTGGCAGGAGACGGAGGCGCTTCCTTTTCCCAGTGATCACCCCCAACTGCATCACAGCGCAAATGGGGTTCCAATTCAACTTCTATCCACCAAGGGGCTCACGTGTGCCAAGAGCAATCACGTTCAATCCTTGTGAGACACTGTCCAGGTTTTACAAAGAAGCGAACAGCCCGAGAAGTGAGCTGCACACCACACACACACACACACACACACACACACACACACATACACACACACACACACACACACACACACACACACACACGGTTAACACCCGGCGAGCTGACGCCGGCTCCTAGGTGTGCCCGCCCCACAGCCCTGGCTCCTTCAAAAGGACTGAAACTGGGTTAGGAATGGAACTCAGAGGACATGAGCCGGCACCGACCGGTTGCGACCAGGAGACGGGTGTCGGATTGGTCCAGACCAGGACAGCCTCAGAGCCACAGCGCAGAGCCAGGAGGTCCCAGCATCTGCTGCCACTGAGGCTGCTCACCGACAGCTCAGCGGGCCCGCTCTCCGGAGGCATCGGAGGAAAGGACCTGGGGGGAGCCTGGCCTGGCGGTCTGGGAGCCCTGGCACGGCGTGGGGGCTGAGCTGTGCGAGAGATGCCTCAATCTCAAGTTCCAAACCACGGCGGTTACAGAGCAGCAGCCTGACACAGCAACCAGCACCGAACCGCTGCCTTTTTCTTCTGCACCGAATTTCAACTGCTCGTCTTCTCTGGATCTCCTCCCCGGCTGTGAGTGAGCATCGCCCTGAGTATTTCGGGCAGGGCTCCGCGGACGTTTTCCGAAAGGGTCCAACACAAATGCGTTAGACCGAGGGCCGCGTGTCTCCGCAGCCATCACAGAAATGCGCGCACGAGCGGCACGGTGCCCACTCCGATACCTGTGATCGACGGACACTGAGCCCAGAACTCCACAGGATGTTCATATGTGGTGAGGTTTATTGTTCCTGCTGAGCCATTAAAACCGTGAAAACTATTCTTAGCTCCCGGCTGTCCACACGCAGGCAGTGGCGGCTGGGCGCAGGGCTGGGCCGCTAGAGGAGGAGCTGGGTCTACGGGCTGCCGGGCAGGAGGCTGGAACTCACGCCGCCGGAGGCCTCTTCACGGCCGAGGGGGGTTAACGATGGATTCCCGGAAGCGCTGGAGCCTGAAGGTTAAGTTTCCCCAAATCACCGCAGCTCCCAGTTTATGGACCATGAGATGAGCACTTGATATTCAAACACACCTTAGAAATGGTTTACACTGCCATCTAGTGTTGACCAAGTATTTGAACTAAGAACTTAAAAAAAATATCATCTTCTTGGTACTAGGCATTAGGGTAATAACTTCAGTATACTTTTAATTATTCAAATGAAATAGACTTAAATGTATAAAGTTGTCTGTTTCAGTAGACAAAGTGGCAAGGGTTATTAAAGTTCACCCGAGGTGTAATGTTTTCTCTGGTAAAGTTTATACAGAACACTCGGCCTGTACACAGTGACGGGAGGGCTGCCTTCCCATTCACCGGCCCTGGGGGGGGGGGGGGGTGTTTCTGGGGCCAATCCCCTTGTCTTACTGTTGTGAATCGTAATGTAAATATCTGTTTTCTGATCGTCTTAGGCGACCCACAGGTTGAGAAGCACTACTGGGTCGCCTAAGATCATTGGAAAACACAGACATTTACATTACGATGCATAACAGTAGCATAATCACAGTTATGAAGTAGCAACGAAAATAATTCCGTGGTTGGGGTCACCACAACATGAGGAGCTGTGTGAGAGGGCCTCGGCCTCAGGAAGGGGGAGAACCACGGGTCTAGAGGCTTCGTCGAAATGCTTTATCTTTTAGAAATAACCTAACCACAGCCCCCTGTAAGCGCCATCTCCAGGGCACTGTCACCTTCATACGGAGTGAGACGCTCGGCCCCCTCATCTGCGTTCCCAGCAGCGAGGTGCACAGACACCGCCCCTGGGCTATCCGAGCGGGACCTGTCGCTGTGGGGGTGGCGGGGCGCCAAGGAGCCGGTGCTGCTCGGTAGGAACCTGCCAACCTGATCTCTCCCACTGCGACGCGGAGTCCCCAGGTAAAAGGAGAGGCGGCCGGTGGGGAACAGAGCAGCCAGCAGAGCCACGTGACACGTGTGCACTTACTTGTGAGCATTGATATAGTCCTTCCTGTGTTCCAGGAGAAAATCTCTCAGTTTGCCAATGTGTGAAATCTAAAACAAAACAAAAAACACACAAAATGTTTATATAGCTAGACAGATATTATAATCACATGCAATGTTAACAGAGGGTGGAATGCCGGCTGTAGAAAGATTTTGAAACCACAGACTGGACAACCTTGGTTTTAGACTCGTGTATAATCACTGGCATTGCTGGCCTGATCTCTCTTTAATGGCTCTCTTCCTGTGACTGTTGCGGCCTATGGCATTTTGGAGAAAAAGTCTGTAGGGAACGTGGAGGCTACACGGGTAATGCATGCCTGCATCCATGCAGCATGTGCCCAGTGAGGGCCAACTCCCCGTTTTCTGCCCGTATCTAAAGTGGGCCCTGAGGCAGGGTCTCCCGTTCAGAAACGGGCCCTTGCCAAGCAGTTACAAGTTCGGGGCCACGGCTTACTGCTGCACAGCCGGCCCATCCCCCGCCCCACCAGGATGAACAGAGGACACACAGCGCAGAGGACTCCATTTGTGACGGCGGGTTTCCAGCATCTTAAAAACCGACGCTAAAGCACCTACCATGTGTCACGGACTGTGCACGGAGCTATGAATAAAATAAAAACCAAAGTAAAATGAGGGAGGAAGGTAATAAATGTGCTGCTCTACACCACGGAGTTTGTGGTCATCTGTTATAGCCGCAGGGAGACTCTAACACACCCTGTCCACGTCAGCCTGGGCTGCTGTCACAGCGCTGTAGGCCGGGCTGACACAGACATTTACTCCTACGGCTCTGGGGCGGGAAGGCCACGGTCAAGGTGCAGGCGGGTTCGGTGCCTGGGGCCGGCCCCTCCTGGTTCGCGCACGCTGCCTTCTTGCTGCACCCTGGCATGGTGGAGAGAGAGATCCCCTCTCTCACGGCTCTTCTGAAATGGCACCGATCCCATTCGTGGGCCTCCACCCCATGTACCAATTACCCACAAAGGCCTCATATTCAAATACCATCACATTGGGGGTTAGGACTCCACCATGTGAATTTCGGGGCCACACACACATTCAGTCCATAGCACACCTCCTTAGGGCCTCAACATCCCAAACAGGATTTTTAGGAGTCAAAAAGTTTCCCATAACAAGCTTTAAAAGGTCAAAGGGAAGTTTTCAAAGGAATCTACACAGGCTGGACCACCTGCACCGCCATCGTTAGCCACGTCCAGTCTCCCGGGGGAACGGGGTGTGTGTGTGTGTGTGTGTGTGTGTGTGTGTGTGTGTACGGTGTGTGTGTGTGTGTGTGTGTGTGTGTGTACGGTGTGTGTGTGTGTGTGTGTGTGTGTGGACGGTGTGTGTGTGTGTGTGTGTGTGTGTGTGTGGACGGTGTGTGTGTGTGTGTGTGTGTGTGTGGACGGTGTGTGTGTGTGTGGACGGTGTGTGTGTGTGTGTGTGTGTGTGTGTGGACGGTGTGTGTGTGTGGACGGTGTGTGTGTGTGTGTGTGGACGGTGTGTGTGTGTGTGGACGGTGTGTGTGTGTGTGTGTGTGTGGACGGTGTGTGTGTGTGGACGGTGTGTGTGTGTGTGTGTGTGTGGACGGTGTGTGTGTGTGTGGACGGTGTGTGTGTGTGTGTGTGTGTGTGTGTGTGGACGGTGTGTGTGTGTGTGGACGGTGTGTGAGCCAGGGACAAGGCGGCCCCGGGGCATCTCAGAAACAGAAGTGCAAGAGGTTTCACTTAAAGTGTAACATATGTGATCCCCTTTTCTTTGCTCTGTCACGGCAAATGTCTCTAAAACGAATGCATTAAAATGGAGTTAAGCTTATTCAGGATTAAATGGAATTCTTGGTAACTTAAGAGCTGTTAAATAATTCAGTATCATCAATTTAACTCAATATTTAACATGAGCACAATGTATAAGCTAATGCCAAGGATACAAAGAAATAAATGAGCTTTGAGGTTTCTATAGGTATAGTGCTAATTCTGAAAGGAGTTCTTATATGTGTGTACCTACAGAGAATAGCCTTAGTTTTAAAGGGAAAGGGCACCATTTCAAGTTTGACAAGAAAATCAGAGTAAATGGAAGCACATCTGCCCCATTAAAGTCTAAAGCCAGTGCCAGTTCCTCGGTCTTGATATCACCGAGTGGCAGGGAGAGGGGTCCGAGGAGGAAGGAAGGGGCCACCGGGCAGTGCCCGCGGGGCAGGCAGGGGATAAGACGCAGGGCTAACGCTGGGAGTGCTCGGGGGCTGGGCCACGCGTGGGGCATTTCTCAGCCGGGCAGTGCGGGCCCGCCGCTCTCGCAGCTCTGCCTTTCCGAGCGCTCTTTCTCTGCCCGGGGCAGCCTCCTTCCCTGATGCAACCCCATGCCACCCACACCCAGCACATCCGCAGGCTCCGCCCGAATGCCCCCTCCTCCAGGCCTTCCTAACACCCCCCTTGGTATTTTGCAGACACCTGCCAGCACTTCCCACGTGATACAAGCATTTATCTACGACCCCACGAGACTCCCATTGCGTTCCTGAGGTCCACTCACCGCTGTATCCCGTAGTCCCTACATGTTGGGGGGGGGGTTGAGGGCGGGTTGAAAGGAGGGGGGGGGGCAGAAAAAGGCTTCAGGACCTGATTACTCCTGACTTACGAGTTGAACCAGGAAGCAGCAAAGCTATCAGGAGGTGGCACCCGGATCGCTGAACGAACAGGCGACGCAGCACACGCTGGCTCTGTGCCAACTACCCTCCTCGCCTGTCCGCCAGGGACGTGCCGGTGGGCATCGCCGGTGAAACCGCTGACCCGGGCGTGCTGACGGGCTGCAGAGAGAGGATCTGGTCCCCGGCCTAGCACCCCCCCAGGGGCGGGTGTTACAGCGGAGCTGCGTCCTGACCACAGGCCACACCGTGCTGAGTGTCCATCGGAGAGGCGGGTGGGATGAAGACAGAACCTTCATTTCCAACGCGCACCGGGCCTTAAGCAAGAGCCGGGCTGCCGCTGGAGAGAGGCAGGCAGTACTGCTGCCGTCCCCACGCCAGCCACTGCCACTGGCTATTCGCCCAGCGCTGACAGCCGGTGGCAGTGCCTTCCTCACGGCCGGGAGGCGGGTCGCGAGAGCAGAAGTGGCAACTTCCAGGAGGGGTGCTGCTCCCCACACCTGAGCTCCTCTCCACGCGTCTCAGGACGGGCCGAGCAGGCTCGGGGTCAAGGTGGTGTGTGGGGCTTGCGTGGAGCAGGGCAGACAGGGGCGCTGGCAGGAACCCGGGGAGCTGCCGGATTCTGTGGCTCTGATCTCGTTAGGCGCCTTCTGCTGTCCCCGGGCTCCGGGTGGGAGGACGTCAGCTCCTGGCCTCTCCCAACCCTCCCACCCTCTGGGAGAGCGGAGGGTGGAGGCGAGGGGCGCTCTGGCTTGTGGCTTAGAGGAGGTGGCGGGCCCGGCGGCCAGCCTGCAGAGGGCGCTCTTCAGGGGCACGCTCCACCCCATCTGGCCACAAAGCGAACTTGGCTTTTTGTGTTCCGACTCCTGTGTTTCTCTTTCAGGTGGTTCCAAAGCTGGCTGGGAAGAAAGGGGTGTTTTTATAGCTCTCCTAACTCTCAGGCTCTGCCAGGTGAGGGTCTGAGCAAGCTGCTCAACGTCCGTGGGCTGCACTACAAGGGGAGCTGTAGTGGCTTCTGCGGACAGCGGCAGCACAGTTAAACGGCAGCTCTGACCGAGTGCTCACTCTGCGGCGGGCGCCGAGCTAAACGGCCTCTACTTCCTGAAACCATCGAACGAGACGGTCGGCTATGGTCCGTTACAGAGGGGAAGGCCCCGAGGCCACGCAGTTCGTATAAATGGCTCAAAACGAGCAGGAGACACGTCTGCCCACGAAGATGCCCCTCTCCCCCGAGCCTGGCAGTTCTCCGAGGCCACTCTGCCAGGAGGGTGGCCAGCACCCTCAGGTCAGAGGTCCCGCCCTGGGAGCCCCGCCCACGGGGGGGCCGTTACAGCCGGGGCAGGTCTGTGGCCCAGCCGCTCACCGCCGGTCAGTCTAACCCCCGTCCTCAGAATCCGGCCACTCCTCGGCCCCACCTCTCTCCTCCCGAGTCCCCTGGTAAGGCTGTGGTTTAGTGAGGCTAAGTCCCCGGTCAGCAAGGCCCGGCATCCCCACCCGATCCGCCCCCGAAGAGCAGCGGTGCGTCCCCAGTGGGTGCACCAGAGGGAGAAGCGCACGGCCTGACCTTACGCAGCAAGGCTTTTCGGGGGAGACCGAACAACCCCCAACAGCCCAGCCTGAGCAGCCGGGGGCCTCACCAGGCTGCGGGCAGGCTGCTGAGGGGCCCATGGCTGCCCAGGCCCGTGGACATAAAACACGCAGTGCGCACCTACGCGCTGACACGCACAGCGAGGGCTCTGAGGCTGCTCACCAAAACCCCGTGGTTTCTGGGGGCAGGATTCGGAGACTTTCTTTATTCTTAACGCCTCCGTGTGCTTCAAGCGTTTCCGAGGATTAGTGTGTTCAGTCTTCGCTGTCAGACGGAGAATATTTTTAAACAAAAAGGTCCGTCTTCCAAGGACTCCCGTAGTGTACGTGGACCCTCAGGCCTGAGGCCAATCCCTTAGGCCCGGCCCTGCACAACTGACCCCTGCGGACTTCCCGTTCCCAGTCCCTGACCCCTCTGGCCAGGCTGCTCAAGCGACGCCAGCCTCCGGAAGGTCTCCTCCGCCGCACGCAGGCCGGGGCGAGGACGCTGCACGTCACCGCCCAGATCTGAAATGTGACGTGAGCTGCCGGAGGCGGGTCCTCAGTAAGAATTCACACTGCGCTGACCTGCTCTCCGGAGCAGGGAAGGAGTTAAGAGCAGGAAGAAGGGCGCCCAACAGGAAGCTACACACGTTACATTGACCACCAGGTGGCAGCACAGGCACCTCAGGCGCAGCAATATGTGAACTCAAAATCTCACCCTTCTTTCCCAAGGGCTGTTAAAGTTCTCCGTTCTTTGTTCTTATCTGGACTCAAGGGTCTGTGGGAGGTTAACCACTGTGCCAGGCCGAGCCAAAATGACACTGTTCAGAATACACGTGCACTTGGGGAGCCGAGAGGGCTGGCACTGCGGGGGCGGGTGAGGCCCGGCTTCATGTCACCCACAGAACAGTCCTGCCAGCTGCTCTTCCTGGGTGCTTTGTAAATGACCGGAAGGAAGATAAACTGGAAAAAATCATCCCTGGCACAAACCACGGGCTCTTCTCAGAGGACAGGGGCTGCAGAGCTCACAGGGGCCCAGCAGAGGCTCCGCCCACCGGCTGCTCTCCCCACAAAGACCTGATTGACTCGCAAACACTGAGCACCGATTTGCATAATTCGCCTCTGCAAGAAGTGGCCATTGTTCAGGATGAAAGAGGCTCCAGTGGGTCCCCTGGCGTATTGTAAAAGGTCCCGGGACACAACTTCATTACTTCTCATTCCACCAGTGACCAGCCTGCTGGTCAGCTGAGTGCGCGGCCAGAGGCACGGCTAGCACACCACTGCTGGGAGTGTTTGCCAACTCCTGACAAGCTGAAATGGTCTTCACAAGGGTCATGCTCCCCGCTTAGGTGGAGGCCCGCTAGCTAAACCCCGAGCCCACCCCTCAGCGTGACTGAAACACGCATCCACACCAATTCCAGCACAAGTCCAGAGCCAGCACCTTTTAGGGTATCACGACCTGCTGAAGTCACAGCGGGGTGTCAGTCCTGTCCCTGTTAGCGGAGCTCCCAGCGGCTGTCACCTGCAAGGCAGCCTGGCACCGCCTCAGATGTCTCCCCCACTCCCCCCCCCAAGCACGTGCGGGGCCCACGGCAGCCAGCCTGCTGGGCTCACAGAGGCTCCTGCCTCGCTCCCCTCTCTCCAGCCCGATTCCGTGCTCAGTGCTACGGCGGCCTCTCCTCCCTCCCTGTCACCCCGCACGATGCCGCCGTCAATGGCGTGGGCATGTGGGGTGACAGTCCCAGTGGGAGCCCTGGCCACTTCCTCCCGGCCCCGTGAAGCCCCACGGCTGTCCTCCCTGGGCCCCCAGACCCACCCGCTCCAGGTCCTCTTCTCAAACCCTGACAACCTTCCTTCACCTTTACCCCCCCGCCCCAGCCTCGGAGACTGACCTCCTCACCCCCCGCCCCCCGCAGCCCTGCCTGCTCTGCAGAAAATGCCCACCACCGCCGCCTCACCCTGCAGGTCCCACGGGGCTCAGAGCAGCCAGTCCAGAAGCGCTAAAATCTGACCGCCCCCCCTCCATCCTCCTGGCTCCTAGCAGCCCCTCCTGCCCTGGTCCCCCAGCGAGGAAGAGCGCTCCCTCCATTCCCCACGTTAGGAAATCTCCCGTTTAGACCCTTCTGTCCCCCTTATACCCCAAGTTAAACTGGTCATCTGGCCTGTCCACTCACCCGAAGGAGCTGGCACCGCCCGCTCCTCACCCACACCCCCCACATGTATGTGTATGTGTACACATAGTGTTATACGTGTTCTCTGAACGTATGTTCTAGCCCATCGGCTGGGATGCCATCAGGAAAAGACCCGGGCGATGGGATCTCAGAAACAGAGGAGCTGAGAGCCCGCGGAGGACCACGCCAGCCTCCGGGACGCAGCTGCCAGACACGCCTGTGCTTATGGGAGAGACAGGGCCCCGGGCCCCGGGGAGACCCCCGCCTTTCTTCTGGGCCAGCTTCAGAGCCCTGGCCGCCGGCAGGGACGGCTGGACAGAGGGGACAGGGCTAACCCCAGCTGCGATGAGCTCGGAGGCCTCATTTCTCACATTAGCGACCAACTTTCTAACCTGAAGAGGGTGCTTCTTCCTACTGCTCAGCCCCGCCCTTTGGAGAAATTCAGAAATGGGGGGAAAGCAGAATCTACGTCCTTCGTGCTGAGGGCATGATGAAAGATGACCTTTTTGTTTGCATTATAAGATCGTCTATAAGGAGAAAGTGCTTGTGAAGCAGGCCGGGACCAGCACTCACACCTACAGGAGTGAGAAGCCACAAACAAACTGCCATAGCACAGCTGCTCATACCTCCTCCTCCCAGGATCCTGGCTCTGGGCACAAACTGAGCCTGGACCAGCAGAAAACCTCCCTATGGCGAACCAAGGACAAGAGTTGGTCAACGGACTAGTTCCCTGGATTTACCCGCCGCAGCACATGCAGTTCCTGTCCACTAGGTGGGGCTCTCCACCACGCTGTTCCTGGGGGAGCCTTATAATACATCAAAATGACAACAGCCTGGTTTTAAGATGATTTGTCTCCTGAGGATATACATTTGGTTTAAGTTTCCACTGCAGAGTTAAAGTTCTTAAGATAGGTCACGCAGATCAATTGCTCCTGTAATCTGAAACTCAAAAGAGCAAGTAATATCTAAACAAGGGGCGGGGAAGCCCGGGCTCCTAGGGTCTCTAAAAGCCAGGAGACAGTCAGCCTGGCTACCTCTAATCTCGTCATCAGAACCGCTACCTTGTCCAGCTTCTGCTTCACGTCAGCGGGGAGAGGGGTGAAGTGAGCTGCGGGTGGTACAAAGGGAGCCGTGCTTTCGACGTCCATGCTTCCTGATAGATGCCAATAATTTACACTCCCCAGAAGACGCTACGTGATAACATTTGAACCCTCAGAGTTTAAGTGCTTCGCTCTACTAAAACATAGTTTTCCCCTGTTAGTGAAAACAAAAGCCAGGAGCCAGCGTGTGTTTATCACGGAGCTCTGGGGAAGCGGGCGGGGAAACCGGATACAGAGCCTGGCCCCAGAGCCATCTTCCCGAGCGAGCGAGCGAGCGAGCGAGCGGAGGGAACGCGCCGGCCCGGCCAATAGCGCGGCTGCTCAAACTCCAGCAAAGCCCAGGGCCTCGTCTCTCCTTCCCGTCCCCAGAACTCAGATTCCTTCCCCTCATTATGGTGTTCTTTGGAGTAAATAGGCATGAAACTTAAAGTACTTCCGTACGCATGCCAAAAAAAAAAAAAAAAGGCAGAAAATATTATTCCAAGAAATAAATTACAAAAAATTCTAACATCCTCTCTGATCAAAAAAAAAGAAAAGTTAGTTGTTTCAAAAGTTTAAAGAAGCTGTAGCAAACTACTGACTGCTAAGTTTTATAAAATGGGGTCAGGCTAGTCTGATAATTGATTTTTAGCTAAGTGTTCAAAATAGCATAAAATAATTAGTCCCTAAATTATAACACTTGCCAGAGAAAATTCTGTGTGTAAAATAACCAGAAAAAATAATAGTTAGATCCCGAGCCGTATATTACAGATCTTGACTTTGAGAATCAAAGTTATCCTTTCTTCCTACTTTTAAGATATACTGTTTTACTAAGACAAAAAATGTTTAACTCCTACATTTGAATTTTATATTCAGAACTCATTTTTAAAGCTTTAAAAGTTAAACCAGTATTTACAATTTAAATCCCTTTAACGGTTTCTCAGGTCATTAGGTAAAGCCTTTAAAACACGACACACACAAAAATTCCCATTCTTATCACAGCAACCAATTTCAGGTTAACATCACATATCAATTTGTAAGCCGTAAAGGTGTCACCAAAATGTAGCACTGCTGTCCCCTACACACACACACACACACACACACACACACACACACACACACACTTTTAAGGGACAATGGAGCATACTGAGGAGAGGAGCCTCAAACTTGCCAATGATCAAGAACTCCTTAGGACTCTGCAGCGTCAGTCAGTATCTGACGGAAAGCTGGCACGACTGCTGTTTCAGAAGTGCCCGTATGTAAAAACTGGCAAATACCTTCCCACGCGTAACGCCAACGTGCGGTGGTGAGGTTAGTGTTAGAACAACGAGATTCAAAACACACTTCAGACTAAGGTTTTTAAGTTTTATTTGTACTCTCTATATTGTGGTATATTTCAATAATTAAACCAACTAAGACATTTTTCCTCTTCACAAAATAATTCCTTTCTATGCTAAAATGGAATGCTTACTTTATAAAAAAAAATAGTTTAAATTTTCCTGGCAACTAAGTAAGTATTTTGCTTTCCAAATGGAATCTATAAATAATATATGTGCTTTCTGTGCCCATAGTTGGCAAGGGGCACTGAGGGGACTTCTCTGACAACCACGAAGGTCCTTTTAGGAAAATTCACAGGGAGCCCTAGTTTCCAAGCCCGCGCCTTTGTTTCAGAGCCACACACCCCCCACACCCCCACTCTTCTCTCTGGAAACGAGTTTCGGAGAAAGCATTATTAAATGTTACATCTGACTTTAATAGAGTCTCCCAATTTGCTTTTGCATGTTTATTATCAAAGTCTAATCACGACTTTCCCAAACTTATTTATACTTTCACACAAACTTCCAAAGTTTTCCAAACTTAAATAAAAACCCACAGAAACTGTGGGAAATGTTTCGCTTGAGAGATAAAAAGAAAATTGGTCCAAATGTACGTTTGCAATAATCAGTGTTTACTTTCAGCTTACAGCACTTTCAATATCTGCACTCAACTTAATTTTCTTGTCTCTTAGAAAGAAGGAGGGCAAGTAGCTTTATTCCCCCCACTTTGCTCTCCAAATATAAACTCGCTCAGTGCAGCAGGCGTGTCTCCGCTGCCAGCAAGCCCGCCTCCCCGGCGCAGGCTGCGGACGAAGGGTTTCCTGCGAGACCTCGCTCGGAAGAGTTTATGAATCTGATTTCACGTTTCCTAATAAAATGAAGGTGTTTGTTTGACTATAAAGACACAATTAAAGTTTAGCAAATGAAAATAACAGAAGAACTGATATGACAAAACTAAAGCAGGAAGGGAGATGAGTATTAATTCATTTAGTTAAAAAGTTGGGTTTTCCCCCTTTCAGTGCCTCTACAATAGACTTTGCGCTACATTTATTAAAATAGGACAAACTTTTAATCTATCTGGGAACAATTTACCAGTTAGCGTTATCTCCTGCCAGAGGAAGTACACTTCGGGGAAGCAAAACACTCGAAACTATTTGCGCTGCCCTTGTTCAGAGCTGCTTAGAAAACGGCTGTGCGCGCACTTTAAAAATCACCAGGACAAACCAGTCTGAGGGTTTCTGTGACACAGTCAATCCGCAGCCAGCAATGCCACTTAATTCCAGAGGCAGAAATTTGTCTCCCAGAGGGGACCTCAGCCATCCATACAGCAATGCACGTTAAAGTTCATAAAACTATAAAGAAACGTCCTAACACAACAGACGTATTTTAAAGTTTGTATGACTGGCGAAGGAAAAATTCTTCATCCTTTAAAAAAAGTCTCCTGACAGGAGATGCTGGTTTGAAGCATGTCACACCCGGCTCCCGGCCTCGGCTCCAGTTCATTTTTTAAAATGAGGTCTATTTCCTGTAATTTTCGATATTTTAGAGTACAATTATTTTACATTTTTATGATGCCTTTGGGGTATCATTACAAATATTTTTATGTGTTTAAACTTAGGAAAGTAAAATTAAGTAATAGCTTCTCTTAAAGGGAGCTGTCAACTCTCTCCTGAAGAAAAATCTTTGTTTTAAAGCAATCTAGAGATTTATATCCCAAGTAACCATAGAAATTAATCTTAAGCTTTAGGGGGAAAAATTGCATAAAAATGCCCTTTATTTAATTAAAATCAGAGCTTTGCCCTCAGAAATAAGGACCCTCTTTTGAAGAGAAGGAACTTTCCACAGAGTAGGATTGTTTTGACTCAAGGTGGCACTCTCTGTGATAAATTAATCAAACACGTTTAATTGACTCGGATTTTTGCGCGCAGAAAGTTAAACACTTCGGGGCGAGGTTTTGCTCAGGACTCCATCCCGGAGACCGTGGAGCAGGAGAGGAGGCCTGGCCCCGGATGCAAGCAGTGCTCGCGGACCGCGTGGGCAGAGGGACCGCGTGGGCAGAAGGACCGCGTGGGCAGAGGGAGAGGGGGGGAGACTGAAATAATGATGAGAGCGCTCACGGCGGAAGCCACTTTGTTTTCATTAGGAAACTGAAAATGCCGTTCGCGGCCTCAACACGGAGACCCATCGGCACGTCGTAACTCAGAGCTCTGGCGGGCTCTCCCTTTCTGTTTCCCGCACCGACTCAGCCGCTCCGCTCATCTCGCTCCGACTCAGAAGCTCACTTCGGGGGAAGGCGGGAGGGGGGAAGGCGGGGAGGGGGCAGTTCATTTCGGGGGGAAGGCGGGAGGGGGCAGTTCATTTCGGGGAGAAGGCGGGAGGGGGCAGTTCATTTTGGGGGGAAGGCGGGGAGGGGGGCAGTTCATTTTGGGGGGAAGGCGGGGAGGGGGCAGTTCATTTTGGGGGGGAAGGCGGGGAGGGGGGCAGTTCATTTTGGGGGGGAAGGCGGGGAGGGGGCAGTTCATTTCGGGGGGAAGGCGGGGAGGGGGCAGTTCATTTCGGGGGGAAGGCGGGAGGGGGCAGTTCATTTCGGGGAGAAGGCGGGAGGGGGCAGTTCATTTCGGGGAGAAGGCGGGAGGGGGCAGTTCATTTCGGGGAGAAGGCGGGGAGGGGGCAGTTCATTTCGGGGGGAAGGCGGGGAGGGGGCAGTTCATTTCGGGGGGGAAGGCGGGAGGGGGCAGTTCATTTCGGGGAGAAGGCGGGAGGGGGCAGTTCATTTCGGGGAGAAGGCGGGGAGGGGGCAGTTCATTTCGGGGAGAAGGCGGGGAGGGGGCAGTTCATTTCGGGGAGAAGGCGGGAGGGGGCAGTTCATTTCGGGGAGAAGGCGGGAGGGGGGCAGTTCATTTCGGGGGGAAGGCGGGAGGGGGGCAGTTCATTTCGGGGGGAAGGCGGGAGGGGGCAGTTCATTTGGGGGGGGGGAGGCGGGAGGAAGAGGGGAGGCGGGGAGGGAGGAAGAGGGGGGCAGGGCCCTCTGCCCCCCTCCCTCCCGGACGGAAGGAATGCGCGCATCTGAAGGGTGGTGAAGACCGACTCTTCAAACGTTTCTCAAAAGCCCAAGTTTCAAAGCTTGTAAAATTCAGGTTTTGATGAAATTTGTGTACTACCAAATTTGATTAACTTTTATAGCTTCAAGTTTTTCTCTACAGTGAATAATTTTAAAAGCTAAGCCACATTCTGTTTCCATTAGATTAAAAAAAAACAACCACCCAGACATTTGGGTTTTTCTGGAAAAAAAAAATGAGATAAACACACAAAAGCTCAGTGCAGCTCGGGAAGCAAAGACACGCCGACCCCGTAGGAACAGACACTATCGATGTGTAAGGCGCTCAGACGTGCGCTGCGAGCACAGCCTCAGGCCCGGCGGCGGCCACGCTGCCCTCGACGACCGGCTCTGCAGAGGCCAGAGCGGCTGCTGGGCTTAGTGCTGCGGATGCTCAACGTCCATCCTCCTCCTCCTCCCGGGAAGCAGCCCGCTTTCTGGAACGACGACGGCGTTTCCTCAAACGCCCGCCCAGCTCACTTCCCAGGCCCCGGGGAGCGGCTCCTGAGCGTGGGGGAGGGCGGCGGCCAGCCACAGGACTGGGCACGCACATGGGCCTGGCCAGTGGCCACGGACAGCAGGCGTGGGGGCATGTGTGGGGAGGGGTTTGGGATGGGAATGGGGGGATGAGGACAATTATGTGATACCACAATCAATAAAATTTAAAAAAGAGAGAGAATCAAGACATCATGGCATATGGCCTGAGCTGCAAATGGGACAGAAACGCCGAGGAACCTAAGTGAGAAGGGGTAGCTTCCTGGGCCTCACAGTGTGCGCCCGGTGTTCTAAGCCGCTCCTTCGGAGGAGAAGGGACCGAAGCCGGGCTGAGTCAGCCGTGAGGCCGCCGCCGGTCCCTCGGGCTGCGCTCTCCGGCCACTGGTCCCGTCAGCACCACGCGTACCAATGGCCACTTCACTTCTAATTCCGGTTAACGTAGTAAACGAGGATAGAAATCTAAAAATATGTTCTAAAGCACCCATAGGAAATGTTTATAACAGATTAAAAGTAATCTCAAAGGATACTGCTGCTTGAAACTTCCACAATGTGACGTGTAAAAGCAACGCCCACACTCCTTTAAAAGCATCACCGGTGTCCCCGCGCTGCTGCTGCCGCCGGCCACGTGCGAGCACCCCCGGCTACAGCACCCGCACCGGCAGCAAGCACGCTCAACATGCCGTGTGAGGGCATGCATGTGTGTGTGTGTGCGCGCGCGCGCGCTCTTCACCCCCCCTCGCGCAGGAATGGCCAGCAGGGAGGTGCAGACCCTCCTTGTGCCTGAGCCCCTCCCAGGCCTCTCGGGCGGGCTTCCACAGGCAGAGCCGCACAGGGCGGGCAGCCCAGCCCGCGGAGCTGTCCGAGGCCCGGGACAGGCGCACGAGGACGAGGAGGAGCTGATGGAAAGGGAGCGCCGTGCGGCAGGGGTGAGGCCGTGCGGCAGGGGTGAGGCCGTGAGGCAGGGGTGAGGCCGGGCGGCAGGGGTGAGGCCGGGCGGCAGGGGTGAGGCCGGGCGGCAGGGGTGAGGCCGGGCGGCAGGGGTAGCGCCAGCCACAGCGGTCAGGCAGCCTGCATTAACCACGCAGACATGGCTATGTCCTCAGTGCGCCCTCGGTCAGGTCCCTTCCTCGGGCTCCCATGTCCTCGCTCGGGAAACGAAGGGGCTGCATCCCCGGTTCCCACGGTCTATGTGAGCCCAGAAGTCCCACCACTGGTTGCATTTGACTGAAACTGAACTGCGTGTTTTAAATGAAATTCACTGGGGGCCACTGGTTCTCAAAACCATGGTTTCCAAATGCACAACTCAGTAACCCAGCTCTGCACACAAAGCCTCTTCCCATCCCCACCCCCCCGACCCCCTTTCCCCTCCGGCTCACCGCACTGCTGTCCGTGTCTATGGATCGCACATACATGTTTTTGGTTAATCCCTTCACCTTCCTTCATCCAGTTCCCTCAGCCCCCCTCCCCTCTGAGGGCTGTCAGTCTGTCCCATGTACCCACGCCTCTGTTTCCATTTAGTTCCTTAGCTTGTTTTGCTCATTAGCTCCCACATGCAAGTGGCACCAAACCGTGTTTGTCTTTCTCTGACGGCTTATTTCACCTGGCACAGTGCTCTCCCGCTCCCTCCATGCTGTCACCGAGGGAAGAGCGCCTTCTGTTTTACGGCCGGGGAGTAATCCACCGCTTTTTATCGGCTCCCTGTGACGGGCACTCAGCTGTCTCAGGTCTTGGCTATTGTACATACCGCTGCAACGAACGCAGGGGTGCACATGTTCTTTGGATTAGTATTTCAGGCTTCTTAGGATGTATTCCTAGAAGTGGGATCACTGGGTCAGAAGGCGGTTCCATTTTTAGTTTTTAAACCATCCTGTGTTCCACAGTTGCTGCACCAGTCTGCATTTCCCACGAGCAGTATATTTTAAAGTGATTTTTCACATCCAAGTTTTATGTGTAACTGTGCTTAAGTTACAAGGGGAAAATTTAGCATATACCTCTGATCACCTACTACATGACAAAGCATGTTGCATGTTTTCCCATATTTCATTTAATTTTCATAACAATCCTCTGACATCATCACCTTTCCCATTTTAGAGGCAAGAAAACCGAGGCGCAGAGCTGCTGGCGTCGGTAAACCAGATCTGTCCACTGACGGCCCACGCTCCTCACACGGCGGGGTCTGCCGGATGCAGCAGGCAGCAGCGTGCTGGCCGCACGGTGGCGGGCGGTGTGAGTGCTGTGCGGGGAACACCGGCAGGAGGCGCGGCCCCCCGACAGGCCAAACCACAGGCCACATGCCCCTGACTGCAAACCCACATGGGCCATGAAATCAGCGGAGGAAAAGGTCAGACGGACGAGGAAAACACGGAGGGAGAGACGTGGCCCTGGGAAGAGTGGTCTCAGGGGCAGGGGCATTTAGTCCTGTCTCTGGGTGACCGTGTGGGCAGCCCTGTGTGGGCACAGGGAAGCAAGCGCACTGCGGAGTGGGGCTGCCTGGCTCCACGGAGCTCTGACAGCACCAGCTGCGGGGCCTTCCCGGTTACTCACCCTCCTTCGCCTCAGTTTGCTCATCTGTAAAATGGGAAGATGGCAGTGCACGCCTCCCTTGGTGTCTGAGGAGGAAAGGCGCCACGTCTGCAAAGGTTTGCAAAGGCCTGGGGAAGGCAGGAGGCCTGGCGCCAGGGAGGGCCCTGCGAGCTGGTGGGCCAACGTCCCCAGAGGGCGGCAGCTCCCCCGCTCCCCCCCTTCATATGGAAGTCGCGTGTTTAAACCAAAGAATAAATGCTCGCTGCATGCCAACGCAGGGCCGGCTCCAGCTCCAGCTCCAGCTCCCCCGCCCTGAGGCTGAATCCTTAAGCAGGAAGAAAAGCACGATAAAACTCACGCTTAGGTCAAGTAGCCTGGAGTGGACTGTAACCGGACTTTCTAAAGGAGCTTCTCACGGGTGCGGGTGTGAACAGCGGGGTGCTGTGTGAGGAGCGGGGTGCTGTGTGAAGAACGAGGTGCTGTGTGAGGAGCGGGATGCTGTGTGAGGAGCGGGGTGCTGGTGTGAAGAGCGGGGTGCTGTGTGAAGAGCGGGGTGCTGTGTGAAGAGCGGGGTGCTGTGTGAGGAGCGGGGTGCTGTGTGAAGAGCGGGGTGCTGTGTGAAGAGCGGGGTGCTGTGTGAGGAGCGGGGTGCTGTGTGAAGAGCGGGGTGCTGTGTGAAGAGCGGGGTGCCGGTGTGAGGAGCGGGGTGCCGGTGTGAAGAGCGGGGTGCCGGGGTGAAGAGCGGGGTGCCGGTGTGAAGAGCGGGGTGCCGGTGTGAAGAGCGGGGTGCTGGTGTGAGGAGCGGGGTGCTGTGAGAAGAGCGGGGTGCTGTGTGAAGAGCGGGGTGCTGTGTGAGGAGCGGGGTGCCGGTGTGAGGAGCGGGGTGCCGGTGTGAAGAGCGGGGTGCTGGTGTGAGGAGCGGGGTGCTGTGTGAAGAACGAGGTGCTGTGTGAGGAGCGGGGTGCTGTGTGAGGAGCGGGGTGCTGTGTGAAGAGCGGGGTGCTGTGTGGAGAGCGGGGTGCTGTGTGAGGAGCGGGGTGCTGTGTGAGGAGCGGGGTGCTGGTGTGAAGAGCGGGGTGCCGGTGTGAAGAGCCGGGTGCCGGTGTGAAGAGCGGGGTGCTGTGTGAAGAGCGGGGTGCCGGTGTGAAGAGCGGGGTGCTGTGTGAAGAACGGGGTGCTGTGTGAGGAGCGGGGTGCTGTGTGAGGAGCGGGGTGCCGGTGTGAGGAGCGGGGTGCCGGTGTGAACAGCGGGGTGCTGTGTGAAGAACGGGGTGCTGTGTGAGGAGCGGGGTGCTGTGAGAAGAGCGGGGTGCTGGGTGAGGAGCGGGGTGCTGTGTGAAGAGCGGGGTGCTGTGTGAAGAGCGGGGTGCTGTGTGGAGAGCGGGGTGCTGTGTGAGGAGCGGGGTGCTGTGTGAGGAGCGGGGTGCCGGTGTGAGGAGCGGGGTGCCGGTGTGAGGAGCGGGGTGCCGGTGTGAGGAGCGGGGTGCTGTGTGAGGAGCGGGGTGCTGTGTGAGGAGCGGGGTGCCGGTGTGAAGAGCGGGGTGCCGGTGTGAAGAGCGGGGTGCTGTGTGAGGAGCGGGGTGCTGTGTGAAGAGCGGGGTGCTGTGTGAAGAGCGGGGTGCTGTGTGAAGAGCGGGGTGCTGGTGTGAGGAGCGGGGTGCCGGTGTGAAGAGCGGGGTGCCGGTGTGAAGAGCGGGGTGCCGGTGTGAGGAGCGGGGTGCTGGTGTGAGGAGCGGGGTGCTGGTGTGAGGAGCGGGGTGCTGTGTGAAGAACGAGGTGCTGTGTGAGGAGCGGGGTGCTGTGTGAAGAGCGGGGTGCTGGTGTGAGGAGCGGGGTGCTGTGAGAAGAGCGGGGTGCTGTGAGAAGAGCGGGGTGCTGTGTGAAGAGCGGGGTGCTGTGTGAGGAGCGGGGTGCTGTGTGAAGAGCGGGGTGCTGTGTGAAGAGCGGGGTGCTGGGTGAAGAGCGGGGTGCTGGTGTGAGGAGCGGGGTGCTGTGAGAAGAGCGGGGTGCTGTGAGAAGAGCGGGGTGCTGTGTGAAGAGCGGGGTGCTGTGTGAGGAGCGGGGTGCTGTGTGAAGAGCGGGGTGCTGTGTGAAGAGCGGGGTGCGGGTGTGAGGAGCGGGGTGCTGTGTGAAGAGCGGGGTGCGGGTGTGAGGAGCGGGGTGCTGGTGTGAGGAGCGGGGTGCCGGTGTGAGGAGCGGGGTGCCGGTGTGAGGAGCGGGGTGCCGGTGTGAGGAGCGGGGTGCTGTGTGAGGAGCGGGGTGCTGGTGTGAAGAGCGGGGTGCTGTGTGAAGAACGAGGTGCTGTGTGAGGAGCGGGGTGCTGTGTGAAGAGCGGGGTGCTGTGTGAAGAGCGGGGTGCTGTGTGAGGAGCGGGGTGCTGTGTGAAGAGCGGGGTGCTGTGTGAAGAACGAGGTGCTGTGTGAAGAGCGGGGTGCTGTGTGAAGAGCGGGGTGCTGTGTGAGGAGCGGGGTGCTGTGTGAAGAGCGGGGTGCTGTGTGAAGAGCGGGGTGCGGGTGTGAGGAGCGGGGTGCTGTGTGAGGAGCGGGGTGCTGTGTGAAGAGCGGGGTGCTGTGTGAAGAGCGGGGTGCGGGTGTGAAGAGCGGGGTGCTGTGTGAAGAGCGGGGTGCTGTGTGAGGAGCGGGGTGCTGGTGTGAGGAGCGGGGTGCTGTGTGAGGAGCGGGGTGCTGTGTGAGGAGCGGGGTGCTGTGTGAAGAGCGGGGTGCTGTGTGAGGAGCGGGGTGCCGGTGTGAAGAGCGGGGTGCTGTGTGAAGAGCGGGGTGCTGGTGTGAAGAGCGGGGTGCTGTGTGAAGAACGAGGTGCTGTGTGAGGAGCTGGGTGCTGTGAGAAGAGCGGGGTGCTGGTGTGAGGAGCGGGGTGCTGTGTGAGGAGCGGGGTGCTGTGTGAAGAACGAGGTGCTGTGTGAGGAGCGGGGTGCTGTGAGAAGAGCGGGGTGCTGTGTGAGCAGCGGGGTGCTGTGTGAAGAGCGGGGTGCTGTGTGAAGAGCGGGGTGCGGGTGTGAGGAGCGGGGTGCTGTGTGAGGAGCGGGGTGCTGGTGTGAAGAGCGGGGTGCTGTGTGAAGAGCGGGGTGCTGTGTGAAGAACGAGGTGCTGTGTGAGGAGCGGGGTGCTGTGTGAAGAGCGGGGTGCTGTGTGAAGAGCGGGGTGCTGTGTGAGGAGCGGGGTGCTGTGTGAAGAGCGGGGTGCTGTGTGAAGAACGAGGTGCTGTGAGAAGAGCGGGGTGCTGTGTGAAGAGCGGGGTGCTGTGTGAGGAGCGGGGTGCTGTGTGAAGAGCGGGGTGCTGTGTGAAGAGCGGGGTGCGGGTGTGAGGAGCGGGGTGCTGTGTGAGGAGCGGGGTGCTGTGTGAAGAGCGGGGTGCTGTGTGAAGAGCGGGGTGCGGGTGTGAAGAGCGGGGTGCTGTGTGAGGAGCGGGGTGCGGGTGTGAGGAGCGGGGTGCTGTGTGAGGAGCGGGGTGCTGTGTGAGGAGCGGGGTGCTGTGTGAAGAGCGGGGTGCTGTGTGAAGAACGGGGTGCTGTGTGAAGAGCGGGGTGCTGTGTGAAGAGCGGGGTGCTGTGTGAAGAGCGGGGTGCTGTGTGAAGAGCGGGGTGCTGTGTGAGGAGCGGGGTGCTGTGTGAGGAGCGGGGTGCTGTGTGAAGAGCGGGGTGCTGTGTGAAGAGCGGGGTGCTGTGTGAAGAGCGGGGTGCTGTGTGAAGAGCGGGGTGCTGTGTGAAGAGCGGGGTGCGGGTGTGAGGAGCGGGGTGCTGGTGTGAAGAGTGGGGTGCTGGTGTGAAGAGCGGGGTACTGGTGTGAGGAGCAGAAGAAGGCGAACGGGGTCTGAGCGCTGGGCACCGCGATGCCCCCTGAGCTCACCCAGCTCCTCGCACGGGCGCAGCAAAGCAGGGCGGGGAGGAAGCCGTGATGAGCGCAGGGAATTCTTTTCACCCTGTTGTTTAAAGGCGTGTAACTGCACTAGGCCTCTGCATACACACTTTCAAAGACAGGCTTTCCTCCTTCCCCGGGTACTCTACATCCTGGACAAAGGCAGGGCAAACAACACGGGCTCCTCGGTTTCGGAATGAGGAAACAGTCACCGCAGGTGGGAGGGACGGGTCCCTTCAGCAGCGGCCGGGGGGCGGCCGGGGGGGAAGCAGAGGCCGGGCAGCAAAGCAGAGGTGTCCACATCTGTGGAGGACTCTCACGCCGACACCCCTGCCCTGCCCACCCGCCCCCCACCTGCTCTCACAGGACCCTGTGGCCGCCATTCCCGCGTTCGCTGCTGTGAGCTGAGACCACCACTGTCTTCTTGGGTCGAGGCCTCACGCCCCACGGCTGGTCCCTGCTGCCCACTGAGCGAACCAGCCCACCCGCCAGCAACCCCACAGACTCCGTCCCTGCAGCGGCTCCTGAATCCTGCCCTCCGCCCCGCCCTCGCCCTGGCGGCGGGCTCCTCGTTGCTGCCCTGTTCCCCCTGTCCAGCCCCTGCCCGCGGCCCAGCCTGCCCGCCGAGGCGGCCTGCGGCAGGCGATGGGTAGGTAGGTGAGCTGCTTGGCAGTCAGCGGCGGGGCCTCCATGCCGGCCTCACAGGAGGTGCTGCTGCCTCCCGGCCGCGGGAGAGAGGCCGGCGCCTCAGCTCCCCCCCCCCCCCCCGCGGCCTCACCGCCGAGCCGCCAGCACCACGTCCATCACAGGTGACGCGTCTGTTCACCGGCCAGAGGCCTGGCTGTGGACTGTCCTGCAAACGGTAACTCATTTTCCGTCACAGCTCTGCGGGCAGCGTCAGTACCTGTGTTACACACGAGGAAACTGAGGCAGACAGGTTGGCACCGGGCCCGGCACCCTCAGCTCCCGGCGCACGGCTGGAGGAAACCCGCTCCCCCGGCGCCAGCCACGCTCTGCTCTGCCGCCGGCCCGCAGACGCCACGATCGCCCCGCAGAGCCGCCTCGTCCTACCCGCCACCCCGCAGTGAACCTGACTGCCTGCTGGCTGAACTGAGACGCTTTATCTTCTAACACATGCGTGTGTAAGGAGATGTGCCGTGTGTGCAGACAGTGCACTGCCAGCATGTCAAACTCGCGGCCCAGGGCCACGTGCCTGGTTCACTGGCCCCGCCAGCCTCTGAGTCTGACACGCGTGGTGCACCGTGCGGCGCTCACACTGACGGTGCCGGGTGTCGGAACGGGTGTGACTGCCGATCACTGCAGCAAACCAGGTGCTTTTCTGCCGGCCAGAAACGTCACGTGACCTTCAACACAAGATTAACTAAGACAACCAAACGTAATTCTTGCTCCACAGAACCTGAGTGCCTGCTGCTGGTCACCGCAAATCTACAGCTCGTTCCTGTAAGCCTCCCTTCACTCCGGAGGATCTTCCTCTTCTTTTCAGGATCCTTTTTCTCTGGAGGGAACCAGTCCCAGCCAGAGAAGCAAGTACAGTTGAAGTGACTCTTCTACTTGTTTGAAAAATATAATAAGCCCAATTTACAATATTAGTTGGCAGTAACATTAATATTCCGGGTGATAATAAACCCCAAATAACAGCATTGCCGCCAATACGCCAGGAAGGCCTCCCCACTAGACTTGCTGGCCGTTGAGCCTCCTAACCTCACCAGATTCTGAGCCTCCGATCCTCAGCAGTGACTGCACAGAGCATTTGGGCCGCGGCCCCAAAAATGCTTACTGAGGTGCTCAGTAAAGAAGGCACCTGTGTTTGGACTCCGCACACCACTGGTCCAGTGCGAAACCGAAGCCTTCTCACCCTCCCAATGAAAACAGCTCTGCTACCATGTTTCCCCGAAAATAAGACATCCTCCGAAAATAAGACCTACTTACAGGTTTCCTTCTGAGTGAAATATAAGGCATCCCCCCGAAAATAAGGCCCCCAGGATTCATAGTTTGTCTGGTTTGTGCTGACAACTACTGTACTACCGTACCATATACAGGTAATAAATTTCCTTTATTTTCATTTAACAATAAATGTGTACCGTATTCTTCTTCATGGGAAAATAAGACATCCCCTGAAAATAAGACCTAGCGCATCTTTGGGAGCAAAAATTAATATAAGACACTGTCTTATTTTCGGGGAAACAGGCTACTAGTTCACTGGAACTTCACCCCTTGGTTGTTAGGACAAACAGCGCTAACAGGATACCGGCGGTCAGGACTTCCAGGGCGTATGCTAAGAACCATTAGTTTATGTCCACAAGGGCAGAAACTAGTAACCCAAATACTAAGCAGCTAGCAGAGCAGTGTAAGCGTTAAGAAAAAGTCGCAGGTTTCACAGGTGAAAGCAGCAGAGAAAGCTGTGGCCGCCGAGAGGAGTCAGCACACCGCCTGGCCCCGGGCCGAGGGGGCTTCCCCGTGAGGACGGAGGGTCGCCCGCCGGCCTCACCCGGCCTTGGCCTCAGCATCTGCAGAAAATCCACAACGAGGCCAACCGGGCAAAGGGGGGAAAGGGTGGCCCTTCCCAGCAGAAGGAGCACAATCTGAGGCTGCCGTGGATTTACACAACACAAACCTTTCCAAAACGTGTTCTGGTGCCTCCCAAACTCTCCCTGAAAGATCTTTTCTTCTAAATTAGAAACAGTAGCTTTATTAACGCGCAACCCATTTCAAATGTGAAACACAACTCTAAGCCATACCTTGTGGAATGGAAAGCCGTAATTGTGATGTGGAACGAGACCAACTGAAATCAATATAAGAAATTTGAAGTAAGCAAATACTTGTTTTTCCTAGGGGTAGTATAAAACGTATGAAATTACAGTAGTAAGTTATTAATTTGAAATTATAAAGTGGAATTGTGGACTTCAAAATGCTCCTAGATTTTTCAAAGAATGTTGAAAGCGAAGAAAAGCTCGCCTTTCAGAAAAGCCGCCCCTCGCCGCGCTGATTACAGCTGTCTCCTCGGGTTCGGGGGAGCACCGGACTGGCTTCTGCACAGACACCCGGATTTAAGTTCACCCCATTCAGTTATTAAGCCGGACCCAGGAGGGGACAGGGCCTGCTGGAGCCGCCTGCGGACAGGCACGGGGATGTCGGCGATCCTGGCAGAGCCTTCCCTCCGCAGAGCGGACGTGCGGGCCTCGTCTGCTAAGGGAGAGAAGAGAGGAACGTTCGTTCAACCGGGGAAAAGCTTTCAAACCCCCTTTCTCCTCAGCAGGGACTGCGGTTACTCTGGGTCTGCCCCTCTGCCCGCACCCAGCCGCGTCTCTGTCCCCCGTGGCCAGGAGCCAAGTCGAGGGGCTGGAGGCTGGGGCGGTGCAAGCGTCAGACTGTATCCTTGCCTCAGTGAGATTTTATTTAATATATTTTATTGATTTTTTACAGAGGAAGAGAGAGGCATAGAGAGTTAGAAACATCCATCAGCTGCCTCTTGCACACCCCCTACTGGGAATGTGCCTGCAACCAAGATACATGCCCTTGACCGGAATCGAACCCGGGACCCTTCAGTCTGCAGGCCGACACTCTATCCACTGAGCCAAACCGGTTTCGGCCTCAGTGAGATTTTAAAGTGGCTTTTCCATCACTTGGCGTTACAAAAAAAAAAAAAAAAAAAAAAAAAAAAGGCCTCTTTCATTACATTAAAAAATTTTTTAAAACCTTATTTTCTGCTTAGAGTGGAGAATTTGTAAAATTGTACAATATAAAAAAGAAAGTAAATTCAACCCATAATATCCTCACCTAGAAATAAACTCTTTTACAATTTGATGTATTATTGTCCATTTTCTGCATATATATCCTTTATATAATTGAAACCATATTAGATGTACATTCTATTTTCTGCTTATTTTAATGAACATAACAAGCATTTTCCCACGCAATTAAAATTCCTCTGAAAATTATTTTAATGTCTACATAACATTTTATTGTGGAAACGTCCCATAATTTGACTGTTTCTGTACTGCTAGACAACTAGGTTGTGTTTTCTCATTTTCCACGTGAATAAAGTACACTGTAATGAACATCTTTTTGCTAAACCATACCTCAGTGTTTTTGTATGCTAAACCTTTATCGGATTTTGCCAGTCCTTAAGATGAAGTCTGAACAGAGGAATTACAAGGTAACAAGCTACATGCATTTCAGAATCTTGACACAGATGCCCAAACACTGTCCCCGACAGGAAAGGGCCACGTCCCGGCGCAGGCCCCTCCCTCTGGCTGCCTGCTCAGACCGCCCGCCTTTTACAACCAACAGCCAGCAACAGCGATCCGAATACCACAACCTCCAACTCCTCCTGCCTCCCGTTAGCGAGCGTTTTCATGATAAAATACAGGGCAAACACAAGACCGCAGTTTCCTCGTCTGGAAAATGCGGAGAGTCAGGCTGAAGGCCTCACATTTTAAGGTCCTTGTCTGTCCGGTGCAGACACACACCCCGCTCACCAGCCACCGTGAGGAGGATAAAATGTAACCGGCTCCCCGAGAGAGAGCCAGAGCCGTTCGGCTGTTCCTCAATCTGGTTTCTCTTGGAGCAAATCATGAACAATAAGCCTGCAAATTGGAAATACTTAAGTACAATTGCCATACTGTTTTATAAGAAGAAAGATAACATTCACTTCTGGTTCTTAAGCACAACCTAGTTTTTGATTCTCAATTCAGGCTCCATAAAACGAGATGCCGCAGCTGGAAATTCTGATTCAAAATTACGACCTCACAGAAAACCAGACGCGGGAGGGCAGATAAGGTTTCCCGGAGAAGCGCGGCATTTTAAGAGCCCATCAAAAATCTGCACCAGATTTTCTGCCGAAGCCGCTGGGGCGCTGCTGGGCAGTAAGCTCTGCACACTGACGGGAGATAAGGCTGCCGGTCTGCTTTATGGTCTCACCAGCGATGTACACACTTATAGGATGCGTGCACACAGACCTCTGTTACCTTGTAGGTGAAACGTGCCCACAAGTAGCCACCAGATTCCTCAAAACCACCGGACGAAAAAGAAACAAATGCCAACACTTAAAAAAAAAAAAAGTCTTTGAAGATTAAATCAGTATAAAAAGGACCAAGAACATTTTACACATTATTTCAGTGGAGAATTCAAGCAGAACCTTGTTACCTGGAAAACAGTAAGTTACCTAAAACAATGTAATTGGCAAAACAGAGAAAGAGAATTTAGGGGAAGCTACTGAGTCAGAAAGTTTACTTGAAAAATAAGATGGCGTTTTTTATTCTTGAAAATGAAAAATTAACTTCCTAGCGTACAATACTCTTTGGGTATTTAAAAATGATCCCTTTCGTATATTTTCAACAGAAACTGAAAAGGTTACTAGGTTTGGAGTCAAACTTTACATGAAAAGTTTTTCCTTGGCTTCAAGGCCAGTGAAATACCCGTACTGAGTTCTTACTAAGTGCCTCGGACCAGAGGAACAGACGGTCCTCAGCTCTGGCCTCGGGCGCTGCGGCCCTTGTCTGTCCCCACCGCGCGGGGAGAAGGCCACCTCGGGACCCTCGTCTCCGTGTCCGCCCTCCTGAAGCAGGCCAGCTGTGACTGGTCACCTCCTGGTCACTTCCCTTCCCACATGCCCTCCACGGGCACCCTCTCCAGCCGCACCAAACCTGCCCGTACCGAGGTGCGCTGGCTGGCCACAGCCCTCTTCTCAGAGGGACCCCGAGAAAGTGAGGATGCTCACGACTGGACAGCGAACGCCTTCACGGGGCTGGGGAGGGGTCCCGATTGTTGCAATGACATTTGAGGGGATCTACCTGAGTTGTCATGTGACAGGTCCTTAGGAAACGTTTTGATGACAGTTTACATAAACAAGGCTCCTTATGGAGTAAGAAAGAAAAACTAAGAATGCAGCTGATATTGAACCCTGTCATGTTCTGGAAAAAAGTAACAGCCACCCCCTTGCACACCATCCAGTTAGAAAACAAGCAAACCCCGCCGCTGCCTTAAGGGGCTTCTCGAATAAAAACGTATTTTTTGTTTTAATTCATGTTCTCTAGTAATAACTGCAAAGGAGGTTCAACACAGAACAACTCAGCACGGTATCAGAGAGCAATTACAGCCCTTTGGTGACCACTAGAAATTTTTTAAAAATTTAAATTTCAACTTGCATGCCTATTTGTGTGCATAGAAGTATGACAGAATGATCAATACAGGATTTCCGACCATAAACGCGGAGAGGATACTATTGTGTGGGGAGCAAAACAGAAATCAAGTTCAAGGAGAAACGTTTTTTCAGGGAGATTTTTCCCAACAAGTGATGGTTATCAAACACAGTACTGAGATTCCATGGAATACATGTTAAAAAGTGATAAAAAGTTTCAGTTTAAAATGTCAAGTTTTATAATATACTGGAAAGTATATCCTTTGCAACTAGTTAAATTTATGATGAAAAATTACAGCTGTCAGCTTGAAATATATATGTGAGCAATTACCCAGTGTGTTTCAGAATTCTTTTAGAGAGTAAATGAGCAAAAATGCTTAAAGGGCACCAGCTCACGGTCTGGTGGGGCAAAAACACTGAACTTACATAATTACAAATAATTAAAGTTCTGTGAAGCAAAAACAGGGTTTCTACGTGAGCATAAAGCAGAAGTGCCCAGCCTCTCGGGGGGGGGGGGGGGGAGGGGGCAGACAGGGTTTCCGTGACGACAGTAAACCTCCAGAGGACAAGGATCGCGCCTGCCTTGCTCACGCTGACATTCCAGGGTGCAGAGTGAATGACTGAAAAAGATGCTTCGGCTAGGAAATCAAAATCAGGAGTTGGGTGGCGGAGTGGAGGAAAGGTGTTTCAGACAGAGGGAACGGAATGGGCGAAGGCCACGAGAAGAAGAGAACGTGAAATGTTCACGTGGGACCGTGCCATGCTTAACAATCTATATCAGAGGTTTTTTTTTTCCCTCAAGAGGTAACTGGAGAGAAATATTTTAATCAGAGAAGTGACCTAATCAGGTTTCCTTTTATATATTTATTATCTCTCGGGGGGGGGGGTGGAAAGGGGGAGTCTGCTACTAATCAGTAAGAAGCAGGAACTCATTCACTCATCCATCAAATGTGAACTGAGTATCTGTTTTGTGCCAGATACTGTATTAGGCTCTGAAGCTGCAGGAATAAACAGACAACCAAGCCCTCACAGAACTTACAAACCAAGAAGTATTTATTTTAAGAGAGTTAAAGCACAAGCTAAATTAGGGACTGAGAGAAGATACTTGAAAATCCTACATCTGAGAGAGGACTTGTATCCCGGACATATAAAGAGAAAACAACTCACCTTTAAACTGGGCAGACGCCCGGCACAGACACTCATTGTGAAGGAGAGGACCCAGGCGGATGAAAGACATGACACCACGGCCAGCAGGGATACAAACTGACGATGGCACAGCACCACACGCCCATTAAACCGGCTAACACAGAGCAGCCACAATGCCAAGCGCCGGTGAGGCTATGAAGCCCCCAGAACACTCACACATCGCTGGTGAGAGCACAAAATGGGACAACTACTCTGGGAAATAAATGAGCAGTTTATTAAACACACACACACACACACACACACACACACACACAAATAGTCTTGCCTGGCAGGTGTGGATCAGTGTTGAGGAGGTCAGGGTTCGATTCCCAGTCAGGGCACATTCCCGGGTTGTGGGCTCGATCCCCAGTGGGGAGTGTGCAGGAGGCAGCCAATCAATGGTTCTCTCTCATCATTGGTTTTTCTATCTTGGCAATCAATAAAAACGTATTTTTAAAAAGTAATGGCCTTACCCTATATAATAAAAGCCTAATATGCAGACTGTGCCCTCAAGTCATTCGACCACTCGCTATGATGTGTGCTGACCAACAGGGGATGGCACGGAACGTGGCGGATGTCAGACGGCAACCTGCAGCGGTGGCAGGGGGAGCCGGGTGAGGGGCCCGGGCCCTGACCTATCCTCCCCGCAGACAGCAACCAGCAGTCAGCAGGCCCTGATTGCCCACTCGGGGCTGGTCCCAGGCTGGGAGAGGGCACTGGGGGTGGCTCTCGCAGCACCCGGGTGGCGGGCTGTGACCTCTCGCCTGCTACCTGGGCACGGGGGTGATGGGGACAGAGGTGTGGTGAGAATGTGGGGTGTCTGCCGAGCTTGCTCTCACTCCCTGCTACTCTACTCTCCCCTGGGACGCCAGGGCTCGTGCTCAGGTCCCGGGCGCCTGCAAGGAGCTGCCCTGCACCCACATGGCCTCTTTTGGGTGAGTGGGCGGCAGCAGCCCTCACCATATCTCCGTGTGGGGACTCGGGGTCCAGAGGTCAGCTGGGACCTACCTTCCATGGCAGACACTCACACTTCAATCACCAGCCAGGCCTAGGGATCGCACCTGTGCATGAATTTTGTGCACTGGGCCTCTAGTTAAAATATAATTTAGGTAGCATATCCTTTACCCATGTAAAGTGTGCTTTTCAGTGGTTTCTAGTATATTTACAAGTTGTACAACCATCACCCCAATCAACTTTAGAACATTTTTGTAACCCCCCAAACCCCACATCCATTAGCTGTCACTCGCCATTTCCCCCAGCCTCCCAGCCCAGGACAACCAATCCACTTCCTGTCTCTATGGATTTGCTTATTCTGTACATCTCATACAAATGGCGTCAGACAATACGTGGCCCTTGGTACCTGGCTTCTTTCACTTTGCATGTTTCCAAGGTATTTCCAGGTTGTAATCCCAGCACTTCATTCCTTTCTAATGCCAAACAACCTCCTCGCATCGACACAACATTGTAGTTACCCATCACCGGCTGATGGACAGTTGGTGATTTTCACTTTTTGGTCATTATGAATAACGCTGCTGTGAACACTTGTGAACAAGTACTTTTAAAATAACATTAAACATACAGTTACCATCGGTCCAGCAATCCCACTCCTGGGTACTGGCCCTAGAGAAATGAAAATTTAAGCTCACACAGACACCTGTGCACAACTGTTTACAGCACCCCTATTCACAGCTGGGTGTGTTACAACTTCCGTCTCCTGATTGTGAAATGGTTACACCGATAAGATGGTAAAATCCACAGGACTGTAGAGCAGGAAGGCCAATTTTGCTGTATGTTGATTTTGAAATAAAGTTCAAGTTAAGAAAAAAGACACTAACTGGCAAGAGGCACATTCCTGCCGAAAAGTAAACCTCCCACGTGCACTGATGGGGTTTGTCACTGGTCCGAGCAAGTGACCCGGGCCAGCCCACGGGACAGGAGGCTCTGAGCCCACAGAAAGGTGTTATGTGAACAGCGGCTGGCCTCGGTGCTCTGAGGATTGAGCCCCTGCGATCACACTTCCAAATCCGGGCCCATGACCCACGCTGCTGGGGGGTGGTTTGGTTTTCATGTTTCTAACTCTCTATCCCTCTCCCTTCCTCTCTGTAAAAATCAATAAAATATATTTAAAAAAATAAGTTTTCGGTGTTTTCTTTTTGAAGCATGGGAAAAGCGAAGACACAGCGGGGCCTCTCAGACACTGGCAGCAGACATGCATAACCTCCCCTCTTCCTCTGCATTTCAGATTTAATTTTCTCTTGCGGCTCAGCAGTGGGGACGTGGCCGCCAAGAGCTCCTGAGTTTTGTTAAAATCCAGGCCTCTGGACAAAAAAATAAAAGACTTTTTTTTCTCCAATTCCAATTTGTAAACAATCCTAGGGGAGGGTTCTGATTGGCCTGACTTGAATCTTGTTCCACCCATCTCTGTGGCCTGGCGGAGGAGGATGTTACACGCTGGGAACAGAGAAGCTTCCGCTGAAGTGACAAGTTCACAGTCTGAGGCAGGAGATGTCCCCCAGAGCAGGAAGGCGCTGCTGTTGACAGAGGGTGGTTTGGGGACAAAAAAATAACAGGTATCCCCAAACCCATGTAATACTGAACCATAAGCAGGCGCTTACTGTCCCCCACCGGAGGCATGCTGGTGAGCCAGGTATTCTGGGAGCATTTGAGGAATGCTGGGACCGTTATTCTTTGGATAACTGAGCAACACAGCACATCAGGTCTCCGCTTGGCCATTTTGTCACTGATGTATTGTAAAGTGAACTTCTGGATGAAGCATTTAAGTAATCCACAGATGAAATTTGGGAATATTACTAATGCTGTGATATTACTGCCCACAGTCAGCCATGACAAAGGACTGACAGTGGTATGCTTTGTGGGCTACTAACAAAATATACTTTTAAAATGCGACCCTGCCTAAGTCAACAGGAGACCATAATTGAACAACCATTGCCCAATTTGCGGGCTAACAGAAAACCAATGTTTGCCTTGAAACTTTCCAACTGAGCTCAAGAATAAAATCCAGGGATATGATAATATACACATCAAACGGACACGAAAGCATCCAGTTCAGAATTTAAAGGAAGCAGCCTGCGTTAAAAATGTTAAGACTTTCCCAAAGACTGGAAGGAGAGAGGAGACAGGAAGTCCTCCCGTTTCTCTCCTTCGCAGCGGGCAGCCACTGTGTGTGCGCTAGAGAGAGGAGCTCTGCGCCCGAGTGCGGTCAGAAGTGGGGGGCTCCGGCTGGACCTCACACCTCAGCTCAGGCAGCCGGAGCTCACAGGGGGCTTGCTCTTCCTCTGTGACCCCCAGAGAAGGAGGCTCAAACGCCTGATGGCAGCCCGAGTCCAGGAGAAGCCGCTCCCCTGGGCCCGGAGCCAGTCCAGGGCAGAGACCCAGGCCGGGAGCAGCAGGGGAAAGTGTGAGGGATTTCAATTGCAGACGCATCGGGGCTCATGGTCACAGCCCTCTCGGTTCTGTTTGGGTTCACTCTCTTTTACAGTTGCTTTGAGGGGCTACACCCCCCAGTGGGAAACACACAGGAATAGCAGTATTGGGTGAGTGCTCTCCGGGCGCACCGGGCCCGGGGATGCCCTCCCGCACCGAGGTTCACGGTCACTCGTCCACTGGGCATGCTCGCACTGGCCTCACTCGGCCTTGGTCATCTGATGATTACAGCAACCCTGAGTGCTTCCTGCTGTTTTTATAGCTATACACAATTACGTACATTTATGTTTACTTACGGGTGCCTACCTTTATGGCCACTGACCCTATAGGCTCTATGTTAATAAAAGTTGATACTTATTGAGCACTTACTATGGGCCGAACACTACTGTAAGAACGTATAAAGGGCAGGGCAAACGTCGGTTTAGAACTGTTCATGTGGAAAACAATGCAGTAATTAATAAGTTATAATACAAGAAAACTCCTGCCAACCTCTTCTGCCCACCCTGTGTATTAACAACCCCACGAGGCAGGCACTGTCACAGTGCCCGTGTCACAGGTGAGAACACGGTACGCACAGCGGTAAGTGCCCCATCTGGGCGCCCCGGCAGCAAGGGCCAAAGCCGGGGCTCGGAGTCTAGGCTGACTGCGTCCCGGCATCTCTGTTCACCGCCACACCGAGCTGCCTTTGCATTACCCATTGTTTTCTTTTAGATTTACACCCATAAAGGCGGGCTTAGCTTCCTCCCAGCCACTTTTCCAGGGCCCAGCAGAGAGCGCTGAAAAAAAGAAGGGCATATAATCCAGACCAGTTAAGGATTGCTACTTTGATTGCATTTCTTTTATTTCTTTCACTTGATTCGTTACAGTCTTTCAACAAATGTTTTTTGCATTAGTCCTAGGACCATGCTCCGAGGGGTGATAATCAAACAGGACGTGGCCAGTGCCCTCCAGAAGCGAAAGTGGGGAAAACAGCCAACGGCTGCCCCGTGGCTCAGTCAGGCCCGCCACAGACCCACTGCCGCTGCGCCACGCCCACCACCCACCACCCGCAGCCCAGGCCGCCCGTGCGGGGCCAGAGGCACACGACAGTGAGACGGAGGAGATGTTTACAGACTCCGATGCACCAGAAAGCACACGGGTCTAGAGTGAATCTGGTCTGAATTCTCGTCCTGGCGCTCTGGGGTTTACGACTCAGTCGAGTCAACTCGGGCCCTCGGAAGCTGCCTGGTCTCCAGACAAGGAGGCCTTGCCGAGAGGCCGGTGAGGGAAGAGAACGCGGCACACCGGGATGCCTTAAAGACACTCGGTATTATTTCCTACTCACACTCATGTGAGCCCCATCGCAGCAAGCCCCAAAGGCCACACTGGCATGTCAGCAGGTCATGGAACAGTGTCCTCAACACAACCACAGGCACAGCCTCTCCAGGAGGAGGGAAGTGCGAGGTGCGTGATGACGGGGTGCAGAGGAGGAGGGGGACGCCCGGCGCGGGCTGCGGGGGGCGTGGAGGACTTGAGGGCGCACTGGGACACGGTGACCCCGCCAGGAGCCCGGAAGAAAGCTGGGCATTCATCACTGGTCAGGCCCGCCACGCCGCACTGCGCTGGCGCTGGGGCTGGTATGGAGCACTGTGAGCCGCCCGCCAGCCCCTGGTCTGAAGGAGCCAGCTCCCGTTCCGTGGGAGCCGCACACACAGGTTAAGAAACAAACGTGAAACCCAAGCCGTGGGAAGTGCCACGAGGAGCAGCTTCGGGGCCACAGATTATACGGGAGGCAGCACCGGGAGCCAGTGCCGTCTGGGAGAGGAGCAGACGGGGCGGGGTGAGGCGGGACCCACGGGGCCTCTCAGGCTCACCCCCAGGGGGACAGCTTCCCCTTCTCTGGGAGGAGGCTCAGAGCCGGGGGCAGGAAGGCAGGAAGCAACCATACTGCCCTGGTGTTCTTGAACAAAAGTCTCATGGAAGCATGAAGCCTAAGGTATTTGGAATCCTTTTAAATCTCATCTCCCCCATAGAATTTCTCAGAAAGTTACACTCGTGCGACTGAATAAATCTACTTTTCTCCCCTAAATGAACACAATTTTTTAAAAAGAACATAGCATCCTGGTCGTAAAATTTCTAGAAAAATTCATGGTCTCTATGCAATGATTACATCCAATAAATACCTCAAAACATTTGTTTCCAATGCGAACTGGAATGTGAATGACTTGAATACTAAAAAATGGGGAGGGGGCGAGCTTTGACCATTGCGTAAGCATTCTAAAAAACTGTGGTCCTCTTTTGTTTGTTTTGTGTTTTAAGAAACACTTCGATTGCCAAGATGCCTAGATAAAGTTTAAATATTTGAACTGGCTGTGGCTGTTCATTGCAATTCTCGCAGAGACGCATCAAATCATAAAAAGACTTTGAGAAATTGTTTGAAGCGGATTATGAATATTATCCACAATATCTAATGGATACCATCCTGATGAGCAAATGCAATAAAAAATGCATAAGAGGAAAGAAAAAAAAAGCTCTAAGACATACGTAATGAGAAAGATTTGTTTTAGTAGTCTACACGTATTTTACAAAACATTCTTAACTGTACAGAGGAACTGAAAATTCCTGAATTTAAGAGGAAAATAAATGATTTTTCCTAACATAGAAAAGAGCTCTACTCAGCAGCAGCAGCAGCAAAGTTTTAAAGGCAACTTTTAAAAAGTACTGCTCCCGGGATAATCCCCTCCCCCGCCCCACGCGGGCTTTTCTGCAGTGCAAATTATTGATTTGCAGACAAAAGCTGGTATTCAGAAAACAAACATTGATTCCAGCCTGCGCTTTGGCTGATACTAACGCTCCCGTGCTGAGAAAGGTCAGTATCGCAAATCTAAGAAGGTAAAACACCAAGTAGCAAGAACGAATACTTTAAGCACCATCAAGCTAAACAAAAAACAAAATGAGATATAAATTCAAGTTTTAGACTGTGGTCAATTGAGGTCTAGACAAAACCCTATGTTTGCTCACTGCCTAGTCTCCAGTCTGCTCCAAGTTTGAAAAGGTAATTGAACACAGTCTATAATTACTGGATTAGACACAGATGGGCTCTGTACATTTCAGGGGGAAAAAGCCCTGTTTTGATTCATTTTATGATTGCCTGTAAGGTCAGACTTTTCAAAATGTACTTTCATCTGTTAAATGGTTTCTCGGATTCCCTGGGGTATATCTTCAATAACTGTGATGTTTTAAGCAATTTGGGCCTATCAGATCCTGTCTTTGAATGTAACTAGCGGCCCATTTTCTAGTATTATAAATGTGCATGTAGGTTAATTGCTACATCTCTTACATATTTTCTGAAGTTGCAGTTTGGGGGGAAATACTGAAAAAACTGTGCCCCTTTTATGATGGGAATTGGTCATACTGACGAAAATTTTCAGGTAAGAGAGAAAACTTAGCTACTTAATAACAAATGATTCAGTGTCATCTAAAGTCCATGAAAAGTATTTTCTAACCAACTCAAGTGAAAAATAGAAATAAGAAAACAACATTTTGGACGAAAGTTGTAAGTAAAGTCAGTTTAGATTCATGCAACTGAACAATTTATAAAACATACTTGACTCAAATCCCATACATTCTTACTTAATAACTATAAAGTGATTAGGAAGTATGTTGTCTGTGCTCAGACGCACAAAAAAGAAAAACTATTTTCTAACCTAGAGGAAGAAAACCCCTAAAAATACCATTCTGTATCACTTACAATAATAATGATGTCATTATAGAGCAACGTATTATACATTCAGAGGGAAAATGATACCTAACTTGGAGATTTCGGTATTTGGTCCCTTCAGTGCAAAGCCTATCCTATTTCCGAACATCTCCTATTAAAATAACTTATTCCACAGGGCTAGGCACCAAATTTTTAATTATGAAAACTTGTGGCATGCTCAACAGCCTGGGTTAAAATGCCAGGAAAAGCCTCCTTATCACGGAAAGCGGGTTCCCAGGCTGCAGACGGGGCAAAACCCCCGGAGCAGGCGGGGTGAGTCCGGGCCGCTGGGCGCCGGCAGGGAAGCTCCGGTCATCCACCTCCCTCCCCCTCCGAGACACCACAGCCCGACACAAGAGTCCCCAATTTTATAAACCTCCTTTCCAAACACAGCTCCATGTCCGGGCCCAAGTCCACTTCGGTCAGCTCCTCTGTGATCCTGACAGCCCAGAAACGTCCCCAAACCAGGAAAACATAACAAGACTGCAGGACGGGGAATACTTTCAGAAAGTTTTTATATGTCCTAGGAAGTAGGTTGTGTGTATTGTGACACATGTGGAAAGGGGGAATTTGTAGTCACATAAAACCCAAGTTGATATTCTTCAGGCAATTACACATGCAAGAATAGTATTCACACTCAAAGACAGCCACGTTCGGGAAAACAGTTTCACTGACGCTCTCTCTCCAAGACGCATAAACGTGATCTACTCACAGCCTCCTGTCCCAAAACCACGAGTTTCTACACCACAGACACTCTTGCGTTTTTAAAAATATGCCAATTTGAAAAGAAGAGAAAATTTTGGGGAAGCAAATGTTTATATCACTATTGACACGAACACAGCAATCATTCCATTTCAAGTGTTCCTATAAAATGCTGTTGCAAATATAATGATCTCACATGTACTGAGGAAGTGGTTTTTAACCTTAAATCTATTATATATGTGTTATATCTTTATATGAAATGAACAGCTGCTCCTTCTATCTTATATTGCACATACATGTGGATTTTCTTTGTTAAACGTAAGCTAGATCTCCATTAAGGGACCAGAAGCTCCGAGTACCATGTAAATGCTATTGAAAATTATTACCAACTTCCCTCCTTGCCCTCCTCGGAGCCCATACACAGCCCAACCAGCACCGGAACAAGAACGCGGCGTACAGGAAAGGGCACAGAGCTCCGGCCGGCCCCGCGCTGTTATATGCTTTCTTCATGGGGGCGTGTATACATTGAGTGCAACAGGCCAACCGAAATGATAATACTGCCAGGAGGGGAGTTTCTTTAGGTAAAATTATTGGTGGATCTAAATATGAGTTTCTTAAGACTGGTTACCAAAAACTTCACCTTAATATCATTTATAGACACATAACTTAAAAGAGCTGAAAAGGTTTTTTAAAAAGATGTACCTGCAATAAATTACTTCTGTTCTTCCTCCCTTCCTCCCTCTCTTCCTTTCTTCCTAATTTCATTTCCAAAGTCACAGAAAACACATTTTACAAGATTAGACTATAATGAACTTGACCTACATTATTCTGAACCAACACGGGCTTCTGCCTAGCTTAGCTCACAACCATCTTTACTTACAGACACGCACACTTTACTTTTTAATATAAATGCTCTAAATAAATTGAGTTTAAAATCATGAAAATGAATATAAGAAACAAAGAAAGCCTGAAGAGATTGTCTCTTGGCCCTTCTCCGTTTAAACAATTTACATGACGTTTTATGGTCCTTTTAGAAGAGAATTATAGTAAATGGCACTCCGAGTGGGTTGTGTGAACCCACAAACCACTCCTCATAAAAACTGCTGTAATTTTCCAGGACAGGGACAATAAAATATCATACATAAGCCAAAGCTAAATCACGGTGTGACCACAGTAACAAACACATTATTTTCGCAAAAATTAAGCATGATAAAGCTAACGGAGAGACGCGGGGAAAACGCCTCACAGACTTTCCCAAGCACTTACACAGCAGGGACAGGATTTCCCTGCATCCTAACGGCTTGGAACCCAGGTGCTAATCTTACATCCGAGTTGTTATATGTAAAGTTCATCTATTTCCAATAAGGGGTTAAGAAAATAAGTAACTTCAACTGATACTCACAGAACACTTTAAATAAACTCGTCAGCCTACCTAAAAATTGGTAACATCTTTGTTTCTAATCAAATGTTAAGCTTTATGGCAAGTTCTAATGACATTCTCAAGAGATGCATTTCCCACGTCAGACCACTAGGGACCAATAAGTGTCTTCCCTTCCCAGGCCAGAGGCTTAATAGTTAATAGAACTAACGTGCGGCAAACTCTAGCAACGTCCTCCCTTCTCCCTAATAGAACCAAACCCGTTATCTGTAAGAGAGCTGAGAAGACCCCCCACCCAACAATGCACAGAAAAAGGGACGATCAAATAAAAACTTTAAAAGATGGAAAGCAGTTCAAACGGTATAATTCTTCATTCATCGCTGCTCTGAAAAGCTTCCCACTTTTTCCTTCCCTTAGAGTTGTTCAACATTAAAACTGAAAACCATGCTTTTCTCACCCCGGGGTGGGGGCCTGCAGTACCGCCCCGATGGAGAAAACAAAGCCTGCTAATACAATTCACTGCGGCAGATCGCGGCGGCCCGCTAACTCAGGCATAGACTGAATTAGGGCCGGTGAGCCCCGCCAAGAGACCCCTCACACAGTGCCGCTTACAGTTAGTTATCTTACGGTGCGGCAACAGCGGAAAAATGAAACAGCGTTTTCTCCTTAGATCTGTGATGACTAATTCTGGAGAGAGAGAGCTATTTGAAATATTTGCAGCACTCCCTCACAGCAAAACACTGGAACGAAATAATAGCCCCTAACTAAGTTAACTGATGGGAACCTTAGAGACGTTTTACTGCTTTTCAGATGCTTACGCTAAAACGGACGGCTCTTTCCAGAGTAAGAAATTATGTTAAACATCCATAGTATTTTTGCATATAGAGTTCCCAAGGCTTTCCAGAAGGGCACGTTAATTAGCATCTCGGATTTCTAGGAGAATATGGCAGGGACTCAATCCAAATAATCTGCTGAGGCTACATCGCGCACAGGAGTTTCCTCTCCCCGCTTTCGCACAAGCAGTATGAAAGAAGAACAATCTAAAACAGTAAGCTAGGGAACAAACTTCCACACTGGGAATGTATGCTTGTAAAGGTCTTCCAAATAAAAATGCACTTTTCATATAAAAAAGATTGTTGCTTCTAAAACAAACTTTCAGAAAGAGGACACTTTAAACATTGATATTATCAGATATAAAGAACACATCAGTCACATTTAAATAGTGTGCTATGAAAAGAGAATTCATTATTCACATAGCTCCGGTTTATATGATAAAATGTGTCGCCGTGTCTGTTCAGACGGTGTAGCGGGCCTTTGTTTGTGTTTAGTGGAAATGCCTTCCATCTACTTAGCCCCAAATCAGAGCTTCCCGAGTGGGATCTGCAGAACAAAACACGGGTTCCAAAAAGAAGACTGTGCAAACCACACACAGCTCCAAGATAAATAAATCCACCCAAAGCAACTCCACTGTCCCCAGGTTAATCAGCGGCTCTTCCTGGTGAAACACAGCTTTCAGAAAACATAGGATGTCCACACGTCAGACTTACAATTACCGTGATCCTCAGCATTTAAACGTTTTCATTAGCCCAGACACAACAATGCACACTGTATCTAGTCTTGCAAATAGATTAGAAGAATCTTCGAAGATGCAAAATGCCTTCACATCCTCCTGCAAAATCCAGCCTGACTCTGATGGCCACAATCTGCCCACTCACCACTCACCCATTCACCCTCCACCCACCCGGCGCCTTTGCTGGCCTCTGTGTGATTTGCCTACGAGGGCAAAATCCTTCTAAGCAAAAAGAACATACTGAACCTCTTCTCGCCCCGCGGCCCGGGTTCCTGCGGGTCCCTCACTGACATTTCTCTGGCCCCACAGCATGGGGGCGCAGGCCATCTGCACGGCGGGCGACACAGACGTCCATGGAGCCTTTACAAGTGACCACACAAACACAATACCACAATGAGGTCGGCTCGCGCGTTCACAGGCCAGCGCCGAACTTACATGGAGGTAAACTAAAGGCATGAATTTAAAAGGGTAGAATTCCACCCAATGATCCTAAAATTATTTCAAGGAACCAGTCCCCAAGAATGCATCGTGAAATCGGAAGAGCATCGGAGGGGAAAGAGAAGAAGAGAGCGAGAGGTTGAGGAGGCGGCGAGGCCTCACCATCATCGCACCACGCAGGGCTCGGGCGCCAGAGGAAGCTGGGATACAGGAGACTGCAGAAAGGGCGTTTAAAATTATTAACTGATCAAAAATTTGTAGTTGTCATTAAAAAAAAAAAACACACAACGTAGCAATCCAGTTCAGAAAGAAGAATATCCCCAGGAACACACAACATCTGTTTAATATTACAAGCCAACTGTCAACATCCTAAGTGAAGTTTTAATTTAATATTTTTTCTTTCTTGATGTTTTACCTTTAATCAATGCCTCATGAGAGTATCAGCTTTCTATAAGAAACTGTTAAATATAAAGAAATGTTATTGTAGCATGTTTATAAAATCATAGTTCGAGAACTTTTTATTTTTCCAAAGCCTGACCACAACTTAATTATCCGCAGGACATTCCAGGCTCACAATTGCAAGCTCCAGTTCCCAAGCAATTTTAAACAATATCTACTGTACGGGACGGAGGGCTCACAGCAGACCGCAACATGGCTCTGTTTCCAAAAGTCAGCATTAGGCCCTTTAGACATGGTTCTTATTTTCATTAAACAATATTTGTTTCCTCACTAATCATTAAATGGTTTTCATCACCACGGCCTGTTTTCCTTTCACATGTCAGTCGCTGGTATCAGGGTTTGTGTGCATAAGAAATAAAAAAGCGACCCACCCAGTCATTTGAAAATGAACACACACGATGTCTCGTTCCATGATGTTAGAAGTTCAGCAACATACTCGCACCCTGCGTGCCGCGGTACCGCGATCTAGACTTTAACCAGCGTTCCCGGAGGAAGAGACTGACAACAGTCCTTTAAGTCAGACTGAAGCCCGTGCCTGCTCGTGTTATTGTGGGCACACAGATCTAATCAGTGGTTCGGGACATTCGCTTGGGAAAATGGAAGAGGAAGAAGAAAAGACACAAGTTCATATTCCTGACCATAACAGGGAGGAGCTGAAAACACTGCCAGTTCCCCCAGACGGATGAGAAGAGTGGTCTGATTAAACCTAACATGTCAGGAACTGGCCCAAATGCGGGAGCAACTAGCACAGCATTCCAGACCGTTAGGAATGACGCTGGGGAAGGAGACTTTGAAACAAAAAGGAGGAGGAGGAAGGGAAAGCCGTGTGCTAGGCGGGGTTATGGAATATTTACAAATATGTGGCGTGTACAAGAAACAGAGAGAAGTACATCACAGTCGGAGGTACCATTCGTAGCCGTTAGAAAAAATAACTCAATCAATACTCGGGAAAACGCTCAAGAAGTCAGCACGTGTGCTGCCGCCCTGGAACCACCAGCTTCCAGAAGAACAGATTACTGACGTCCAAACGAGCTAGCTGTGCGTTTCCGATTAGCTAGCCAGTGAGCCACACAGGCACAGACGCAGGGCACACAAATGTGTTTCTTTAGCAAACACTTTATAGCACTTCCTATTGCCAAGCACTTTCAAAGCGCTTTACTCTCTGAATCCTCCAAAATCAGAACTGCTTCCTCCCTATTACCCAGAGCAGGAAGTGAAATACTTTTCCCACAAGTCACACGCCAGCAGCCAGAAGAGCCCGAGTCCGGACCCCAAACCCTCCCAGCTGATGTGACCTTTATCAAGCTCGGAAGAGGTGGATGAGACGGCAGGACCACATAACTAACCCCCCCACAGCCCCCTGCCACCTCGGCCTCTGCCGGCCAGTGCTCCCTCCTCAGGCCTCCGCCCTCCTCCTCCACGCCTCTCCGCCTGCAGCTCCAGCTCGGAAACCTTCCTGACGCTGTTTCCGCATTTACAACGGTCCCACATTTGTGTGTCCGCCGTGCTCAGCATCTCCACCACCACAACACTGAGCTCCTCCGACCACCGGGTCCCCACCCTGGGGGAAGAATCTAGAACCAGAACCGTTGATTTCCATCTCCTACGCCCAACAAGCCCAAAGCCTGTCCAGCGCACCCGGAGATCTGTCCTGTGCCGTGGCCGCTGGTTTAGCCCAGGCCTGTGTGCCTGGCGGACGTGGTAACTGCAATAGCTCAGCTGACTTTCTCCTTGCCGGTCCTCGCCTCTGCCGAGCCACCACCGGCCAGCAGGAGGCCTTTCACACCCCCACACCCACACCCGATCCTGCCAGGCCCTGCTGAAAACTTCTGAGGGTTCACCATGGCCTTCAGGAGAAGGCCCTTCCTTCCTTCCCCATTCTAGAAAGCTCCTTTCACCCCTCAAGGCTCAGCTCAACACTCACCTGTCCTTGGAAGCCCTCCGTGAAGCCCCTCTCCCTCTGGGCGCACACACTTGGGCAGCAGCACCCACCACACCCACTGTGATGCTCGCCCACGAGGCTGTCTCCTCGCTGGTCCCTGTGTCTCGGTCAGGGGCCGTGTCACCGAGTTCGCGCACCAGCACCTGGGTGCTCGTTGGCGTGTGCCGGTGCTCACTAAATCCACCCTCAGAAACCCCTCAGTTCAAAGCGATGTTACCAACCTCCGGCGGGTGAGGGCAGTCTAGGGCAGGGGTGCCATCCGGGGGCCTGTGGGCCACTGGTGGTCCGTGAGCTCCGAGAGTTGGCGACTGCTGACTTGGAGAGCAATGCACACCTGTCGCTGGCCCCCCCATCCCGCTCCCTCCTTCTGGGAGCAGCTCCCTGGCTCAGCCATGGCCAAGCAGTGCCTTCCCCTCGGAGACGTGGACTCAGGACAGGCACACGCCGCCTGCCACGGGAGCCAGAGAGGACGGAGTCCGAGGTTCCGGGGGGACCCCGGAGCGCAGAGTCTCCCCGCTGGGGGGCCCTCGGGCTGCAGCTCTCCGCTAACCAGACACTGCTCTGTCCACGGGGCCAGCACCGGATGGTAGGTCTAACCACTAGACCTCTCAGTGGTATAAGTCAATGCACTCCCTTGTCACTGAAGCAGTTTACATGGGTTCTCTGTAGCTTGTAACCAGAAGACTCCTGTACAGCATGTGTGTTTGTGGGAAGAATATCAAGCTACACATTTAAAATGCACACACACCCATACACACACACACACACACACACACACACACACACACACGGAGCAGGTGAGAGTGGACAAGGCATAGCTGACAGGCAGTGGACATTTTTCAGTCAACAGGGCAGTCCAAAACACAGACAGACTGAGACTCGGAGCCTTCCATCCAGACAGAACTGGCCAGGCCCTCAGGGTGCCTGCGGTGCACTGATGAAACAATCAAGTTTTATAAAGAACTAGAAAAAGAAATAACGAATGCTTTTTTTTAAAAAAAAAAAAAAGGCCTTTATGAAGAAAAATGGGCTTGGGGATAATTCAATCTGGAGAAAGCGAGTCCGAGAGGCTGTTTAGCTTGTTGGGAGGTTATGTATAAGGAGGTGACTAAACAGCTGTTCTCCAATTTCACGAGGAAAACAATGAGAGGAAATTGATTTCCATTTAGGTACGAAGGAAGGCAGCAAAAGGAAGAAGTGCTTTAGGAAGAACTATTAATGATGAAAAAGCTCAGGGTTTTTATTGCTTTTAGAAGACGTAAAATCCCCTATGTTGATTCTTTAGTCAAACCAGAAAACAAATGTGTGAGAATGTCCTTTATTCGTGTATTCACACACCACATCCCGAAGGCCTGCCATGGGCGGGCATGGCGCCAGGCCTGGGCATGCAGAGATGACCACGGTGTGGTGCCAGTCCTAGCTAATGGCTGCCATACCTGCTCCAAGAAAACCCGCTGCGGAAAACACCAGCCAGCACCAAGCCAGAGTCCCGCCCGCTCCTTTCCCAGCCCATGCTCAAAAGCGAGCAGTGTAGTCTGGGGCCAGCATCACAGCACTCTGAAGGGCAAGCACTAAACAGCAACACAAAGCCACAAGGCGAAGCTGTCGCAGCGCACACGGCCCTTGCTTACTGAGTGACGCCAGCAGCAATGACCTGAGTTCAGGAGACCAGTATAGGGCGCTGTACCTTGAGAGATGGCAGAGGAAGTGTGGGAAGCATGCCATCTAAGCAGGAGGCACGGCAGGAGGCGGGTAAGCAGAGGCGGCTCCTGTAAGCAGAGGGGCCTGTTAAGGGCGGCGGGAGGGGTCGGGGGAGGGCGGGGGGCAGAAGGTCCTTCACAGCTAAGCACGACCTCCGAACAGCAGCCCGGCGCCCATCGTGTGGGGAATGAGTACCGGATGCACTGGCTTTGGGGCGCCAGGGGCCGGGCCTGGGGAGGAGGCTCCAGGGCTGCCACGCTGGGGCTCGAGACGCCAAGGGTCGGAAAAGAGAGACAGAAACGGCCAAAACGGTGCTCATGTGGCCGGTGGCCGGGAGCCTCGCTTCCTGGGGCGTTACTTACACAAGCTGGACCTACGCCGGAATGCCAGGATAGAAACAGAAAAACCAGCCTCCCGAAGTGTCACCTCCTGCGTGGCATGGGAGATCTGATTTTGGCTGACAGTTGAGTCATGGAAAAGCACAGAAGCGAGTACGTCTGTGCTGACTGAACGGCACCGAGTGACGGATGTGAGAGAGAGAGGTCTCTTTTAGCCCAGAAATGCTTCCAGATTTCATCTTTTGACATAACTGAGATACATCCACACATCTGCCACCTGCCCACAGATAGGTGTGTAGGCGCTTTCAGAAAATTCACCACCTCTCCTTGATATTTTTTTTTTAATTTCCTTCCCTTAATTTAATTTTGATTTAACTTCCTCTTGTCACTGCTTGCTTACAAATCACGGCCTCCATGTCTGGAGTCAATTAGGGCTACAGAGCACCCCACCACGCCCTCATCTGGGGACCCATTCATATCTATTTTCTTATTTCAGGAGGTAGAACTAAAAGCCTGTGACTCCAAAAGTTTCCAATCAACCATCACATTCTGTTCTTCGGGAAAGTATGCTTCTCTCCGCAGTCGAGAAGAAGACATCAAACTACATATTCTGCAAGAATAGTTCCTGTCGACCTATAGAAAGACGAACTGCGCTTTGGGAATTCGTCTGCACAAAGCGAGTGGAGTGTGTGTAATACATGCTTAATAGCAATAACATTTGAAAAATCTTTCTACCATTTAAAATTAAATGCAATTTCCTTATTACTTTAATGGAATCCCTTGGAGTTGAAGTATTTAACTGGTCCCTTCACATCAAGTGTTCATTATATAATTCCCTCTTGCTATTAGGTGTATTAGGTATGTAAGCTGCCCACTGACAGAATAAAAACACACATTTCCACCGAAACAAAAACAGGCGAGAGACAGGCAGCTTGGCTCAGAATCTGATAATGGGTTACAGACTCCAATCCAGTTCAGATTTAGAGTCAAAAATGCCACAAGAGCCAGTTACCACCTCTCACCTTTCAGGGCACATTTGGAAGAAAAGCATAAACTGCCACATCACTGAGAGAAAATCTGTTTGAGCCTCAAATTATTGACTTTTGCCTGCTGGAACGCTGAGCTAGAAAGGGAGAAGGAGAGATACATCTCCTACAAACCACTGTAAATAAAGAGGTGGTGAGGCATGGTCCCCAGCCCTGCCCGTGAGGAGGTGGCCCCTGCGGCCCCGTCTCCTCGGGTTGAGGCTGCAAGGCAATCCGCCCACTGCTGGCTGGGGCCAGGCTGCTGGTTAAACCCATCCTAGCCTGAGGATGCTTCACGTACAGGGGAGGCACTGCAGGGCTGGTGGGCAGCCACCCACCGGAGCCACAGGCTGTGGGTGCAAAGCCTCTACCAGTTCCCAAGCCCACACCTCTCTTCCAGCCCTTCCACCTCCTGCTGGGGCCCCCCGTTGGCTAAGCGCAGTGGGAAGCCGGACAGCTAGCAAACTCCTCCTGAGACAGGAAAGGTGGGGGTGGATCAGGGAGGGCCGCGGGGTAAGACAGAGCACACCCACTACCAGCTTCTACTCCCCAGCTACTCTGAGCTTCCCACCCGGGCCTCGGTCCTGCTTCCGGCCTGCTTCTCCTTCCTGCTTCCCCCGGAAATGGATGAGGCCAGCCTAAATGTCACTTCCCGGGAAGTCTCCTCTCAACCTCACTTGACTAATTCCGTCCTCTGAATTCTTCAAGTTCCTCTGATGAATTCTCTAATTACATATGAGCATGTCTTATACTTAGGATTTTATTTACCACTACTTGAAATACACATTTTTATGTATGTTCCCTCATTTACTGTAAGTTTCCCATTAGCACATAAGCTTCATGAAAGCAGAGATTTTCTCTTATTGTTGCTCTATCTCCAGTGGCAAAGACAGTGCAGTCCACAGCAGGTGCCGGATGAATACTTATCGAATGAATGAATGAAAGAATGAATGCCCTTTCCAGAGTGTAAGTGTATTCATGGCCAGGTGAAAGTCATACTCACGTTCTACCCCAAACAACAATCTGGGTGCCTTCTTCCCTCAGAGGTTCTCAACAAATATAAGCTGACACTGTAGTGGCCATTCAATGAGAAGCTGTACTGTGCAAGACAAATGCTAGCAGCTTCACACACAGTATGGCAGTCAATCTCCCCAACACCCCTAAAGCTAGTGTGGCAGACCTGTGCCTTCAGGAGTGAGGTCCTCACTTCCCTCTGCTTCCAGACTGCCTGCTGATGGCCCACGGCAGAAGGAAGCTGCCCCCCACCACGGCCCTGCCCTGGGGGAGCCCACATCCAAGGCCCAGCCCCTGCCTCCCCGGGCAACTCTGAAAAGTCATCTCAGCCCAAGCTCTCCGTAGGGTGACTGCTGGATGAACAAATAAACAAAAAACAAAACAGTGCCCCAAAGACGAAAAAGACTTAAACTTTAAAAAAAAAAAAATTATTGATATTTTACAGAGAGGAAGGGAGAGAGAGAGCTAGAAACGTCGATGAGAGAGAAACATCAACCAGCTGCCTCTTGCACACCCCCTACTGGGGATGTGCCCGCAACCAATGTACATGCCCCTGACCGGAATCGAACCCGGGACCTTTCAGTCCGCAGACCGACGCTCTACCACTGAGCCAAACCAGTTTCGGCAAGACTTACACTTTTTTGTATGGCTGTATGTTGGGTCTTCTTCCTTATCATAATTTTACTAACTAAAACCACTTTTTCCCCTTTTCCCCAAAAGGGTACCTCAACACTACATTTTAAAATACATTAACTATTAAAATACAGGAAAAAAAACCCCACAAATCTGTAGAAGGTAATTGTTGATTTTTTTAAAAGTTTGGTTTGGAGGCAACTGGATGCCCCTAGTCGGGCACTTTCACGTGAGTGTGATTATGGTCCAAAACACGCTCCTAAGGCCAGCAGACGCGGTGACAGCACACCCCGGAGGAAGCGGCCGGAGCCCGAACCTGGGCAATCGCAAACGCAGTGCAGGCCAAAGCCCTGGGGCAGCCTCACCACGCCACACCCTGCACCCCAGGAGCCTGGAGGGCCGCAGGCACCCCGAGGCACACACCGCTGCCATCTCGCCCCCTCATCCTGGGCAGCCACTTCCCCTTCTGAGCGTGGTCTCTTCATGAGTAAAAGAGAGTCAACTCATGTACAAAGCTTCCAGCCAGTGCCAGGCAGAGTAGGTGCTCAACAAGTGGTAGCTATTATTATCGTTTATTATTTTTTTAGAATGACAGCCAGAAAGCTAAGACATCGATGCAACATTTGTAGGTGATTTTCTTGGATGAGTTAAGAAAACGTGCACTGAACGTCCAGCTGAGTTACAGGAAAATCACTCCCTTTACAGCTTTCACCGCAGTCTTCCTTTAAGGACGGACCCCCACTGTGCATTTAATATTTAATTAGACACTGCTTACTCATGGGTTTTCTAATCAAAAGATATTAATTCGTTTCCCACTGCATCTTTCTAGAGTTTTACTTGTTCAGTTCTGCTTTTCATTTCAAAAGCAATGCAGCCAAATAAACTGGTGACACAGAACAATATACTGTATATCGATGTGGAAAATGCCCATATTACACTGTAAGTAAAAAAGGCAAGAAAAGAAAAAAAGAGGGGCTACATAACATCATAGGAAAAAATGCTGTCTTTATTTAATGGGGAAAATGTTTGGGAAGATATACATCAAAATTATAACTGGTTATTTCTGGCCAATAATATTTTATGTGAACTTTATTTTCTTCTTTATTCTGTTTAATGAACTCTTCCTACTTTTTTTAAAAAAAAGTGTTTTTATTGATTTTTAGAAAGAGAGGGAGGAAGGATAGAGAGATAGAAATGTTGATGAGAGAGAACCATCACTGATTGGCTGCCTCCTGCACACCCCCTACTGTGGATTGAGCCCGTCACTCAGGCATATGCCCTGGCAGGGAATTGAGCCAGGGACCTCTTGGACTTTTATAATCAGATTTTAAAATCAGTTAACCTCAGAAACATGCCCCACTGATAAAAATCCATTGTAAGAATACTAGAGGCCCGGGGCACAGCCGTGCACTGGTGGGGTCCCTCGGCCTGGCCTGCAGCGATTGGGCTGAAGCTGGCTCTCCAACATTCCCTGAGGGGTTCCGGATTGCAAGAGGGTGCAGGCCAGGCCAAGGGACCCCACCAGTGCACAGTGGGGCCGCAGAGGAACTGTGGGAGGACTTCAGGGTGTGCCCAGCCTATCTTGCCCAGTCCCGATTGGTTGGACCCCAGCATCAAGCTAACCTACTGGTAGGAGCATCTGCCCCTTGATGGTCAGTGTGTGTCACAGCAACTGGTCGAATGGTCAAACAAATGGTCAGACACTTAGCATATTAGGCTTTTATTATATAGGATACCAAGGGCCAAGTGCATGAATTCATGCACCTTAAAAGGAACTGTGTGCTGTGAGGCTGCAGTGGGCACAAGGGCGGGTCTCAGCCCATCCTCCGTGCCCCGCCCAGCCCCTCCCACTGCGGCCCCCAGTTCCCTGTCTGTCTGCAGCTCCGATCCCACCACTTCTGTTCCCACAGGCGGATGGCGCCACCCCGTTCACTCCCGCTGATGGCACAGAGCAATTGGGGCGGGTGGAGTCAGTGGGTGCCCCAACCACTCCTCAGGAGCAGGGGGACGTGGAGAAGCCCTCAAGAGTGATCATGGCCAGCTGCCGCCACTCGCACCCGCTGATAGCACCTACCTAGTGATCAGGACTGGCACCAGCTGTGAGTGCAAGCAGGGCCAGCACCGGCAGTGGGTGTGAATGGTGGCTCTGGCGCCAGCAGTGGGTGTGAGAGGCAGGTGCCGGCCCCAATCGCCTCTCAAGAGCAGGGGGAGGTAGAGAAGCCCTGAGGGGCAATCAGGGCTGGAAGCCGCTGCCCACACCCACTGATGGCACCAAGCGATCAGGGCCAGTGCTGGGCACCAGCAGCAGGTACGAGCACTAGGTGGACGGCAGCACAAAGGAGCTAAGAATTTTCAGTAACCACCAGAGGCTTGCCCCGATGACAGCAACCAGCACCCTGCCTTCATCTGGTGCCCCCGCTAACCTGCTCCACCACCCCACCGTGGCTGATGCCCACCATGTTCTGTGCTCTGCCCCCTAGAGGTCAGCACATGTCACAGAGACTGGTTGCTCCACCGTTCGGTCTATTTGCATATTAGGGTGATAGATAGATAGATAGATATAGATAGATAATCACTATTAAATCAAATAATTTGTGGAAACATACCAAATGAGAACTCTGAAAAACAAACTCATTTTTTTTTTCATCTAGGTGAAAAATTCTGAGTACATAGGAACTTGGGATGGGGAAGGAAGGCAGAATAGCACAAGGCAAGACTAGGTAGTTGTCATTGCAAAAAGCATCTATATATATATAAAAGCCTATACGACCAAATGAACAGATCAACCAGTCGCTATGATGTGTACTGACCACCGGGGGCAGACGCTCAACACAGGAGCTGCCCGCTGGTGGTCAGTGGGCTCCCACAACAGGAGGACTACTCAGCTGACCGACCCTGTCCTGGCAACCCACCAGCCTGGTGGCAGCCACTCCCTCCCTCAGTAGTCCTGCAGGTCCAATCTCCAGAGAATGGGCCAGGCATCAAGGGGCCAGGGCCGCCAGCATGATCTTGACAGCACTGCTGGCCTCCTGAAAGTCAGCCTCCACCACTGTGGCCATTTACCTCCCTAGCGGCTCCACATAAAAAGAAAGGATAAGAAAGCAGCGGTGAGGCGGCTCCCGACAACCAGCACGAACATCAGTGGGATGGATCCAGATCCCGGGCTGGCAAGGGTATCCCACCGCCCTCCCGGAGGACCAACTGCATCTGGCCCCTCACCCCTGGGGACCCCACCCGTGCACGAATTCGTGCACCAGGCCTCTAGTTTAAAAATATATCTGGTACCCTGGTCCTGGGTAGCTCACTTGGTTGGAGCATTGTTCCATACACCAAAAGGTTGTCAGTTTAATTCCTGGTCAGGATGTGTATAGGAAGCAACTGATTGATGTTTCTCTCTCTCTCTCTCCCTCCCTCTCTCTTTATTTCTCCCTCCCCCCCTCTTCCTTCCCTCCCTCCAAGAATCAATAAAAACATCTCCTTGGGGGAGAACACTTGCAGAGGAGAGCACTGAGTCATGGAGCCCCTGTTGAAAGGTCCTTGAGGATTATGGAGCCAAAGCCTCTTATTAAACAAACAAGATGAAAAAATGAACCAAAACCAAAAAGGAGGTTAGGTGAGGTCTCCAAAAACACAGTTACTTAATGGCAAACCCTAAAAGTATTTATAATGAAAAGTTATGCTTTTTAATTATTTTCTCACTGTCTCTGAGTCAAGATTTGCTGCTGTCACTTCTATGCAGACTAGAAGGCAAACGTTCAGTTTACCGGGGTTTGCACATCATCCGTCTAAAGGCAAAGAGGAATGTGAACAGTAACGTGCGCACAGCTCGGGGCTCCAGAAGGAAGTCCTGACAAGCAGCCTATGTCCCCTGGGACAAGTAGGAGCTGGCACACTCCAGGATTTACAGACCTCGAGACCCTGAAAGTCGGGAAGAAAAACGTGCTATTGAGTTTAGAATTACAACTGTGCCGCAGCTTTTCATATCTGCGTGACATGCGTTCACTCAACACGTCTGACTTTCGCCCTCTGTTCACTCACTCCCTATTAGAGGTCCCCCAGGGGCCTCTTTCTAAGTCAGCTTCCAACCTAATATGTCTTAAACACATTAGGTTTTTCATAATACATGCCGTAATTAACCACCGTAGACTTCGCTGACACTCCACCCACCAGAGGGAGCCCATATGGATTTCCATGAAGAAGAAACCTCAAACATCAAGTGTGTATGATTTCTAGAATATTATTCATAATACAATCAACATTGTAAAATCACACATCATCTTCCCAACCCCCCAAAAAAGAGAAAAACTAAATGAGATCAGGTATGTCAGGTCCTAACGGAGTTCCTGACCTATAGAAGCTCAAAAATAAACTGGGGGGGTGGGGGGGGGCGCAATGGTAAGCTATGTACACATATAATACCTTAATTAAAAAATTAAAAAATAAAAAAGCAATAATAATAATAATAAAAACAAAGCAAAAAAAATAAATAAACTGAGTTTGCAAAATGTGTACCCTCCTGTGAGTCACAGTGCTCCACGTAAATGAGTAAACTTGTATTCGGACTTTCACACAGGCTGGTGTGAGCTCAGCTGACAGCTGCCTGACCGATGAGTCCACCCTCAGCGTGTTGACAAATCTGCTTCTCCAGCTTGTGAGGAGAGCCAGAGCCGGGGCAGGAAGAACTGACAGCGTCACCCCAGGAGACACCTTTAGCAGCCCCACCCAAGCACACGACACGTGAACCGTTGGTGACTGCCAACTAGACACCCAGGAGATGGGGAGCTCGTTGGCCCGGCGCAGATTTCTCTTGGCACGAGGAGGAAATGGACTGACCATCCCTGAGCACCATGTGCTACGACAGGGCTGGGCATTACCAGGACTTAGGAAGCGCATTGAGAAGAAGACTCTGCATAAGAGCATGGCATGCAGGAGGGGCTAGCACAGTGGTCGGCAAACTCATCAGTCAACAGAGCGGCAAACCGCGGCTCTCGAACCGCATGTGGCTTGCGAGCCGCAGTTTGCCAACCGCTGGCCTAGCGGGTCTCTGCCCCAGCTGCCGTCCAGCGAGGCTCAGAAGCCTGTGTCCTCACCAGGTGAAGGGAGGCCGCCAGCGCCGGCTGAGCTTGTGCGGCAGACCCAGCTCTCCACGCCGGCCAGGCAGGGGCTCATGCTAACATCACCACGTCTCCAGCACTGAGTGCTGCTCACAATACACACCCGGTTACTACAACCCACAGAGCATAGCACCGTGCAGCTAACAGAGGCCCTGGAGAATGTTAACACAGGGGTTTCTGACCACTGTGTCCCTGAGCCCTCCGGGTGGCTCCAGAGGGTTTAAAGGGGGGAGAAGGGTGGCAGAGAGCAGGCCGCCTCACCTCTCCCCCCACACCCTAACGTAGCCGTAACCAAAGCTGCTCCTCAATTCATCTGCAAAAAGGTTTCTGTGTGAGAGAGAACAACAAAATAGACACAATTCAATACACTCATGTTCTGTCCGAGGACTGCGTCCTAAACCTGCGGTTTCCTCATCTGTTCCTGTCCTGCTGGGCCCTGTCACCTGTCCTTCCGGCTTCCGGCTGATCCTGGCACCCGCTGCCTGATACGGCTTTTGCAAACCCTGCTCCTTGGCTGGCATCCTGTTCAGGCAGAGCTATACTTAGTCCTTGAATAAAGGTTAGTTCCAGCTACCCTGGCGGTCCCAGCTCAACCTCTAGGCCCCAAATTTGGCACAGAGGTCAACAACGCCTCAGAAGCAAACCAAGGAGGACTGTGGAATCACGCTCAGGGTTGTGGCTGTCACTTGTACCTGCGCTGTTATACTATTTGTGTGTCTGCTTCCCCGTTAGACTGAGGTAGGAACACATCTTCATAATAGAATACGTTTATTTCATTTCATAAAATAAAAGCTACTTGTTATCTAATGCTTACTCCAGGTACTGCACTAAGTGTAAATGTATGCTGGGTACTAGTAAGGAACGTTAGCATCACTCATTCCTAGAGCTGGGAGGAGCCCTGGACAGACATCAACTAGCTGCGAAACTGAAAGCAAAGTCACCCTGTGGATTAACACTCCTTCATTCATTCAAGAAATATTTACTGAGCGCCGATGGCCTTAGGACCCCCGGATTCAGTGCTGAAAAGCACAGTCTTTGTTTTCAGGAAGCACATATTCTATAGATAAACCAAGTTTAGCTTTCCTGAAAGCAATGTATAACAGAGAGAACCTTATCAGCACGCCTACTCTGAAAATAGAATTCCCAACAACTCAGGGCCACTATTACCTTATGTGTAACCAAAACACCTTAACAGGACTCACTGCCGTCTAAGTTCCCAGTCTTACCAACGTGGAGCCGGAGGCGCCGAGAGCTTACGTGGCCTCCCACTTCGTGGCCGGCCTGGAGCTCAACACAGGTCTCTGCTTTCCAATGGCCCCTGCGGCCTGGACAGTGTGGCTGCGTAGAGGCGCCTTGGTTTCCCGCGCGGTGCATTCCCTGGCCTCGGTAACGTTTTTCAGTCAGTAAGAAATGAAGAGCTGGCACCTCCAGGCACATCCCCCATCCACCGCCTGTCATCAGAAGCTCCCCATTCCACTTTCCATTCCCCCCGAGTTGAAGACAACCAACAGGTAGGGTGGAGGAAGTCAGGCACCGTGCTAGACACTGTGAGGGCTGTGTTGTTGGATGTGCCTACCCAACATCCCTCACTCCATACCCCCAATGGGGCACTCGCTCCGAGGTCCTGGCAGGGCACCAACCATAGTATTCACCCCGCCCATTGGAGCAGACATGACCTGGGCCATCTGAAGAATCGTATCCCTCTGAGGCCATCAATGAGAGCTACGGATCCAACTGGAACCAATCAGTGTGCTTTCCTGGGGTTTTATGGGGAAGACCTAGGAAAAGAAGCTCTAACCTGTCTCCCCGCTGTCTGAGCTAGGCATCTCCATTTTGCTCAGGTTAATTTACATTATTAATTATTGTCATTTGCAACCAAAAGAATTCACACTTGTGCAGTAACAACCTTGTATGATTGCTATTACTCTATTTTGGAATGAGGAAACAGAGGTTAAGGATTTTGCTGAAGTTTATACAGTAAGAGGCATTCCAATTCATAAGGAGGCATCCGATTCAGGTCTTTCTGCTCTAAATACCATTCAGTCTCCAGTGATGAATTCAGTATTAACTTTAGAAGACTCACTGCCATTCTAAAGCCCCCAAAATGAGTTTTTGGTTTAAAATTATAGTGGACATTAAAGGTAGGAGGATGGAGTTGGGGCATCATAAATAGCATCCGAGCGCCCGGCTTCTCCTTCAGACTCTGTGCCACGAGCTCAGACATCAGGACTTTGGGTGAGTCGTTTCACTGACATGTGTATTCATTGTCCCACCACTAAAAGGAGAAGCCTGCACAACACGAACTTAAGACCCGTTTAGTACACAAAGAACATGAAGTGCACGTGGCTCGGCTTTAGGTAAACAGGGTCTGTTTCTGCTCTGTCAGGTGAGACGTCAAGCGGACTAACTGGCATGGCAGGCCCAAGGACAGGCGATGGCTGTCCGGGGCACGGCGCTGTGCAGGGTTCTGAGCTGCACAGGTCTGCTGGGAACTCAGCAGGCTCCCACGGCCACGGGGAGGAAGGGAGGCGCAGCTGCATCCCGGCCACACCTCTGTCTGCCATCACTGACCAAGCGTCCCACCTTGAAGGAGGAATGCTGCTGTCCCCGCTACTGAGGCGACGAGGACCCGCACCGGATTTTCTCTGACTCCCGCATAAACTTCCTTGGTTCCCCTTTGAGAGCAAGGAATGAAAGTGCAAGAAAGCTACGTGGTGTAGGGAAGACAGCTGGACACCAACAACGAAAAGAGTCTAAACAGCCGCCGTGGAGTTGAGGTAGGGGCGAAGGGGAACAAGAAGAATCGGTATGGTTCTTTATGATACATGCGGTCTCACAAGAGCCTAGAGATTTGATTACCTGTTAAAGCATTACCATGCCCCTTTTGTACAAAGGGAAAATGAGGCTCGGGTAATAGGCCACGTCACCCACTTCTAAGCGGCAGGACCTAGTTTCAAATGTAAGTCTTCTAAATCCAAGTCCTCGTCCTCTCTCCACTCCCAGAGTCCCCGTCAGTCCCAGTAAGTTAAACTAATCCAGCTCCTCACTGTGTGCAGCTGTTCAGATATAAGCCTCTCCCTTATAAAGCAACATGTGAAATATTGTTACCCGTGTGTTGGTAACTGAATGGCCAGACATGCACTCAGTATGTATGAAGCGAGCACACAGGCCTTCGTGTGTAACTCTTCTCAGCCTGAGGGCCCCTCTTCACCCTGGCGGCCCAGGAACCAACCACTCCCCTTCCAAGGCTTGTCTCAGGATCACGGCCTCCGCACCGCCCTTCCTGGCGCTCAGGTGAACACACTTCCTCTGTGCACACACATCTACTAGGCTTGATGGCACTTGTTTGGTGAGGATGTTTTCCCCCACCAGTGCTTTTAAATTGTGCTATACACCTGTCGGTGAACATCTGGTCAACCCTGCCAATGCTCGAATGTCCCCTGCAAACTGCCACTCATTAATGCATGCATACGTATATTCACTTAAAAAATATGCGTGTCTGCCAAGTGCCAGGTATTGCACTGTGCCAAACGGAAGTGGGTTTACGTAACCTTCACTGGCACCTCCCACAGCTCTGAACCGTCTTTAGGAACTTTGCATTTTTGTTTCCTGAAGAGTCCAGACGGAGCTGTGTGTGTGTGGGGCTGAACAAAATCAACACCCCGCCTCCCCCTGCCAAGGACGCAAGAGTGACCAAGGCCAACACCTCTCACAGAGTGTCCTCTCCCCCTGCAGTTTCGCGGGGAAGACTGACAACCATCTGTCCATTTTTATCTTCACTGGATACTAACCACACACTGAGCATCCTGAGGCCAGGCCCACGCTGTCCCCGCCCTGCGGGGGAAGGTCCCCGATCTCCCGGGGCGAAAGCCTGCCGTGTCCAGGGATCAGAAATCAGCTGCGATGGCAGCACCGTGGGGTGTTTGTGAAAAGCGCCCCGACACCAGCCTCCAGACGAACCGATCCCTGGAGGAGCCCTAATCCACTGCGGGAGGCCAGGGGAAGGGAGAGGTCCGCGGAACGTGACCTTTGACCTCCACGCGCGGCGGGAGGGGGCGGGGCAAGGGAGGGAGGAGCACGAAATGAGAAAGAAAGCGCTGGAGCGAACGCACGGTGGTCGGTGGTCGGTGCGGCCGCAGGGAAGCCGGGGGCCGCGGGGGAGTTCCCGGCGTTCAGGGCTGCGGTGACAGCGAGCTCACCCTCCCTCCAAGCGGCCCCTGAACTTGGCGAACAGATTCCCGAGCGTCTCCCCCACCCCCCCGCCCCCCGATAAATGTGCTCCCCAATACACGTCCCCATTCTTCCAATCGAGGCTGTTCCCTTCCCGAGACAGCTGTGGGCTCCCCGGGGCGGACCCTCCTGCCCCCCTTCCGGACCCCTTTTCTCCAGGCGCTTCTCGCACACACGCTCGTGGGACAGGGTCCGGGTTCCGGGGTCCCCGTCGCCCGCCCAGCCCACCACCGGGCCCGCCGTTTCCATAGCAACCAGCTCACCACTTCGCGCGCCCGGCAGGAGAAGTCGCCCTTGGGCCGGGGGCTGCGGCGGAACAGCTCGTCGCGGTTGCCGTCGACCCCGCCGCCCACCGCCACTCCCAGCGCTTTGTTCCGAGTCTTCACGGTCTTGACGCTGGCCCGGAACAGGAGCGTGATGTCCACCGCCATCGCGCCCCGCGCTCACAGCCCCGCACCGGCCGGCCCACGTCAGCAGCCGGCGACCACTGCGCGAACCCGGCCGCCGGAGGACCGGTCCGTCGCTGCACGCCTCCGCCCGGCAGCGGCGCCGCGAGCGCCAAGGTTCCGGCCTCCGCCCGCCGGCGGCGCTGCGAGCAGATAGGTTCCGGCCTCTGGCGGCCCGCGCCGGCGAGGCCTGTTCCCGCTTCGCCCCCAACCCCTTTCTCCCCCATACAGCTTTCTTTTGCCTGTGGAGAAAGTGAGAAAGAAATGACCAATCTCTGCCAATGATTCTGTGTTGCATAAACGGTTCTTTGTGTGATGGAGACGCTAGTGAGTCTTTGCCTTTGAAGGTGAGGCTGGGGCAGAGCAGAGGAGAGGTGAAGAAGAGCTCTGCCTAACGCAGTGACGGGGAGTGAATTAGGGTAAGAGGGGGCCAGGGCCCAGGAAGGAGGCCAGGTCACAGGGGAGGGTTTTGAGTAGGAGAGGGCTGAGCTACACCACATCTTCAATGTGCATAGTGTGTCTGGTGCAGTTGTGGAGTTTGTTTTTTGTTTGTGGTTGTTTTTTGGGGGGGTGAGGAGGCCCAGAGAGTGGGAACAAAGGTCTACGTTTCCTCTGGGTCTGCAAGAGCGGAGAAGATTGTGGAGAGGACACATGAGTGAGCTCACATCAGGCTGTACAAGGCCCAGGTGACCACAAGTACATGCTGTCCCTAGGAAGTCAGCGGGGAGGCCATCCATGAGTCTTCCCACAGAGCGCGGCTATGAGATTTCCCCCTCATCCTTCTTTTTATTTATTCTCTTCACCTCAGAGAGCAGGGGACCTTCAGTGGACAGGGGGCTACTTGGAACCCCATAAGCTGAGGGGATGGAAGAGCGGGGTGGAGGGACGCTGCAGGCTGCCCAGCCCCCAAAGGAGGCTTCCTCAGTAACGATACTTCGTTCATTGGGCCAGGCGCTCTTCTCTGGAAGACAGCCAGGCATAGGGGGGTTTCCAAGCACAGCCACCCCCCCCCCAGCCCCTCCTCTGCACCATCGGGATAGATGCAGGCCGAGTGGGTTCATTTGGGGACTTTCACAGACGTCCTAGGTGCAGCTTCGGACAGAAAGAGTGTATGTTGCAACCCAGGACACACGTGTGCTGTGAGTGAGAAACAGCCGCCAGCCACCCAGAAGTCACGGTCACATCCCTTAGAAAGGCTGCTTGAGTGGCCCTGCTGCCTGGGGAGAGACGTGTAAGCAAGGCTTTTGCCGCGTGGAAGGTGCACAGTGCCCGGAAGTGGGGATTCTTGTGGGGTAGCACAGGACACCCAAGTTTTCTGGACCCATGAAATCATGAACATGCCACGATAATATAGAAACTGGAGACTGCGGTGGTCTCTGTCGTTCCCTCAGAGGCAGGGCCTGGGGCAGCCGTGGGCAAACTACAGCCCTTGGGCCGGATCTGGCCTGTTCGGCTGTTCTATCCGGCCCACGGAGCCAAAAGAGCGGAGGGTTCTCTTGCTCTCCCCTCCGCTCCTTCACCAGCAGCCCAAGATGAGAGTGCCAGCATGGTCAGGTTGCTTTTGTTCCGGCCCTCCGGTCCAGTTTAAGAAACCATGGTGGCCCTCGAGTCAAAAAGTTTGCCCACCCCTGGCCTAGGGTGATAATTGCTTGACCTACTGATGACTGACTTGGCCATAACAAGCAACGTGTGTTGCAAATGTAGGAAATCCCACGTGCTCCACTGCTCTCTTTACCCTCTGCCATGACAACCCACCACAGTCCAGTGTTCACCGGCCTGGTCCCTAGAGAAGATGCCATGGGGCACGGCCAGCCAAGTACGTGTGCTGGCAGCGCGAAGGCACCCTTTGTTCTCGCTGTCTGAGGGGAGCTGCGTGGTGGGTGCTGCTGCAGCATAATCAGACTATAAAACCCCTATCCAGACACCTGCCAAAGCAAGACTCCTGGGCGCATCCTTCACTCACCACCATTCCTGCCTGGGAATGGCAGGCCCGGGCATGAGGCCGAGACAGCCCACGGGCTGCTGGGCACGCAGTCCTGCTGGTATGTGGTCCGCAGGAGCCACAGAGTGGACACCAGTGAGCAAAAGGCTTTGGGAGAGAATGGGAAGCTACTGTGTTAACCTTCATCCGTATCGCACCTGTAGCTTCTGGACACTAGACAGTTCTAGTTTATTTATTTATTTTTTTAGAAAGAATACCATTAGAAAGTTATCATGCCAATTTTGTTCAGTAAGGTTTTTTAAAAAATATATATATTTTATTGATTTTTTACAGAGAGGAAGGGAAAGGGAGAGAGAGTTAGAAACATCGATGAGAGAGAAACATTGATCAGCTGCCTCCTGCACACCCCTTACTGGGGACGTGCCCGCAACCAATGTACATGCCCTTGACCGGAATCGAACCCGGGACCTTTCAGTCCGCAGGCCCACGCTCTATCCACTGAGCCAAACCGGTTTCGGCAAGACAGTTCTAGTTTACAAAAAAACAAAAAAGGAGAAGAAGAATCCCAGGAGATAGCCAAGAATGAGTCATGGGAAAAGCAGGCGAACACACAAAAGGCACCTGAGATTTGGAAACCGAGCGATCTGGGTTTGAACTCCAGCCTCCCCGCTCACCGGCCGTGTGACTTTAAGGGGCTGCTTCACCTCTCTGGGCCTTGTCTGGGAAATGTGTGCAAAACGGGAACTCGCACTCACTACTGCTTCTGTGAGCAGGGGTTTCTTCCTAAATACACGTTCTCCCCGCACCCCCACCCCCGGAGCCAGTACTGATCATCTGGCTGTTGGACAACGGCCAGCAGCCTGCATTCTCCGGTTGGCGGAGCTGATCTCCCCACGTTTCTGAGCTGAGGACGTGGGCTCTTCTGCAGACGTCGGCGGGAGGAAGGGATTGGGCCAGGGGTCTGGGCCGCACACTTGTACTTCACCTTGGGAGGGAGCTAGGCACGAGAACGCTACCAGACCTCTCTCCACCTCTCTCTCCCTCGATATAATTATCTCTGCAAACCAGCCTTCTCTGGTTCTCACTTCACGTGGCCGAACACGGGCCCCCGTCAGCTCCTGAGTTTATTCTCTTCTAGTCACAGCTGCATGGGTTCCAAGCCCAGATTCTGAGCGGGCAGGAGGAGGTTGGCCAGCTTGGGACAGACAGACGTCCGCGAATGGTCCAGTCAGCTATGGCTCAGCATCCAGCGTCATGCAGTTCAAACGTGACTGTTGGGACATGTTCTGACAGTTTGGGCTAGTTTCCGGTAACAAATTAACACAAACGTAGTAGCTTAAAGCAATGCACATTTACTAGCTTTTAGAGGTCAAAATCTCAAAATGGGTCTCACCGGGCTAAAGCCAAGGGGTGGACAGAGCTGCGTTCTTTCTGAAAACGGTAGGAGGGCCTCTCTGGCTCCTAGAAGCTGCCACCTTTCCGGGCTCCTGGCCCCTTCCTCCGCCTCCAAAGCCAGCGATAGTGGGGCGGTCCTTCTTAGAACCCATCAGCCCCACCCCTCCTTTCTCTTCCACATGTAGAGACCCCTGTGATGGCGGGGGGCCCACCAGGTGGCCCAGGATAACCCTCCGCTCTGGAGGCCAGCTGATGAACAGCCTTCATTCCACCCCCTTTGCCCTGGCCGTGACTCAACATATTCACACGTTCTAGGCGTTCGGTTTAGACGCCTTCTGCCTGCCGGTTGGGGGTCCACTCCAACAGAAAGGTGGGTGATCATGAGCTGGGCCCGAGAGCCACTTGCGGCTCTTTGGCCCCTTGAGCGTGGCTCTTCCACAAAATACCATGGCCTGCGTGTGCCCCGGGGGAACCATGTGCCCCGGGAGAGCCGTGTACAAAGGGAGAGCCATGTGCCCCGGGGAAGCAGTGGGACCCGGGGGGGAGGGGGCGGTGTGAACCGGAGGAGGAACGGATTCTATTTGTGTGGTCCTGAGACATTTGGACAGTCTGCAGCCATTAGCTACAGAACACTCTGTTGTACTTCCCTACAAAAACAAATGAGAGAGAGTGTCCCACTTGAAATTCATATACGGAAAAAAGGAAAAGAGAAGGAAAAAAAAATCTGAGGGACAGAATAAAGTGGTGAATATAGTAGAATCAGGGGCAAAGAAGGGGAGTGGACTGATAATTATCAGGAGGATAAGGGGGTGGGGGAGCAGTGAGAGACTGGATTGAAATCGTATAACCAATGGATGAAGACAATTGCGGGGAGAGGGGGTAAGGGCAGAGGGTGGGAAGGGAACTGGGTGGTAGGGAGCTTTGGGGGAGAAAAAGGAGAAACAATTGTAATAATCTGAGTAATAAAGATTTATTTTTAAAAAATACCACAGCCTGGGCCAGTCTATTTTGAAGACATGGCGTTAGAAGAAGTTTAAGTTTAAAAATGGTGGCTCTCCGAAGAAATTTTAGCTGTTGTCCTGTTGATAGTTGGCTCTGCGGACTGATGAGTTTGCCGACCACGGCTCCAGATGAACAGAGACCCAGGCTTTTCCGTTTCTCTCACAACAGCCCGGGGCCTGCTCCTTGTAACACCCCGGGGGGGGGGGGGCACAGAAAGCGGGGAGACGGGATCACTGCCCTTAGAGGATTCCCCCCGGAGGAGTTTTTCCCGTGCTGGAAGGACAAGGCAGCGTCCCTCTGACCTCCCCGCCCGCCTGCCTCTCCTAAGGAACCATCATCCGCTTCCCTTAGCCCCTCTGAAGAGACGCCGCTTGTAACGGCGTCATTAACAGTTCCCAAAGTTCAAGTCCTCTCTCCCCCCTCACCCCCCCAGGTTTGGAAGTTGGTGCCACTTCTTCCCAGCACTCACTGGGTCCACCCCAGGAGTTTCATAAATCACCTCATAAAAGCTCATTTACTGGTTTCCCCGACATAATGGCCGAAATAAACTGCTCGGTGCGCGCTCGGCAACTCGCTCCAGAGAGCGTGGCCGGCCGTGGCCGTGGCCGGCTTCGGCGACGGAGGAAGGGCCCGCGTCCCGGTTTCCAGCGGGGACGCCTACCCGCTCTGCTTGCGGACAGTATCTCCCGTAATTAGGACGACCCGGTCCTCGGCGTTTTATTGAGTTGGATGGCAAATCACAGCATAAATGCTTTCCTTTGCACTTTAAAGGGATTTAATAGGAAAATATTTTTCCTACATCCTGTTTCAAGGGGAAAATGTGATTTTAGGGGACGTTTTATAGTTCACAACAGGATATTGAAGGGCATTTGGTTTTGCTTAGTTTATTATGACTGTGTTTCTCCAGCATGAAGCGGTGTTTGTGTGCGATTATTTAGATAAGTCTGATTGAGGCGGGTGGATCGCCATAGAATTATGGAAATTTAGGACTGGAAAGAGCCTCAAATATCACCCACCCGACTTCCTTGTGCTTCGGATGGGAAAGCGAGAGGCTGGCCCAGGATCATACCTTGAGTTTGTGGGGGGAGGGGATGAGATTAGATTCTTTATTTCCCAACTGTTCAGTGCTCTCAAGCCAGGTTGTTGTTGTTTGTTTGTTTATTTGTTTGTTTGTTTGTTTGTTTGTTTGTTTTGGGGGAAGAGTAGAGGGAGCGACATGCATACAAAGACATCCATATGTATCTGTAACTACTTTTGAATTTGCGAATTGGGGTAATTAAGTGTGGACTGGCCGAAACCGGTTTGGCTCAGTGGTAGAGCGTCAGTCTGCGGACTGAAAGGTCCCTGGTTCGATTCCGGTCACGGGCACGTACCTTGGTTGCAGGCACATCCCCAGTAGGGGGTGTGCAAGAGGCAGCTGGTCAATGATTCTCTCTCATTGACGTTTCTAACTCTCTATCTCCCTTCCTCTCTGTAAAAAAATCAATAAAATATATATATTTTTAAAAGTATGGACTGTGTATGTGTCATCCATTCACCCATCCATCCTTCCTCCCATCCATCCACATATACATACCTCCACCTATTGATCCACCACCCACTCAGCCATTGTCAGTCATTCCCTCACCCACCCATCCACTGTCAGTCATTCCCTCACCCACCCATCCACTGTCAGTCATCCCCTCACCCACCCATCCATTATCAGTCATTCCCTCATGTTACAGACACGTGTTGTCAGTAAGCGGCACTGCGTTAGGTGCTGAGAATATAGAAGCAGCCCTCCAGTCTCCACCTGGGAACAGGTCACAGACTAAGCGGCAGACAGATGTATTCAGAGACCAATATCATGAACCACGACAGTGTGCAAACGGAGCTTGTTCTCAAACAGCTCTGAAAATTGCATTTAAAAACAGCTTTATGAATCGCCCACCCACTCTCCATAGATAGCAAGAGACCTTGAACTAGAAAGGGGTCTTGACCCCAGAAAGAAGGTTATTCTCGTGGTCCTTGGTCGCCCTTTCAGCCATCCCAGCCTTGATGGGAGTCTGGAGTGGTGGCCAGGGCGGCTCCGAGCCAGACAGCCCTGAGTTGGAATCCCAGTCACTTATTAGTAGTGAGATCTTTTGAAGGTATTTCTTTGTCCAGGAACTAAAGATGAAAATACCCATCCAGCCAAAACCGTTTTAGCTCAGTGGATAGAGTATCGGCCTGCGGACAAAGATCCCAGGCTCGATTCCGGTCAAGGGCATGTACCTTGGTTGCGGGCACATCCCCAGGAGGGGGTGTGCAGGAGGCAGCTGATTGATGTTTCTCTCTCATCGATGTTCCTAATTCTATTCCTCTCTGTAAAAAAATCAATTAAAAAGAAAATACCCATCCATTTGAGCATTGGCCTGGGGACTGAAGGGTCCTAGGTTCGATTCCAGTCAGGGGCACATGCCCGGGTTGTGGGCTCAGTCTCCATTGGGGGACATGCAGGAGGCAGCTGATCAATGATTCTCTCTCATCATTGATCTCACTCTCTCTCTCTCCCCCTCTTCCCCTCTCTTCCTTCCTCTCTGAAATCAATAAAAATATATCCATCCAGCAGGGCGGTTGTGGGCGTTAATGGGATGATCTGCAGAGCGTGTCGCAGCTCCGGCTCTGAGCTGGTCCCACAGATGGAACCACTGCCGCCGGGGGTGTTGAGGATGGGAATAGGTTACATGTCACAACTGTAACCTATGCAAGGAGCCCCCACATCACCCAGGAACATGGGGCGCTAGCGGGGAAGGCTGTACCAGTGCCCAGGGGACTGCTGGGATGAAAGGAAGCGCCTAGTAACTGGCTGCCATGGTTGGGGCCAGGCTCCGAGAGTGTTCCTGGGAGTGGGAGGGTTGATTCGGAGACAAGATTCGGGCAGAGGAAACAGGGCCCTCCGGTGGGAACCAGCGGGTGGAGGGCAGCTGTCCCCCGTTCTCCGGGCCGGACGGGCGGACCTGGGCTCACACTGGCGCTTGGGGGATCCCGGTGCACAGGGAGAGGAACGTCCTGGGTGCAGTGGCGGTGCACTTGGGGATGTGCATAGCGGACCGAGCCTCCCGGCCACGGCTCTTCGCGTGCAGGGACCCCTCCACTCGCCAGCCCTCTCCTAACCGGGCGCCCGTGACCCGAGCAGAACCCTCCAACCCAGTCCCGGCCAGATGAAACCTCGGTCCCAGACCCCGGCTGGCAGCCCCCTCTGGCCACATCCGGGCCGAGCATTCCACAGATGCCACCCTCGCTGAGGGAGCGCCTCCAGCGGCCACGAGCTCCCCTCCGGGAAGTTTATTAAGAAGCTCTCTGTAGGGCTCCTTTCACCAAAAGTGCATTTAATAAAGCTTGGAATTTCCTCGCGACGCGTCTCTTCTGGCTGCTGTATTTTTAGGTCTCCGTTATTACTTGTCCTCACCTCCCGGCTCGGTGGGCACGGGGCAGGCCGGCGCGGCGGGTTCCAAGCCTTGGCAGTAACCAGGAGCCGCCCCGGCCTGGAGCTCGGCCCCCTCAGGAAGGCCGAGCTTCTCCTTGTTCCTCTAGGAAGCTGTTAAGCCAGCCGCTGCTTTTCATAATCATTCACTAAACAGGCAGGCAACGTTCAGCTCTACGTGCAAAACGGAGCACGGAAATCTCGCTGTGACCATCGGTGGGAACAGTGCCGAGTCCCTCCCCATTCCCCATTCCCCCCCCCTAAAAAAAAGTAGCCTCAGGTGGGTTAAGTTTGTTTTAAAAATAGGTGGGAAGTTGAGTGGCTGTAACCTGGAAGAGACTTTGGACAAAGAGCCTGTATGTTGGTCCTTCAGCAGTCACCAAACACGCCCGGACACCTTAAAGCCCTTGGTTAGAAATGCCCAATGTATCACAATAGTGCACTAATGAATTAATAGAAATCCCTAATTACACCCAAAGCGCTTTCCCAGGCTCATGCCCCCGGGACGAGGATTCCGAGGGAGCCCCGCCCGGCCTGTGCGCTGGCTGTGGAAGGCAGGCGTGAATGTCCCCACACCAAACAGGCTTGCTCTTCCCAGGGAGTCTCCCCCAGAGCAAGTCCTGGTGCAGGGGCGGGCAAACTTTTTGGCTCCAGGGCCACCATGGGTTCTTAAACTGGACCGGAGGGCCGGAACAAAAGCAACCTGACCATGCTGGCACTCTCATCTTGGGCTGCTGGTGAAGGAGCGGAGGGGAGAGCAAGAGAACCCTCTGCTCTTTCGGCTCCGCAGGCCGGATAGAACCGCCGGACGGGCCGGATCCGGCCCGCGGGCCGTAGTTTGCCCACGGCTGTCCTGTGGCATGTTCCTGTTCACACGGGGCTGTAATGGGAGGAGAGGCCAGGGCAGCTGCTAGGCCCAGGTACGCCCAGCACGGGACCCCATGGCCACCCTCTGGGAGGCCCTCAGACTCTTGTTCTTCCCTTCCCTTCCTCCTTCTCCGACTCCTTGGTGTATGGAAGCCCTGGGGTCCCGCCATTGCTTGGCTTCCCCCAAGCGGTCAGTGCACGCTCTGCTGCCTCCTTCTCTGCCCCATGTCTCCTCCTCCTCCTCCTCCTCCCCTGGAGTTGTGGTCCCTCTATTTGTCTTCACCTTGGGGAGCGTAGGTTCTGGAAAATGGCTGGTGAGAGTGGAGTAGAACATCCCCTTCCCTACAAGTAGAGACACCGAACATTCATGCTTGGGGGACTGGTTGTCATTAACAGAGGTAGGGGATGAAGAAGACAATGACGATGTTGACGACAAAGATGATGAAGATCATGATGATGACAACAATGATGAGATGGATAGCTTACAAGCTCTATTTCGAATGCTTATGGATAGTAAACCACACAGCCCTAAGCCGTAGGTAATCTTAGCATTGCCATTTTATATATAGATAGGAAAAATGAAGACACAGAATGGTTAAGCTCCTTGCACGAGGTCAGACAGCTAGTAAGTAAGTAGCAGAGCAGAGTGGAAGCCAGGTGGCAAAATCTGAACGGCCTCCCACGAAGACCGTCGTCACGGACAAAGACCATCGTCATGGTGGGAGTGTCTGGGTGCCAGCCAGGCGGGAACGGGGAGTAGCTTTGAGACCAGAGGCGACCCCGAAGCCAGGGCCCAGGGGCCCTCTCCCAGGCTCTGGTCTGGCCGGACCTCCCCCGGGGCTGCTCTGGCAGCCCTGCCTTGCTGGCTGATCAACCTCTTCTCCTTTTCTCCATCCACTCACTCCCACCCTCATAGCCTCCTTACCCAAACCACTCAGCCTCCCCACCTCCACCCCCAGGCCCCTCCGGCTTCCTTCACGGCTCCTGCCCCGGAGCTCGCTCCTGCACCGGGATTTCTGCCTCCTCATCCCATCCCTCTGCTGCCCGCCCATCAAACTCCGGCTCCCTTTCCCATCAGCCTCCCCAAAGCTCACACTCTCCACAGCATCCCCGAGGGAGTCTGGTTTAGAGCCATGGTCAGCAAACTCATTAGTCAGCAGAGCCAGGTATCAACAGCACAACGACTGAAATTTCTTTGGAGAGTCACATTTTTTAAACTTACACTTCTTCTAACGCCACTTCTTCAACATAGACTCACCCAGGCTGTGGTATTTTGTGGAAGAGCCACACTCAAGGGGCCAAAGAGCCGCATGTGGCTCGAGAGCCGCAGTTTGCCGACCGCTGTGCTAGTAGATGAATTGGCACGGTTAGTAATAGGCTCAGGTTAGTTACCTGCCGCCTGGCATCGGGCAGAGAGCGCTCCCTCACCCCTCCGCCGAGGGTGCTGAGCGCCTCCTGTGAGCCAGGCTCTGCACTGGCTGCGGGAAGCAGGCGGGAGGAGGCCAGCCCGGTCCTCCTCATTTCTTCCCGCGCGTAGGCGCCTTTGCTCATGAAAAACCCAAGATACAAGACACAGACACTTTTCCTAAACCTTGGAGACCAAGCAAGACGGAGTATCAAGACGCAGAACCTCAGAGACATGCTCCTATGTTTTCATCACAAAAAGCAACAGGAGGCCGAAACTGGTTTGGCTCAGTGGATAGAGCGTCGGCCTTCGGACTGAGGAGTCCCAGGTTCGATTCCGGTCAAGGGCATGTATCTTGGTTGTGGGCACATCCCCAGTGGGGGGTGTGCAGAGGGCAGCTGATCCATGATTCTCTCTCATCAACATTTCTAACTCTCTATCCCTCTCCCTTCTTCTCTGTAAAAAAATCAATAAAATATATACGGTATTTAAAAAAATAACAGGAGGTTTTGCTGTTGGTTGTTTGTTTCGTAGGAAACTTACAACTGTTTATAGGAAAGGAAAAGTGAATGCAGCCCCATGTTTGGCCTCAGGCTGTTTCTAAACCCACAAAGGGGTGTTTTTTCACTTCCCCAGAATGTCTCCCCCCACCACACCCCCCGGGGCTGGCTCCCCTTTTCCTGCAGTGGAATCACACACAGACTCTCCCTCAGTGTTTGTGTGGAAAACACCCCAACCTAGAGAACACCTCATCCCCCACAGAGCCTGAACAGTGCCAGATTAATTCATTTGTTCACTCATTCGTTCGAGAAGTGTTTACTCACAGGTGCGGTGGGAGTGTTGGGGACAAAATGGCTGACAAACGGCTCAGGCCCCAGGGTGGGGAGGCTGGCAGTGAACTTGGGCCACAGTGACCTCTATCGGGTGACTCCCCGAGGCGGGGCCGCTTCCTTGGGGGTGGGGAGAGGGGAAACTGCTTCAGGGGGTCCGGGGCCCTCGCACCGGCCACCGTTCCTTCCTCCCCGTTCCCTTCCCTTTGGAAATCACTAACAGAAAAGAGATGTGTCTGAGGGGTAGGCATGGCGAGGGCATTGCTCTCTGCACTTAGGGAATACGGTTCTCAGGACTTGGAACTTAGCTTCTATTTCCAAAACGTCACTGGATGGCTGGATCTCTCCCTGTGAGGCGGAGAGGAGGGAGCGAGGGGACTCCTTGGCTCGCAAAACGGGGAACGGACACAGCTGGACACACGGCTGAGCCGCTTACAGCCAGACGCAGGCCGGTGGCCGCCCCCCCCCCCCTGCACCCCGCTGGTCCTGTGGTCTAACCCCCGTCCCCCCCCCCCGGCACCCCGCTGGTCCTGTGGTCTAACCCCCGGCACCCCGGCACCCGCTGGTCCTGTGACCTAGACCCCTGACCTCTGCCCCCCAGAAAGAACATGGCCCTCGGGAGGATTTCAGCTCCAGGCCCAGCAAAGCAGCCGGACCAGGTGGGCTGCCAGGACCTGCTGCGGGGACTAAGGACCCGCCGGCGCCGGCCAATCAGGGAGGCCACGGCCCTGAGGGCACCCCTGGAGAGCAGATGGGCCTTCTACCCAGACCCCCCTCCACCCCCAACCCACGGCCTTGAAGAGCCTCGAGCGCAGGCCCAGGTGCTGGTCCCTGAGGCCGCCCCGTCCTCCCCTCCTCCGTGTGCGGCTCCTGAGCGCTAAGACTCGAAACCGGGGGGAGGGAGGGGCCCTGTGCAGCTGGACGTCGTCCTGGGTTAACCCCTGAACCTGTCCCCCAAACCCCTTTTCCCTGTCTCCCTGAGAGCTGGCAGCAGCCGCCTGACTCACTTCCTTCCTCGGAGGTCTCTAGGCGCTAAAGCCGCCCCCCCTGCTGCTGCCCCTGTCCTCGCCCCATCTCCTGTCCCAGCTCCGTGAGCACCCCTCCTCGCTGTCCCTGTCCGGGGGCACCCCTCCTCGCTGTCCCAGCTCCGTGGGCGCCCCTCCTCACTGTCCCAGCTCCGTGGGCACCCCTCCTCGCTGTCCCAGTTCCCGTGGCACCCCTCCTCGCTGTCCCAGCTCCCATGGGCACCCCTCCTCGCTGTCCCAGCTCCCGTGGCACCCCTCCTCGCTGTCCCAGCTCCCGTGGCACCCCTCCTCGCTGTCCCAGCTCCCGTGGCACCCCTCCTCGCTGTCCCAGCTCCCGTGGCACCCCCTCCTCGCTGTCCCAGCTCCGTGAGCACCCCTCCTCGCTGTCCCAGCTCCGTGGGCGCCCCTCCTCACTGTCCCAGCTCCGTGGGCACCCCTCCTCGCTGTCCCAGCTCCCGTGGCACCCCTCCTCGCTGTCCCAGCTCCCGTGGCACCCCCCCTCGCTGTCCCAGCTCCCGTGGCACCCCTCCTCGCTGTCCCAGCTCCGTGGGCACCCCCCCTCTCTGTCCCAGCTCCCGTGGCACCCCTCCTCGCTGTCCCAGCTCCCGTGGCACCCCTCCTCGCTGTCCCAGCTCCCGTGGCACCCCTCCTCGCTGTCCCAGCTCCGTGGGCACCCCCCCTCTCTGTCCCAGCTCCGTGGGCACCCCTCCTCGCCACCTGGGCTGCTGTGAGCTCCTTCCTGCTCTGAGTCCAGAGCCCACGCAGGCCAGGCCGGAGGCAGCCCAGCTGGGCCAGTCCTTTCCAGTGACTAGAAACCTCCTCCAGGGGCTGTGCTGCCCCGAAATGCCCCCGGGGTGCGACCTCTCTCTGGGAAAGCTCTTCCTATTTGGGGTGCTCCGTGTTGTGCAGGCTAGGATGTGTTTCTGGGTGTGTGCGGGGCCGGGGAGAAGCGAGGCGCCCCACGGACGGGGCCCTCCGGCTGCTCCCGGCCTCCGGGCTCCCTGTAGGCGCTCCCTGCCCGTTTCCCCTTCACTTGTGGTGACTGGCGTTTGGTGTGGCCGCCATTTGCCCGGTTTCCCCCCAGCGCTGAGCCCCAGGCGCCAGGTGTGGTCTGGCTCACGTGCCCCAGGGTCTCCGGTCTCTGTGCCGAGCAGCGGGCTGGGGGGCTGTGTTCACGGCTCAGGCGCTCATCGACGTGTGGGTGCCGCCCGGCTGCTCCCGGCTGTTCCCCGCTTGCCTCTGCTGCCTGTGCTGCCGCTCAGCCACCCCCCCCCTGCCCCCCATCACCTCCCCATGCGTGTGGGGTAGTTTGGGACCAGTGTTCTGAGCCCTACACCTGCCCTTGTTAAACAGGCTTGTTACACGATCCCCCTTCTTTTAGCTTCTCGAACTTTTGAATCCTGTTTCTGCTGCCCAAGGAGACCTCCAGAGCCCCGCACACTCTGCTGTTCGGAGAGAGAGTTCGCACCTACCCGCGTGGGTGCGGCTCTGAGGAGCCACCGTGGCGGTCCGCACGCCCCTCCGTGAAGGCAGCTCCTTCAGACACAGGCTCACCCACCCTGCACCGCTCACTCCGCGTCCCCTCCCGAGGCCGCTGCTCTGAGGACTTTCAGAGCGAAGGCCGCAAAGTAACCCACTCTAGGGAGGGGATGAGGGGTAGTCTTCGATCTTAACCAGCTCAGGTGTCTGCTGTCAGCCCACAGGAAACCCTACTGGGAGGCAGCAGACAGCAATGCAAGAGTCAGTGGGCACCCGTTGCCAAGTATGAGGGACCCCTCGGCGCCCACCCACCTGCCCCCTGCAGAGCTCTGGAGATTGGCCTGGCTCCCTCCCTCCCCCCCCACAGCATAGAAACATTCAGGAAACCTCCCTGCTCATCCCAGCTGCCCACCCGTACGCCGTAAGCCGCGCTGAGCTCAGAAAGGCTGTGGAGAGCCCAGAACCCCCAAATCCTCAGGTCTTTCTCTAGCCTCAACTCACAACTCCCTCCCTTGGCGTCAGGAGGCGTGGCAGACTCTGGCTGAAATCCGCTCCACAAGGCAGTGTCTTGCCCAGACCAGCCCCAGCGAGAGTGACACGCCTGCCGTCCCTGTCGCGGTGAGTGCAGGTGGCCTGGGGGCTGTGCCTCTGAGTCTCGGGTAGAAGAGGAGTCGCAGAGGCTCAGCAGTCGGCCTTTGTCCGGCCTGTGCTCCTTCGTGGCTTGTCTTGGCCGCCGTGAATAGGGCCTCCACGGGTAGGCGGCTGTGTTTGCGCCCCAATCTTCATTCTTTGGGTCCACACCCAGACGTGAACTCGCTGAACCCTGAAATAATTCTGTGCGTCCTGCCCGCAGCGCACAAGGGTTCCAAGTTGCCCCACATCCTTGTCAACACTTGGTATTTTCTGTTTCATTTTTCTTCTTCAAACTAGCCTTCCTAAGTGTGCTGCTTATTGACATAATTTCTATCTACTTTGATGTTTTTCCTCTTCCACTAGAACTCAGGCTGGGGGTGGGGGGTGCACAGGGAACTTTGTTTTCTTCGCTGTAGCTGAGCGCCCAGAAATGAGAGGCCACAAACACTGCTGCGATGGATGGCGAGGGGAGCTGAGGCTCGGGGCGCAGCCAGCAGAGCTGGGGGGGCATCTCCCATGATGCTCCGAGCAGGAGGGATGGTGGCCCATTGTACAGAGGAAGAAACCGAGGCATGAGCTAGGAGTGGGGCTCGCCCCAGGCCCCCCACATCAGGCTTTTATATTTGGTGTTTGGCTTATCTGGCACCCGCTCCTTTACCTTGCTTTACACACACACACACACACACACACACACACACACACACACACACACCTTTTATCAAGTTTTTGTGCCTCTTTCATTCTGTATTCCAAGCCACTCTTTCCTCCCCTGGTCTTACCAGGCCTTTGGGGTCTCACAAGCTCCTGCAGTTGGGGTTACTGACACACACACCCCAATTTCAGAAGGGGAAAACCAAAGCCGAAAGCGCCTTGCGCAGGGACTTGGGCCAGGCCAGCCTGACACCGGCGCTGAGGAGTGCAGGTACCGGGTTCTGGCTCTCCTCACAGCAAGCCCTTAACAGCAACCTCACACGCACTGCCCGGGGCCTTTTTATTACAAAATTTTAAAGGTTTTAAAAAAATAATTTTAATTTTGCTTTTACTTGGTTACAGGGCCCTAATTTACCATGGCTGTGATTTCTTGGGACGGGTTGGGCAAACTGGGAAATTCTTGCAAAGTGAGAAAATCTAAATCGTTTTCACGTGTAATGAAACTTTTTAGGAATAATTAATTCAGCCATTTAATGATGTTGACACGGTGCTACCTTCTGTAGCCATTTAATTACGCATTTATTAATTTTGACTTCGCAGTTTCCTTTTCTCGCGGTAGAGCCAAGAACTACTTTTCCAGATCGCCAACATTTTTGTTGGAAAGCCCTCCAAGCGGCTGGGGATTCCCAGGCAGTTTGCCTGGAGCACCCAACTCCTAGGTTAATATTGCCACGACGCCCCGCCCACAAAGACCCCGCCCCTAGGCCCCGCCCACTCCCGCCGCCCCGCCCCCCGCGTTGGTTCAGGGTACCTCCATCCTTCCAGGACATGGCTTTCTCTCTTTTTTAAAATTATTATTTTTTTTATTAAGGTATTATATGTGTACATAGCTTACCATTGCCCCCCCCCCACCTCCCATTCATGCCCTCCCTCCCCAGAGTTCTGTGTCCGTTGGTTGTACCTATATGCATGCATACCAGTCCTTCGGTTGTTCTCTTATCTCCCCCCAGGTCTCCTTCCCCTCCCCGCTGTCATTTGACAATCTGCTTGTTTTATGGTGACTATCTCAGGACCACACGAATAGAGTCCGCTCCTCCTCTGGTTCTCACCGCCCCTTCCCCTGGGTCCCACTGCTTCCCCTGGGACACACGGCTCGCCCGGGGCACACGGCCCCCTGGGACACTCGGCTCACCCGGGGGCGCAGAACTTGCGTGGCTCAGTCCTGCTGCCCGGAGAGCCTTCCCCAGGGCGGGGCAGGGTAGGCCTAACTGTGATCATGTCTCCATAACCCGCCTCCTTCAGAGAGAGGAGGAGGAGGACCCCGGCCAATACTGGCTGAGTTGTGGCTTTCTCATGGGAAAGGAGGAAGGGAAAGTGGATGTGGGACAGGACGTGCCCCAGAAAAGGTGCAGGGAGTCCGGGTGCTACTGCTGGTCCTGTGAGTCCCCCCGGCAGTCTCTGCCCCTCCCGGGGTTCCCGGCTCCCCGTCTGGGAGCGGAGGGTGGGCCAGGAGACGTCTCGCCTGGTGCCCCTTCCAATCTGCTGGCCGGCCACGGAACTTCCCTCCTCACTCAGCCCCACTCCTGCCAACCGCCTGAGTCAGGGGCTCTGGCGACAGGCAGCCGTCTTGTTGGAAAGCCGCGAGCTGAGTGCGGGTTCCAGCCCTGAGGCGATCATGCTGTGTGGCAGAGTGGTCAGTCCCTCCCTGTCTCTGAGCCTTGGTCTCCCTGGGAATGCTGGGCGAGAGCCGTGCGCATCATCCAAGGCCTCTGTGGAAACGCAGTCGGGGTCTGGGGTCCAGGGCGGGCCGGAGGGTCTGCGTGTCTGACCCGCTCCCAGGAAGAGCCCTGTCCCTCCCCGTCTCTGGGCCCGCTTGACGCAGCCAGAACTAGAGGACTTCCGAGGCCACTTCTGGCTGGGGAGGGCCAGCCCTTGAGCCCTGGCAGCAGGAGCCGGGAAAGGCCAGAGAGAGTGGCCTGGGTGTGGGCCCGCTCGGGGGAAGGTGTGGGTGAGGCAGGAGGGGGTCGCCCAGAATGGGGAATGGTCCGGAGGGGTCCTTCCAACCAGCCGTTACAAAACTCCATCACCGCCATCACCAGCATCAACGAATACGGATGCAGCGCTGCTGGCTGGCCAAGGCAGCTGTCACAGCCTTGAACCCCTCTGACCCCGCGCGCACCCTGCTGGGAGGGGAGGGCCGGGCCGGGAGTCTATTCAGTCTGGGCCGAGGATCCGGGCCAGAGCACAAAGGCCTTCAAAACGATTGTTTCCCAGCGGCCCTTTGATTCCCGGGCTTGTTTTCTTTGGGCGCCTGCTCTCTGACCCCTTCCTCCTTAGTCTCCCAGTGCCCCGCCTCCCCCTTACCCCGCCTCCCCTCCCCCAACACACTCTCCCCTACACAGCGTCAGGGGCAGAAAACCAGCGTATCCACCCCCAGATTTCCCACTTTTGATCCTCTCCAAGTAGAACCCAGCTCCGGGCCTGGGATCCTGCCTCATTGCGGGGGGACCTGGGGGCAAATCATCTCTTAAGGTCCGCTCGTTCTGACTGTAACAAAGGTCCTTTTCCCTGCTGCACGAGGGGAGGATTTACATTGTCAAGGACACTATGCTCAGTGACTCCGCCCCACCACAACCCTAGGAGGCAGGACCCATCGGGACCCCCATTCAGTGGCCGGGGGACAGGCTTCGTGGGGTTTACCTGCTGCCAGTCACCCAGCTGGTCTGTGACGGAGTCAGCACCTCGGACCCTGGCCAGCTGACATCAGAGATGACTGCAGATTCCCACGCAGTTGTAAGAAATGGTTCGGGGAGAGCTCGCGCACCCTTCATCCAGTCTTCCCGAGGGACAGCATCTTGCAAAGCTACCACCGTGCGAGGTCACAACCAGGACACTGACATCAATACAGTCCGCCCATCTCATCCAGGGTGCGTCGGTTTTACTTGCACTTGTGTGCGTGCTACATGTACATGCATTAGTGCTCCGTGGTTTCAGCATGTACGTAGGTCCGTGCACTTAGCACCACAGTCAAGGTGCAGAGCCTCTTCATCGCCCAAGGCCATGGTCGGCAAACTGCGGCTCTGCGGCTCGCGAGCCACCTGCGGCTCTTTGGCCCCTTGAGTGTGGCTCTTCTGCAAAATACCACAGCCTGGGGCGAGTCTGTGTTGAAGAAGTGGCGTTAGAAGAAGTTTAAGTTTAAAAAATGTGGCTCTCCAAAGAAATGTCAATCGTCGTCCTGTCGGTATTTGGCTCTGCGGACTGAAGAGTTTGCCGACCACTGACCCAAGGCCTCCCGGTGTTGCCCGTGCTATGTAACAACACCTGCTCCTCCCTGCATCCCACATCCTTAACCCCTGCTCCCACCGCATCTGTTTGAAGGAGGTCCTATCACTCACACTTGCACTTGTGTGATCCTGGGATTAACTGTTGTTCACCCGGCACAGTTCCCTTGAGATTCGCTCACATTGTGTGCGTTCATCGTTGGTTCTCGCTCGTTGCTGGAGAGTATTTCAAGACACGGATGCACCACAGTCTACCGTATTTGCCGGCGTATAAGACGATTTTTTGGCCCTGAAAAATACGTATTTGCCGGCGTATAAGACGACTGGGCGTATAAGACGACCCCCTAACATTTCCACTAAAAATACAGAGTTTGTTATATACTCGCCGTATAAGGCTACCCCCCACTTGGAGGCATATTTTTCAGGGCCAAAAAGTCGTCTTATACGCCGGCAAATACGGTAATCGTTCCCCCACTGAAGGATGCTTGGGTCTCCAGGGTCCGCCAGCGATATAGGCGCTGACCTGCGTGTGGGTGTAGCCCTGTGCAAGTTGGTTACATGCATGGTCTGCATAGCCACCACCACAGCCAAGAAACTCAGCTGACCGTCCCCCCAGGACACACTTATGTGACCCTTCAGAGTCCCACCACGCCCCTCCCCCCATCCTTCACCACCAGACGCCGCTCCTCTGCTTGCTCTCTGCTGTCTGACTAACGTCTCCGCAGTGGAGCAGGACAGGTGAGTCTCTTCAGCTTAGCTTTCCTCACCCCGCACAGCTTCTCCAGGTTTCCAACTTGTTGCATGTAGGAATTTCTCTCTTTTCCTCAGCCAGCACGGCTAGAGAGCGATCCGGCTCCTGAGTAGAGGTGGCTGGGGATTGAGAAAATTAGAGAAAGAGACAGAGATAGAAGGGAAAAGCTGGAGCCAGGTGGGACCACTGTCCTCTGACATGGACATGGAAAGGGACAGAACAGTGACCCCGAGCCCGTACAAGCGTGTTTATTTCATTTTATTTTATTTAAAAAAATACATTTTATTGATTTTTCACAGAGAGGGACAGAGAGCTAGAAACATCGATGTGGGAGAAACATCGACCAGCTGCCTCCTGCACACGCCCTACTGGGGATGTGCCCGTAACCAATGTACATGCCCTTGACCGGAATGGAACCTGGGAGCTTTCAGTCCGCAGACCGATGCTCTATCCACTGAGCCAAACTGGTTTAGGTGAGTGTTTATATTATACAGCAAGAAAAACAGGAAGTTTTACTAAAAGTCAAGGCACCGGAGATTACGTGCATTCTTGGGTGGGCCCTGATCGTATTCATTGCTGGTGCTTGGCTGGATTTAGATAACCAAACCCACCCCCTGGACCTGGGCTGGAGGTCAAGCTGACAACACTCCTGCCTTTTGGCAAAGTGTGTTTCCAGGGCGTGGCTTTGCCAACGCCATTGGGTTCAGCTGACAATAATTAAAGAAATGCCCATGTGCCTTCCCAGGCACTCTCTACCGTTGCAAGAATCAGTAGTCCATTCCTAGTTATCGCTGAGCAGTGTTATGGGTTAAATATGGCAGTTTGAAGTCCTAACCTCATTTGCCGATTTAACCAAGTTAAGATGAGGCCTCTAGGGAGGCCCTAACCCAGGGGTGGGCAAACTTTTTGACTCGAGGGCCACCATGGGTTCTTAAACTGGACCGGAGGGCCGGAACAAAAGCAACCTGACCATGCTGGCACTCTCCTCTTGGGCTGCTGGTGAAGGAGCGGAGGGGAGAGCAAGAGAACCCTCTGCTCTTTCGGCTCTGCGGGCCGGAGAGAACAGCCGAAGGAGCTGGATCCGGCCCGCGGGCCATAATTTGCCCACAACTGCCCTAACCCCATATGACTGGTGTCCTTATGAGAAAACACAGAGGAGAATGCTATGCGAGGACACAGAGACAGGGACACGGTGGGAGGGGGCCTCGCAGGGACAGAGGCAGGGATGGAGTGCGGCTGCCACAGCTGAAGAAGGCCCAGAGCTGCCAGGAGCTGGAGGAGGCCAGGTGAGCTGCTCTCGGGAAGTGTCTTGGGCTTGAGTGCCGGCCTCTGGGACTGTGAGAATCAACTTCTGTGGTGCCAAGCCCCCCAGTTTGTGGCAATTCATTCTGCAGCCCCAGGATGCTGCTGTGGTTCGGAGGTACCGCCGTTGGTTTGACCATTTACCCGCCGAAGGCAGCCGGACTCACATCCGGTCGGGGCTATTATGAATGACCTGCCATGTATTTTTGTGACAGATTCCTGCATGAAAAGCATCTTCGTTTCTCTGAGGAGCATGGTTTGTTTGTAAAGAAACAGTTCATTCAACAAAGGAAAGCTGCTTTTCTTTCTGATCTGCTAAGACTTATTGTGAGCAGGTGCTGAATTTTATCCAACGCTTTCTATCTATTGAAGACCTTTCACCAACATATTTTTAATAGAACAAGTTATATTGATTATAATTTTTAATAGAACGAGTTATATTGATATAATAGGACGGCAGAGCATTCCTGAATTCCTGAAATGAACCCAGCTCATTTATGATGGACTTTCTTTTTTTAATGCTATAAAGCCCTGGATTTACCTTTCTATAATTTTGTTCAGTATTTTTTAAAATATATATTTTATTGATTTTTTACAGAGTGGAAGAGAGAGGTATAGAGAGTTAGAAACATTGATGAGAGAGAATCATCGATCAGCTGCCTCCTGCACAACTCCCACTGGGGATGTGCCCGCAACCATGGTACATGCCCTTGACCGGAATCGAACCCAGGACCCTTCAGTCCGCAGGTCGATGCTCTAGCACCCAGGTCTGCAGCTTCCAAACTCGGTGCTCTCTCCTTCACACACACCCCCCTCCCCAAGGGGGGCTCCTGCGAGTCCCTCACTCCCTGCCAGAATCGGAGAGAAGGGAGCAAATCCGAGAGTCGGGAGCCGGCACCAACCCATTTCCTCTCACAGGATATCTGTGCTGGACTCTGCGCCAGGTCCGGCAGAGAAATCTAAGCCGCGTGTGGGCAGGGGCTCTGGTGCCACGGGCTGCGAGGGTGGGGCTGGGCCAGAGGCAGGACCCCCCCCCCCCCCCCCCCCGAGACAGAGCTGCTTGGCCTGCTCTCCTGCCCCCAGTCCCTGCCCAGCGTCGTGTCTGATGTTCACGGGAGGGTGCGAGTGTGTGTGTGTGTGTGTGTGTGTGTGTGTGTGTGTGAGTGTGTGTGTGAGAGAGAGAGAGAGAGAGAGAGTGTGAGTGTCTGTTTGTGTGAGTGTGTGTGTTTGTGTAAGTGTGTGTGTTTGTGTGAGTGTGTGTGAGTGTGTGTATTTGTGTGAGTGTGAGTGTGTGAGTGTGAGTGTGTGAGTGTGTGTGTGTGTGTGTGTGTGAGAGAGAGAGAGAGAGAGAGAGTGTGAGTGTGTGTGTGAGTGTGTTTGTGTGTGTGAGTGTGTGAGTGAGTGTTTGTGTGAGTGTGAGTGAGTGTGTGTGTGATGAGTGTGTGTGTGTGTGTTTGTGTGTGTGTGAGTGTGTGTGAGTGTGTGTTTGTGTGAGTGAGTGTGTTTGTGTGTGTGAGTGTGTGAGTGAGTGTGTTTGTGTGAGTGAGTGTGTGTGTGAGTGAGTGTGTGAGTGTGAGTGTGCGTGTGTGTGTACTCAGAAAACTGGAAAGTTGGACTGTATTTCTACATCCAACACTATGGATTTTCAACCCCAAACCCCAAATGAAAGGAAGGCCAAATTAGCTCGTGTCTCCTTTTCCAAGTTATGATTTGCAATAATAAGTGTTCAGGAAAGGAATTCCGGCTTGTCGGATGGAGTTGAACACCACGCTGCTGCTGTCACGGAGAGGAGCCACTCGGAGCGCTGCCGCTGTCATGGAGGAAGCTTCCCGAACCTTCCGGGTCGGTCGGAGGAGGCCGCTCTGGGCCTCGCCGCACCTGGGGCTGGCGGTGGGCGTGCCACGGGTCCCGCCCGTCCGGGCTGTGGCTTTCCCCTGGTCTGGTTTGGTCTATGGCGGGGTGCGTGTTGGGGGTCCCTCCTTGCGTTACACCATGAGCTCGGCCTCATGACCCTGAGCAGCCCTCCCCCCTCGCCGTGCCTCAGTTTCCCTTCTGTAAAGGGGACCACGATAGTGTCCAGCTCAGAGGGCCTCCGGGAGGATGAAGCCAAGGACCTCTGGGGTGGCGCTCTTGGCCAGGGGCCCGCTGGCTCAGGACGCGTTCTCGGCGGCTTGACCCCGAGGCAGGCGGAGAGCGAACCCCTCCTCGTTGCTGGCGTCGGGGCGGTGTTGTTTTCAAACTGTTCTTCCCTAACATTGTGAGCACTGAGACCTGTTAGCTGCCAGCCCCCCACTAGAGTTCAAGTCCATACCAGAAGGGTGGAGCAAGGCCCTTTGGGGTAAGCAACAAGCACCCGATCCCGCCCCTTCGGCAGATGGGCAGCCTCAGGGTGACTGTCGGAGACACGGGTGCCAGGGGGCGGGCGGGGGCACCTCCGCCAGGCTGCTGGGGGAGGTCAGGGGGGGGGGAAAAGGAGTATGTACTACTATTTGTAATACCTTAAACAATATAATTGCCCTCACTTGTTTGGCTCAGTGGATAGAGCATCGGCCTGTGGACTGAAGGGTCCTAGGTTCGAATCCCGTCAAGGGCATGTACCTTGGTTGGAGGCACATCCCCAGTGGGGGGTGCGCAGGAGGCAGCTGATCGATGTTTCTCTCGCATCCATGTTTCTAACTCTCCCTTCCTCTCTCTAAAAAAAAAAAAAATAAATAAACACAAAACAAAACAACAAAAAACCCCAATAAAATATATTTAAAAAAACAAAGAAAAAACACAATGAAATAAAAATTAAAAAAACACCCTATGAAATAAACCCAAACAACTCGTTAGAGGACAGTGGCAGCACTATGGGGCATGAGAAACTGAATAAAAGGAATTAAAAAAAAAAACATGGGGGTGGGGGAGATGGCAGAGGTCACGGCGGAGGGCCCAGCGGCCTGGCCGCACCCCTCCCGCAGCGACTGCCGGCTCCGTGGCCCCTGCAAACGGGGGGCAGCGACGCCATCGTTGGGACCCGTTTACCTGCGACTCGGAGCCAGAAAACAGGCCGCGGGAGGATCTGCTTTTAATTCTCTGGACCCGGGAGCCTGGATCGGATGACCCGGGACCAGCTGACCGGCCGGCTGGATCCGGCCCGTCCCAGCGCTAATGATGTCATAGCCCTGGGCTGTGTCGGCGGTGGCGCCGTGCGGCGGGCGGCGGGCAATCAGCTCATGTTCGCCTGCTGATGATCATGAAACGAAGACGCCGGCTTCCAGGGGAGACGCGGGGCCGGGCACGGGAGGGAAATCACTGGGACTTGACAGAGGCCGCGGTTGAATGATCACAAAACTTCCTTTACTCGAAGCAGATGCTTCCGAAGATGCATTTGGTGTGAAAAGGGAGCCGGGCTGAGCGGGAAAGACACTGTCCCTCAGTCCGTCACGGACACCCCTGTCCTGCTGGCGGGAGACGCCGCGGGCCACGCTCTTCCTGGGGGACGGCAGGGCCCACCCCCGTCGCCCCGAAGCCCCTCTCTGGGGGAGGTTCCCGGGAGATCCCTGAGTCCACGTGCAACGTGGGCGCCCACAGAAGGGAGCGTCGGTCGGGAAAACGGCGGCCGAAGACAGAGCCCGTCTTTGGGCTAAACCCAAAGGACCGGCCTTGTCCGGAGGAGACAGACTCGGGAATGACCGGCTCCCGGTGAGGCAGCAGGCCCGCGGGAGGGGCGTGCGGGCCGGGGGGCTCACCCTGAGAAGGGCGCCCACTGCTGGTATCCTGGTTAGGGGGCACCCACCTTCCTGCCCAGCCCCGCAGTGTGCTCATCCCGCACCGCCTTTCTCTCCTACTTCTGAGGAAAGAGCATCTCTCCTCTGGTTTGTTTCAAAACGTTCCTTCTTAAAATACTTCTTAAATATATTTTGTATTTCAGAGAGGAAGGGAGAAAGGGAGAGAGAGAGACATCAGTGATAAGAGGGAATCATTGATCAGCTGCCTCCTGCACACCCCCTCCTGGGGACCCAGCCCACAACCCAGGCCTGTGCCCTTGGCCAGAATGGAACCCAGGACCCTCCAGCCCGCAGGCTGACGCTCTGTCCACTGAGCCACACCGGCTAGGGCCCTTCTTAAAGTTCTTTTCCCTTTTCTTCCGAGACCCACTGGAGCCGGGCCCTCCTCGCACTCTCGGCCTCTCCTGCTCCATCCCCGGATCCTCTCCCAAAGGTGGTCGCCCCTTAGCTGCTGCCGTTCCCAGGGCCCCGTGCTCCGGCTCTGCTCTCTGGGAGCACAGCTCCGTCATCCATTCCTTTAAAAATTTAATATATTTTTATTGATTTCAGAGAGGAAAGGGAGAGGGAGAGAGAGAGATAGAAATATCAATGATGACAGAATCATGGATCAGCTACCTCTTGCATGTCCCCTCCTGGGGACTGAGCCCACAAGCCAGGCCTGTGCCCCGACCTGGAATGGAACCCTGATCTCCTGGTTCGTAAGTTGAAGCTTAACCATTGAGCCACACTGGCCGGCTCCACTGTCTGTGGAAAGACACGCATGTACTTGGCACCGTCTGGCTTATGTGAATTGTGCTGCTTTAACTGCGCCTGAGCCCGTCTCTGTCTGGACACGTTTTCGGTTCTTTGGGGTGCACGCCTGGGAGTGGAATGGCTGAGTCCTGTGGAAGCTCAGTGCTGACCTTTCAGAGGAGCCCCCAGCTTGTCCCTAGCAGCTGCACCCCTCTGCAGTCCCCCAGCCACGCAGGAGGGTTCCGGGGCTCCGCCTTCTCGCCGACACTTGCCGTGTCCCATTTTAAACAGTAACGCCGTCCTCGTGGGCGAGACGTGGCATCTCGTTGTGGTTCTGGTCTGCGTGTTCCTGGGAATCTTCTCTGTGCCTGCTGGCCGTGGGTCTCTCTTCTGTGGGGAAATGTCCGTCCAAGGCCTTTGCCCATCTCAGAGGGCTGTTTGTCTTTTTGTTACTGAGTTGCCAGCGTCCTCTCTGCACTGGTCCTGACCTGCAGGGCACATGTCCCCAGACCCCCGGGGAGGCCGGGAGCTGCGCCCGCCGGACTCTCTCTGTTTTCTCCTGTGCGTACAGACCAGGGATGGAGGTTGGTGTATACGTTAAGCACAGTAGAGGCTAACAATGATAACTAATTGTAAAGTAGGACAGCCACAACAAGTCGGTGTATGTGAAGGGCATGGGGGCCGTTATTAGGTAAAACAAGGGCTACGTGGACGCAAGCATGGGATATCACCACTCGATCTGATCACCCAGCCGGCTAGGAGGTGACGATCATGGGAGCTGGCAGGCTTCCGGCCCACCCTGAAGGGGAGGAGTTTGGTTATTTGTTTTCTAAGTGTGAAGTAAACACATATTCACGGAAAACAATTCAGACAGTCGGCACAGGTATAAGGTGGCAAGAATGGCCCTTGATGTGGAGCCATCACTGACACTGTGTCAGGTCCTCTGTGGTTACGTGTTGGCATTTATAGTTTACTAGAGGCCCGGTGCACCAAATTTGTGCACGGGTGGGGTCTCCAGGCCTGGCCAGCAATCAGGGCTGATTAGGTTCCTCGCCTCCCCGTCTCGCCCTTTCCTCACCACCTGTGTCCACCACCACTCACCCGCTGGTTCCCATCTCAGCCCGGGGTCCAGCCCTGATTGGGTGATTGGGGCCCGTTGGCCTGGAGGAGGGATCAGGTGGTTGGCTGGCAGGCCCCATCAGTGATTGGGGCCTGTGGGCAGCTCCTGCATTGAGCCTCTGCCCCCTGGTGGTCAGTGCACATCATAACAACCTGTCGTTCTGGTTGTTCCATCGAAATGGTCGCTTAGGCTTTTGTACATATAGATAGGACGTTGCGTGTGGCGCACGCCATCTTGTCAGCTGCCTTTTCACTTTATAACATCCCGTGCATGTCTTTCCCCGCCCACAGAGACGGGCCGGCGTCCGCATCATCAGCGGCTGTACAGAGTCGACTGTTGCCGGCGCCTCCTTCCTCTGACACCCCCCGCTGTTGGCACCCAGGTCTGAGTGTGCAGGTGGACACTCGGCGGCTGAGGGTGGAGGGCAGGGCCCCAGCCATCCTGGACCGGAAGTAAGTGGCTTTTTCCTGGGCCGTTGTTTTCCTAGATACGACGTGCGTGTGAGGATCTCTGCGCTGCTTTTACCAGACCTCACATCGTGCCAGAGAGGGGTGAGAGGTCGCTTTCAGGCCACTGGATAGAACCCTGGATTATGGGCTAAAAATCCTGAAATTTAAGCAATTTGGGAGGGGTTTGTTCCTTCCTGTTTCACGGCAGGAACCTGGGGGAGCAGGAATCGGGGAAGTCCTCTGCAGGAGTGTTCATTGCCGAGCAGGCTCGGAAGGCATGCTTATGTCAGATCTGCTGGTGAGCAGGGCCGATGTGGAGGGCTCTGGACCCTGGAGCCCCCGCCCCTGCCTGCTCCAGGAACACACCAGACGCGTGCCTGACCTCCAATGGCTCGAGTCCCCCCATCGTGTGAGTGGGTGACTTCACACAACACAGATTTCCTCTCCTCTGGAGGATCGAGCCCCAAATCCAGGCGTCAGCCCGGCTCCCTCTGCGGCTGCAGGAAGAACCCGTCCTACCTGCCTCTGCCAGAGGTGGCGTGCCGGCCACCTCGGCGTCCTCGGCTTGTGGCTGCGTCCCTCTGTCCTGCCTGTCGTCACATGGCCCCCCTCCTCCACGTGTCCATGCCCAAATTCCCCTCCTCCCTCTCCTAAGTCACAGGCCTTGTGTGTGGGCGCACCCTCATCCACGTGGCCTCATCTCACCCCCAGACCCGTGGTAACCGGTACACCCATTCTTTGGAGGGAGGCCAATTTGGGGGAGTTCGTTCCTACACAAAAGCACTTAGAACTGCTGCTGGCCTGGGGCAGCGGTCACAGCGGCCATCACTACGGGGCCGGGGACCCTGGGAAAGGCTGAGGGGACAGGGTCTGAGCGAACGACCAGCGAGGCCCAGCTCGGGCCACGCGAGGTCCCGGCCCCGGCCCCGGCCCGTCTGCGTCTTTCTGCCTCTGACGCCAGAGTATCCAGTGTTCCTCTCGCCACCCTTCCATTCGAGCACGGTTTATCCGACCCTTTGTTTATGCGTGGAAAATGCATAAAAATTTATAAAACAAACCCATTTATTTCCAGACGACGCCCGGAGTGCATTTCTGTGGCCGCGTTATAAAACCCCCCACGTCAGGGCTCCTAATGAAGCGGGCTGCGCCTTAATGACACCCCCGCCCCCCATCTCTCCTCCCCAATCCCCCCCCCCACCCCCCCGCCTCGCTGGGGCAAAGAACCAGCAGGGTGTGCCCCGGTGCACTCTGGGAAACCGCCTCCTGGGGAAGAGAAGCCACGGCCCTCTTTGTGGGCAGGCTCTGTCTCCACGTTGAGGGGTCACTGGGCTCCACGCACATTTTAGTGAGCACCTGCTAAGTCTGTCCCTGGCCGGGCATGGGGACATAAGGACATTAGTGTGTGTGTGTGTGGGGGGGGGGGTACAGTTTTGTAAATGAGTCCTTGCCCCGGTGTGTGTGTTGGGGACTGCGCCAGGTGCCTTAGGTACCCACAGAATCCCAACAGGGTCCCCACGAGCGAGGTCCAGGCCATTGCCCGCCGGCAAGGAGGAAGTCGGGGCTCCTTCACATCCAGGCAGCTGGGCGCCAGAGGTCACGCTCTTGTCCCGGGTGCACACGTGTGGCGCCGGCAGGTCCTGAGCGGGCGTGACTTGCTCGGGTTGCCACAGTCTGTCTGTCTGCCCAGGACCCCCAACGACGGCGGCGTGCAGGTGCCCCGGCCCGGGAGCCGCAGGAGCGAGGGGCCGGCACAGGGGGGCCCGGGTCCCAGCACCGCCTCGGGCCGACGCAGACGGTCCCGCTAGAGCCGTGGCTCTCCACCATCGTGAGGCCACGGCCCTCTGACACAGCTCCCCGTGTGGTGGTGACCCCCCCCCCCGCCGCCGTAACACTATTTTCGTTGCCACTTCATAACTGTCATTGTGCCGCTGCTACGAATCGTAAGGTAAATGTCTGTGTTTTCCCATGGTCTTAGGGCGCAGGGCTGGGCAAACTACGGCCCGTGGGCCAGATTCGGTGAGTAAAACTATTGAATAAAAAAAACCCAAAAGACTATACCCTTTTATGTAATGATGTTTACTTTGAATTTATATTAGTTCACACAAACACTCCATCCATGCTTTTGTTCCGGCCCTCCGGTCCAGTTTAAGAACCCATTGTGGCCCTTGAGTCAAAGAGTTTGCCCACCCCTGTAGGCTCTATGGCAGCGGTTCTCAGCCTGTGTGTGGGTGGCGACAACCTGTGAGAACCGGCAGCAGGGTCACCTAAGACCCTGGGAAAACACAGGCATTTACCTTACTACTCGTAACAGGAGCAAAGTCACAGTTATGCATTACAGCCACGAGAATTACGATATGGTCGGGGGTCACCGCAACACGAGGAGCCGTGTTAAAGGGCCTTAGGACGGTGGGGAGCCGCTGCACTAGAGGCTGAGGGTGCTGATGCCCCCACGGGCGGGCAGGCAGGCAGCATGGTCCCCTTCTCCCCGCCCCCCCTTCCCCTCAGGGCGCCAGGGAGGCCGGGCCGGGGCGGGCGCTGTCTCCCATCTTTTGCCCGGGATCGTCAGGGCTGTGATAAGCGTGGGTTATCCATTAAGGGGATGAAGCGTGTGCGTCCAAGGGTGATAACCGCGCCTGTAAATCAGCCTTAATGGCGGCGGAAATTCATTAGGGGTTCATTTGCTAATGATAACGAATTGGTGCGAGCAGGCGTCAGGTGCGGCCGTGACCGTAATTCTAATTCCGGGCTCCGGGAGAGGGACGCGTCCGGGACCCGGGGTCCGAGGAACTGGGGGCCTCAGCGCCAGCGGCCATGCTGCCGCTGTGCCCGGGCCTCGGGCCTTCGCTCTTGTCCCGCCTTCTTCCCGGAGCACATTCCCACCTTGTCCCTCAGGAGCCCCCCTGGCTGCTGCGGGGGGCCCCGGCCCCTCTGGGCTCCTGAAAAGTGTTGTTCCCCTCGGTCAGGCCCGGGCTTCACTCTGTCCCTGTGAGCCCAGCACCCAGCACCCAGCACCCAGCACCCAGCACTCAGCACCCAGCACCCAGCAGAGCTGGTGCTCCGGGTGATGCCTGAGTTGGTGGATGGTCAGTGAGTACGTGAATGTTCTGCTAATGGCCTTCCTAGAGCTCTGTACGGTGATCCTGTTTGTCCCCTCGGGCCGCCACACACAGCCCCCCACGGGGCTTACCCAGCAGAGACGCACTTTCTCCCAGCCTGGCGGAGGGAGTTCAGGGGCGGGCAGGGTTGGAGACAGTGGGGGGTAGAGGGGAAGCGTTAGATTGTGGGTGACTGCGTGGCGGGGACGCGTTAGGGAGGGAGCCCGTGACCAGGCCATGCCCACCCCTCCGATAGCAGGTCAGGCTCGCAGAGAGGACACAGGGTGACCCCCAGAGCCTTCCCACTCCGCTTCCCCGAGACGGGCGTTCTCCCCTGGGCACAGGCGAGGCCACCGAGGCCGGGAAACGGGGCGGGACTTGCTGCGAGTCCCCAGCTTCGGGCGGTGGGCTGGGGATTCGGACCCAGGAGCAGGGGTCCAGGATGCCCCCCTGCCTCTGTTCCGAGGAGTCTGCACTGCGACCTTGACCGGAGTCTTAAGCCCCATGACAGCAGCGGCCACCTCTGTGGCATGTGGTGGCGCCCCTAGTCCCCGGCGCGGAGCCTGGCACCGGGCAGACACCGGTCCCCCAGACCTGGGAGAACGGATGGGCCCCGTGAGGCAGGCAGGGAAGCGCTGCGCCCATTTCACAGCTGAGGAGACCGAGGCCTCGGCTGTTGACCCGTCTGCCCGAGGCCATCCAGGCGATTCTACCCGGGACGTCTCCCCCTCCCCGTGCTGCCGCTCAGGCTCACAGCAACCCTGTGGCGCCAGAGTGTCGGCTCCCCTGCGGGGGGGAAGTGGGGTCCTGCCTGGCTCCCCACGGCACGTGGGAGGAGACAACGCTCGAGTTTGTGGCTCTAGTTTGGTGACGCCGGGTCTCGCCTTGTTCTGTTCTGAGGCGCGCTGTTCTGGGCCGGTGGTCGGCAAACTCATCAGTCCGCAGAGCCAAGTATCAGCAGGACAACAATTGACATGTCTTTGGAGAGCCACATTTTTAAAAAATTTATTAAGGTATTATATGTGTACATAGGTTACCATTGCCCCCCTCCCTCCCACTCATGCCCTCCCTCCCCAGAGTTCTGTGTTCAGGGCGAGTCTACCTCAAGGTCACGGGCACACGGCTCCTCTGTTCCACCTCCGCCGCCCTCCTCTTGGAGAGCCCCGTGGGTTTGATTTCTCTCTCCTTCCTGGCCACGAGGGGCTTTCCTGGGCCAAGGCCTCCTCCGCCCAAGGTGGCATTCTCCTTCCCTACCCCCTCCCCCCCCCGGGGGCCCTGGAGCCGCATGGCTGGCAGGGAGCGAGTTCCACAGGGCGAGGAGGGGGATGGGACAGACATCCGTATCATACGTGCACACACGTGCGCTATCGTCAACGACGTGGACCAGCGAGCTACCCGGTGGCCCTGGGGCTGGAAGGGGAGAGAACAGGGCTCCCCAAGGTGAGGTGATGCCCAAGGTGGCACGGACAGTTAGGGAGGAGTCCAGCGCTCCCCTCTGACCCTCAGGCAGGCCCCCGCTGGTTCCACGTTCAGCACTGAGACTTCTCCATGCCGCTGCTCGAGCGGCCATCCCTCCAGGAGTTTCTCGAGGGGCTCTCTTCCCCCCGAGTGCCCGCCCCACCAGGGGACAGCGCCTTGGGCCCGAGGGGCGGGCGCCGGGCTGGCACGGGCCGTCCGTGCGCCGGCGGGAGCGAGGGTCCCCGGAGGCAGCCCAGCCATTGTCCCTCAATGCCCCGCTGTTTCCTCGGAGCTGTTTCTGGGTGTTAGAAAATTGGATTAAGCTTCAATCGCATTTTCCCCTAAACACAAAAGCCCGAAATGAGTAGCACATTTCCAACAGACCTCACTGCAAGCCACATCGAATTAGAGCGGCTTGTTCTCACGTGGCCCCGGGTGCGCCGGGCAGCACGGGCCGGAGAGGCCGATGGAGGGAGGTATGTTTGTAAATACTGCAGAGCCCCACATTGTTTTGACCTTGTGATATTTGAACCATATTCTTGTAAATTGTATTCAACTTGGAACTGACATCCTGGGGGTTTACAGCGTCCTCCTCCCCCTCCCCCCAACCTCCCCCCTCCCCAAACACTGCTTTGGATTTTTATTACAAGCTCGTCTGAGGATGTTTTGCTTTTTATAAATGCCGATGTTATCCGAAGCTGCAGGAGATCAAAGGGTCTTGAAGAGGGGCGCCTTCTTCGCGAGCTCCTCTTCGGCTCTCAGAACCCCTCATCTTAGGGAGCGGAGGGGGGGGGAGGCTGAGTAGGAGAAGGTGATGATGGTTCATTTAGTTGCCCAAAGTGCAGGCTCTTGGTCTTGGGGCGCTGAGAAGAAGCGTGTGTGTGTGTGTGTGTGTGTGTGTGTGTGTGTGTGTGTGTTGGGGGGGGGTGTCACACAGGGGATGGGTGTCACACAGGACTGACCCCTCAGGAGCAGAAGCCCTGGCTGGCGGGGGGAGAGGGAGTGCCTGCCTGAGCCTTTGCTGCGGGAAACCTTTGGCCACCCTACTCACCTCTCAGGACTCAACTCAAACACCCGCCCCCTCCCTCAGCCCCCGCCTCCCGCCTCTGTAGATGTGTCTATGCTGCACATCCTGCGGAAGTGGACTTACAGCACGTGACCTCTGTGATTGGCTCCTTTCCCCAGGCCTGTGGGTTCCAGGTGTACGTACCCATGTGGTGGAACCGGAACTGCCTCCCTGTGGACGGCTGGGTGATGCCCCACTGCAGGGATACACCCCACATCGGCTAGCCGCTCATCCAGCGGTGGGCATGGGGTGGTCCCCGCCTCCCGGCCGCTACGAAGAATGCTGCCACGAACCTTCACGTACAGGTTTTTGTGTGGACCTATGTTTCCACTTCTCTTGGGTATAGGCCCAGGAGTGGAATTGCTGGGTCACGCGGTTGCGTTACGGTCAACTCTCTGAGACCTGCCGAGTTGTTTTCCAAAGCGGCTGAATCGTTTGGCACCCCCAGCAGTGCAAGGGTTCCCATGTCTCCGCATCCTCGCCAGCCTTGTTATGGCCTGTCTGTTGGTTATAGCCATCCTGGCAGTTTCCATTCTCCCTAAGGATGGGTGGTGTCGAGCACCTTCTCCTGTGGTTAGTGGACATTTGGCGATCTTTGGAGAACTGGATGTCTAGTTCAGTGATCGGTAAACTCATTAGACAACAGAGCCAAGTATCAACAGGACAACGATTGAAATTTCTCTGGAGAGTCAAATTTTTAAAACTTAAACTCCTTCTAATGCCACTTCTTCAAAATAGACTAGGCCGTGGAATTTTGTGGAAGAGCCACACTCAAGGGGCCAAAGAGCCGCATGTGGCTATCGAGCCGCAGTTTGCCAACCACGGGTCCTTGGCCCATTCGAAAATGGAATTGTTGTCTTAATTTTGAATAGTAAGAATTCTTTCATTATTCTGGACACTAGATCCTTACCAAACATCTAAGACAGGCAAATATTTTCTCCGATTCCCCCCTTTCACTCTCTTATTAGTATCCTTTGCACAAAAGTTTTTAAGTTTGGCAAAGCCAATTTATTTATTTTCCCCCCCAGTTGCCTGTGCTTTTGGTGTCATGTTAAGAAACCATTGCCTCGTCCAAAGTCATGAAGATTTATGCCTCGTGTCTTCTTCTAAGAATTTTTAGTTTTGGCTCCAGCATTTTGGTCCTTGATTTATTTGGAGTTAATGTTTGTATTTGGTGTGAGGTAGGGGTCCACGTTTATTCTTTCGCATGTGAATATCCAGTTGCTCCAGCACCATTTGTTTAAAAGACTCTTCTTTCTCTCATTAATGGTTTTGGCACCTTTGTTGAAAATAAATTGACCATAAATGTGAGGGTTTATTTCTGAACTCTCAGTTCTGTTCCTTTGATCTGTACATCTATCCTTGTGCCAGAACCACAGCTAGTTTTATAGGAAGTTTTGAAATTGAGAAATGTGGGCCCTCTAATTTTGTGTTTTTAAAGTTTGTTTTGGCTCTTCTGGGTCACTTGCATTCCCATATCAATTCTTGTGCAGCATGTCCATTTCTGAAAAGAAGAAGAAGAAGAAAAAAGACGAGTTTTTGACAGGGGTTGCATTGAATCTGTAGCTAAATTTGTAGAGTATTGTCATTTCAACAATATTAAGTCTTCTAACCCATACGCACGGGGGATTTTTTATTTATGTTTTCTTTCAATGATGTTTTGTCGTTTCAGTGCTCAAGCATTATACTTCCTTGGTTAAATTTATTCCTAAGGATTTTATTCTCTTTGATAGATGGTATTGACAATGGGATTGTCTTCCTAATTGAATTTATGGGTTATATTCTGAGCCACTAGGGGGCAGAATCCGTTGTCACAGACAGCCAGGGAGCAGTGCACCAACTCGGGGTTCCTTGTCCCCAGGCACCTCGTGTGGCCCTGTGCCTGCGTCACTGGACCGTGAATGGAAGTGGCCAGCACGGCCTGGTCTGCAAACCTCCGGGCATCCCCCCACACACACACGCACACACCATCCTTTGCCATGTCCTGACCTGGGGGCCAAGCCCAGTATGCCTGCGAGAGACGGCAGAGCTTCCTCCTGGGTGACCCGTGGCGAGGAGCGCCTCCACCCCAGAGGCAGGCGCATCTTCGTGGGATGGTGATGGGAGTAAGGAACACCCAATGAAGTGGCTGAAATGTGGGGGCTTAGTTGTTACAGCAGCTACTATCACCTCAACAAAGACCACCAGCCTTTGTTGCTGAACCTCCAGCATCAACACCCGGCACACATCATGAGTGCTCAGTAGACTTTTCCGGATGCATGCATTTGAAGTCTCCCTGGCTTGACACTTCCAAGCTGTCTTTGATTCCACCCCCCCCCCTTCTCCTTTTCTCCAACAACCGAGCCAATGAACTCATTCCAATATAGGAAGTTTTGCCTGGGGCACAGAAAGGTAATATTTCTGGGAAAGCATCTGAAGCAGAGATTGGTGGGTCATGATGAGAACCTGTTCATCTGCAAAGACCTTTTAGGTGTAGTTTAAAAATTGCTTCTACATATGTGTTATCATTCGATCCCCACCCTGTCCCTATGAGACAGGTACGCCAACTACCCCATTTGACTGATGTGGAAACTGAGGTCCAGAAATGTAAAGTAACTAGAGGCCCGATGCATGAAATTCGTGCAAGATGAGGCCTTCCTTCCCTGGTTGCCAGCAAGGCTTCCCTCTGGCACCCGGGACCTGGGCTTCCCTCCCTCCAACCCCGGCTTTGTCCGGAAGGACATCCAGCCTAATTAGCATATTACCCTTTTATTATTATAGATTAACCAAAGTCCTATAAATAGGAATTAGTTCACCTCAGGAGGAGAAGGGATGGTGAAGGGGAGAGAGGTGAAGAAGGGGTTAATTCGGAATGCTGTTCAAGGACCAGGGTTGAGAGTAGCTGACACCCCTCTTCCTGTATTCCATTAGCCATAACTCAGCCCTGGGGTCCCCAAGTGACCTGCCAGGGAGGCTAGGGAGTGTGGGAAGGATGAGTCTGGGAAGAGGAAACGGGCAGTGGGTCATAGCCTTGTCTATGCCACAGCCACCGAATTGCCCAAAGCTTATATCTTGACCAGAATCCCACAAAAGTGGATCTATTTGGAGAAAATCAGGCAGGATTTTCCAGTCAGTGTTTTAGGACGTATCATTGGGGGCAATCCCTTTCCCACGTTGAGAGTTAGCTTGCCCATCAATCAAATAGGTGGTCGCTCCCGGTCTGTGGGCCCCAGATCCCAGGAGGAGGGGTGTGGACCACGTCATGACTCCGATCTTAGAATCTCCATGCAAACCCAGTGCTGCAGTACGTGGAATGCCTGCTGACGTCATTGGGATTAAGAAGAAACACATTTACTAGAAAGCTCCCTGGTTTTTGTCATGGATAGTCTCAGTGAGCATCAACAGGGAAATAGGGCTTCTCTCAGGTGAGAATTTGTGAAAGACTTTCTCACGTCAGAGGCCTTTGTAATGAAAAATGTCTGGAGCCACAGACTTCGCCTGTTGCCACCCGCAGGTACTGAGAGCCTGCCGCGCACCAACCAGCCTGCCTGCGTCTGGTTAATGACCTAGAAAATATAACTCCTGTCCTGAAGAACTCCAAATCCAGTGCAAATGTGTTTATTGGTGGGACAGACACCTGTGTAAACAAACAATTATAAAATAATCAGAGGCCTGGTGCACGAATTCATGCACAGGTGGGGTCCCTCGGCCTGGCCTGCAGTTGGGCTGATCAGGGCCCTCTCCCCCAGTCCTGATCAGGGTGGGGCTGGCTGGCTGGGGGAGTGGGGAGAGGGACAGCGGGAGGTTGACCAGCCAAGGGAGGTTGGCTGTGGGAATGTACTGACCACCAGGGGGCAGCTCCTGTGTTTAGCGTCTGCCCCCTGGTGGTCAGTGAGCATCATAACTGGTTGTCCAGTTGTCTGGTTGACCAGTCATAACAGTTGCTTAGGCTTTAATATATATAGATTGTATGAATATTGTGAGTGAAGGAAGCACCTCAGCCTTAGAAACACAATAGGGCACCTCTTCCAGAGTGGGCCTGTCAGAGAAGACCTCCCGGAGGAGGTGGCATTTAAACTGAGACTTGACACTTTGTAGGGAGTCAGTCCAGCGAATCGGTGAGGGAAGAGCATCATGGGTAGAGGGGACAGGTGAAGACCCAGAGGTAAGAACGATTAAGGAGCGCAGGCAACAAGAGAGAAAACAGTTACGTGGGGCTACTTCAAAATTATAAACTGTGTGTGTCGAAGGACACCAGCAACAAAGGGAAAAGGGAGCCCAGGAATGGGAGGAAGTACCTGCCAGTCAGTATCTGCAAAGGGTTAATATCCGGAATTAACCCCAGGCTCCTCAAGCCGCAACAAAACACCTGGTGGAAGGAACGGCTAAAGGCTGCGAGCAGACGTTTCTCTAAGGCAGATGTAGAAATGATCCATAGACACGCGGGAAGGTGTTTGACATCCCTAATCCTCAGGAACACGCAGATCAAAACCACCGTGAGCCGAAACCGGTTTGGCTCAGTGGTAGAGCGTCGGTCTGTGGACTGAAAGGTCCCGGGTTCGATTCCGGTCAAGGGCATGTACCTTGGTTGCGGGCACATCCCCGGTAGGGGGTGTGCAAGAGGCAGCTGGTTGATGTTTCTCTCTCATTGACGTTTCTGGCTCTCTATCTCTCTCTCTTCCTCTCTATAAAATATCAATAAAATATATATATTTTTAAAAAAACTACCGTGAGATACCACCCCACCCCCATTAGGATGGCGACTATCAAAAAAAACTCACAAAACAGGACAGGAAGTGACATGCCGGTGGGATGTGGAGGAGTTGCCGGTGGGGATGTGCAGTGGTGCCGCCGCTGTGGCAAAGCCTGGCAGCTCTTCAACGTTAAAAACAATTTCTGAAGAGGCGGCAGTTCTACTCCTGGGTGCACACCCACGGGCGTGAAGCGGGGACACCCCCATTCACAGCCGCGACCCTCACCGTGGGTAGAACCGGGAGGCCGCCCAAGTGTCCATCCAGGGGTCGGTGGACAAACAAAACGTGGCCGGCACCCGCAGTGGAATAGTATTCAGCCCTGAAAAGGAAGGGCACCGGGGCCCGGGTTACCGGAGGGGGGAGCCCTGGGGACACTCTGCCCCCCAGTGGAATAAGCCCGTCACAACAAGCCCAGCGCTGTGCGGTCCCACCTCTGGGGCCCCCGCAGGCAGGAGTCGGATACGAGAAGGCTGAAAGGCTGATTCCAACGTAACCCTGGTATTTGGAGGCTAGAGGTCTGACCCCGTGCCAGCAAGCTCCGTGTAACCTATAATTAAGTCCCTGCCTCCCGCCCAGGTACTGGTCTTGCAGAACCGGTTACAGCGGCCGTGGGGCTGTGGACGGGGCACTGCCCGGAGGGAGGGCTGTCAACGCTGGCGCCAGGCCAGACCACCAGCTATGGCCCGGACCGACCCCTGGGGCCTTCTTCACGTCTCCCACGGAAAGGACCGGAAGCATACTCCATGTTTGCGGGAGAAAGACCCCAGGGAGGGAGCTCTAAGGGAGGCCCCACGCGTGTTCCTCCGCTCAGATCCGGAAGACTGGTCCCCAAGTCCTTGGTGGCCTTTGGTCTGCCGCAGCAGGTCCACAGAGACAGGGCAGCCGGTGGGAGCCGGGGCTGGAGGAGGGGGGACGCGGGAGCTAGTGTTTCACGGGACAGAGATTCAGTTTTGCCACGATGAAGGGCTTGGCCGGGGGTGGGGGTGGGGGTGGGGGGGCAGGGGGTGCACCAATGGGGATGGTTGCAACCATGTGAATGCACTCACCGCCACTGAATGGTGGAAAATGATAAATTTTATGTCTGTGTTTCCACCATAAAAGGCGGGGCGGCGATCAGGGCCTTCTGGGGGCTGTGTGCAGGCCGGATTGGGGGGGTGGGGTGGGGTGGGTGTGGGTTTGGAGGGGTCTGTGGAGCAGGAGTGACACTGTGACTGCCCGGGCACCGGGCTCATCCTCCCGCTCCTCCCGCTGCGAGGGCCCCGCCGGCAGGCTCGGGCTCAAAGGCATTTCTGAAATGCCTGGCTCAGAGGGCACCGCTTCCCGCGGGGCGCGGGATCGCCCAGGGAACGCGTCCCGGGCGCTGACCTCTCGGCTGGCTTCCTCCGGGCGGTGCCAGGCCCCATCTGGAACCTCTAAAAAGTTCATTTAGCACAAAGGCGGCGGCGGTGGCACGCAGGGCCTGCCCCTCGTCGGGAGCCCAAACTGCCCTTTAAAAGAGGAATTAATTCAAAATAAGACCTTGGGATCACAAATCATTAACAGGCATGTTCCAAAAGTGCCCGAATAATTGCACTTCGGGGGGCGCCGCGCCGTCCGCGCCGTGAATGGAGGATTGTTCGGGGTGAAGGGAGGCAAGGGAGGGTTGTTGGGGGGGGGGCAGGGAGGGGATGGAGGGTTGTTTGGGGTGAAGGGAGGATTGCTGGGGGTGCAGGGAGGGAAGGGAGGGTTGTTCGGGGTGAAGGGGGGGAAGGGAGGGTTGTTGGGGGTGAAGGGGGGGAAGGGAGGGTTGTCGGGGTGAAGGGGGGGAAGGGAGGGTTGTTGGGGGTGAAGGGGGGGAAGGGAGGGTTGTTGGGGTGAAGGGGGGAAGGGAGGGTTGTTGGGGGTGAAGGGAGGGAAGGGAGGGTTGTCGGGGTGAAGGGGGAAGGGAGGGTTGTTGGGGGTGAAGGGGGGGAAGGGAGGGTTGTTGGGGGTGAAGGGAGGGTTGTTGGGGTGAAGGGGGAAGGGAGGGTTGTTGGGGGTGCAGGGAGGGAAGGGAGGGGTGTTGGGGGGAAGGGAGGGTTGTTGGGGTGAAGGGAGGGTTGTTGGGGGTGAAGGGGGGAAGGGAGGGGTGTTGGGGGTGAAGGGAGGGAAGGGAGGGTTGTTGGGGTGAAGGGGGAAGGGAGGGTTGTTGGGGTGAAGGGGGAAGGGAGGGTTGTTGGGGGTGAAGGGAGGGTTGTTGGGGGTGAAGGGAGGGTTGTTGGGGTGAAGGGAGGGAAGGGAGGGTTGTTGGGGGTGAAGGGAGGGTTGTTGGGGTAAAGGGGGGAAGGGAGGGTTGTTGGGGGGGAAGGGAGGGTTGTTGGGGTAAAGGGGGGAAGGGAGGGTTGTTGGGGGGGAAGGGGGAAGGGAGGGTTGTTCAGGGTGCAGGGAGGGGGAGGCCAGACAAAGATTCCAGAGTCAAATGAGAACTTTCTTATTTTTAACGAGTTTGCACTGGCATCCCAAGAAGGGGAGAAGAAAGGATGGCACCTCTGAAAGTAGATGATTGCCCCCCTGAGCTGCTTTGGCTCCGTGGATAGAGCGTCAGCCTGAGGACAGAAGGGTCCCGGGTTCAATTCCAGTTAAGGGCACATGCCGGGCTGTGGGGGTGGGGAGGAGTCAGCTGGCCAGTGATTCTCTCTCCTCACTGATGCTTCTGTCTCCCTCTCCCTTCCTCTCTGAAATCAATTAAAATATATATTTAAAAAATTTAAAAAGCTAGAGGAGGTGTCTAACCAGGGTATCGTGGTTTCCTTTTCTTTCCCGTGCCTTCTGGCTGCAGAGTGGGCGGCGAGAGGGTCACACCCCGGAGGCAAGGCCACCAGGTGAGGCCCGGCCCCTTGGGCCCAGACGGACACGGGCATCTCCCCGCGCGGCGATGAGGGGTCTCCGCCTTCGGGCCAGAGTCCCAGTGGCGCCCCAGCCAGGGCCCAGCCCCCTCAGTGCTCAGGCTGACCCGCGGCGGCGGCCCCCACGTCTGCGGGAGGCGGGCCCCTGGGACCCTCTGGGCAGAGCCAGCTTTTAGAAGAGACTCAGCCCCCGGCCTCAAACAGCACGAGGCGAAGGCCTGTGCCCGCGGCCAGCAGCCTGTTCCCCAGGAAGATCCGCAAACCGCGGCTCACGTGAGAGCCACACGCGGCTCTTTGGCCCCTGGAGCGTGGCTCTTCCACAAAACACCACGGCTGGGGCGAGTCCGTGTTGAAGAAGTGGCGCTAGAAGACGTTTAAGTTTAAAAAACGTGGCTCTCCAAAGAAATTTCAATCGTTGTGCTGTTGCTATTTGGCTCTGTTGGCTGATGAGTTTGCCGACCCCTGGCCTAACCGAAGGGCCTTGGAGCCAACTAGACAAGGCCTCGGCCGCTGTTTAAGAGAACCCAGCGGGAGACAGTCAGTACGGGAGAGACTGAACCCCCTTGTCCTCGGCCGGTGAGGACCTGGAGGGAGCACAGGGATCAAAGGCCTGTGATCTGCTCTCCGCCGGCTGCCTGTCCAGACGCCCGCACTCGAACGCACTGAAGGTCTCCCCTCGCCATGCTTCCTGTCTCCACGCCGCCCTTTGGATTCGGACCGGGGAGCGTGTGTCACAAAGTGAGTTATCTTCCGATGCTCCTGTCTCCTGGCAAGTAAGAGCGGTGGGGGGTGAAGTTACACCAAGCCCCCCCCTTCCCCGAGCTAGAACGGGGGTGGAGGGGGGGTTCAATCCCGGAGGCCCCTGGGAGGAGAGTTGTGGGTCCAGGCCTGCCTCCGGGTCAGGATCCCGGTGACCTGGGAGGTTTGGCCAACCCCCTGCCCCCACGGCACCCTCGGTCTCCAGAGCCTCCGTTCGTTCTCCCCTGTTTCTTTAGGGTGCCCAGGTGGCATTGCCGTTTCGGAGGGGCGCAGTGCTGGGGCGCCTTTCCGAATCTGTGACCCTGAGGGCTCTGCGTGGCACAGGCCAGAGCCGCCCCTCTAGCCAGCTGGGTGCCACACAGCAATTTCCGCTCCGGCATCGGACAGTGACAGTTGCCTGCCCCCCCCCCCTCCCCTCGGTGCCCGGCCCCCTCAGCTCTAAGGCCGACAGGGCCTTGTCAGAAAGTCTGGCTGCGAGAGGCTGACGGGAGACAGGCCCTGATAAGTACCCTTTTGATCTGCAAAGCCACTCGGCGAAAATAAACCACAGCCGTGGCCCCCCGGGAGGGTCGGAGCCATGGAGGCCAGAGCGGGTTCCTTTGGGGGCTCCTCGGGGTCCTGGGTCCCCAGCACACTTCATGGCCTCAGGAGGGGGCGTGGCCGGGGGGACCCCCCAGGCTCAGAGCCAGGCAAGGGGCCTAATTAGGTGAAAATCATTTAAACGGTTTTGGAGGCACCGCTCTGAGAGAGCATTTATCACCACCCAACGGCTAATGAACGGAGGGACAAACGAGCGAACAAAAGCTCTCTTCTCTTCTGAGGGATTATGTTAATTTCCATTAATCTTATATATTACCCTCTCCCCCTCGGATGAATGTTATCTTAAAGGCCCAAATGCCTCCTTTGATCTCGGGGAGGAGAGAAAGAGAGGGAGGGGGTGCGCGGGAAGAGGAAGAGATTGCAACCCGCGTTTGTTTGGAAAGGACGCTTTACCGGCTCCCTGCCGCTCCGAAGTTCTGGGTGTTGGAGAGTCTACGCAGCCTCCTCTGCGGACAGCCTCCTCCGTGGAGGTTCCGAGGCTGGGAGGCCCGGTCCTCTTTCTTTCTTTAAAAAAATATATATTTTATCGATTTTTCCACAGAGAGGAAGGGAGAGCGATAGAGAGCTAGAAACGTCGTTGAGAGAGAAACATCGACCAGCTGCCTCCTGCACACCCCCTACTGGGGATGTGCCCGCAACCAAGGTACATGCCCCTGACCGGAATCGAACCTGGGACCTTTCAGTCCGCAGACCAATGCTCTATCCGCTGAGCCAGGCCCTCTTTCTTTTGATGGCTTGGTATGGATCTACAAGAATGTGCTCGAATTCCGAGACCACCAGTTCTCAGCCCCCTTGTGCAGTGTGATGAAGGTGTTGCCACCGAGCAGAACCGGGCCGGGGCTGTCTCGGGGTAACTTCTCCCACCTGCCCGGGAAGCCACAGGATCTCACAGCAGCTTCCCATTAAAACACAGCTCAGTGGCGGAGCGTCGACCCAGGAACCGAGAGGTCCCGGTGTGATTCCCGGGCAGGGCACGTGCCCGGGTTGTGGGCTCCTCCACAGTGTGGGGTGTGTGTGAGCTGCAGCTGATTGGTTATTCTCTCTCATCGTCGATGGCTCTCTCTCCTTCTCTGAAATTAAGAAAAAAATTTTTTTAAAAAAAAATAGAAATACACTAAGAAATACGCTAAGACTAACTGCAAACACATAGACGAGCTTCATTTCTCCGATCGAAATGTTGGGGATAAAGGAGTTCTAAGACCTCACGCTTGCCCAGAGGAGTGCAGCGAATCGATAATAATAATTAACTGCATCTCTTAGCGCCTGGGCGCCAGGCCCAGGGCTCAAGCACTGTCCCGATCTCCGCAGCAATCTTCTTGTCGCGAGATGGTTCACCAGCGGGAGAGGCCGAGCCTCGGCTAAATGAACTCACTTGCCCAAGGTCACCCAATGCATAAGCTGTGGCGGCAGCGGCGGCGGCGGCAGCCCTGGGGTTTGTTACATTCTCTGCAGATCAAGCCGGGGCTCCCCGCGCGCACCCCACAGCCAGGGCTGTCGGTGAAGGTGGTCTCACTGACCCTGGCTCCGTCTGGCGAGGCAAGCAGCGCCACCCCCACTCTGCAGATGAGGAGACGGAGGCTCGGGAGGAAGGGACCTGGATGCCCCCCTCTTCCTCCTGCCGGGAGGAGGGGGGCGGGACGCTGGTCTCCGGCCCACGGGGTCCTCTGGGGCTCGGCGCAGGCCTCAGAGAGGGCGACCGGACAGGCCCGGGGTGGAGGGCGGGACTAGGTTCACCCCCGTGGGCGTCCAGGGCTGAGCTCGGGGTGTGAGCGGGCGGCCTGGCCTGTTTATTCAGCTTTGGGGGAAAGATTTCAGCCAGGGCCTGGCTGGTGATAAAGCCGTTCTGTTTTCAAACCAAACACACGGCCTTCCCTGGGAGGCCCGGGGGGCCGGGAAGCAGGACACCGCGTGGCTCCGCGGGGGGGTTTCCCGCCGTGTCACCCCCCGGGTATCTCATGGGCACCGTTCAAAGGGACCCACCACGGCAACCTCACAGGACAGCCCACGACAAGTCCTTTAAGAACGAGGTTGAGCCGAAACCAGTGTGGCTCAGTGGATAGAGCGTCAGCCTGCGGACTGAAAGGTCCCAGGTTCGATTCTGGTCAAGGGCATGTGCCTTGGTTGCGGGCACATCCCTAGTAGGGGGTGTGCAAGAGGCAGCTGATCGATGCTTCTCTCTCATTGATGTTTCTAACTCTCTATTCCTCTCTCTTTCTCTCTGTAAAAAATCAATTAAAAAAAAAAAAAGAACGAGGCCTGGACACGTTGCTGGCCTGCCTCTCTGGCCCTCTTTCCGCACCCCCTCCCCACCCCGACCCCGACCGAATGCCTCTGGGGGCTGCAGGGGCATCTGGGGAGAGGCTGCCTCTAATTCAGCCCCGTGGCCGCGTGACTGAGCAGGAAATCTGCCCCTCACCCTGGGTGAGCCGGCTCTGGGCCCTGGAACTTTCCATGTGTTCTCTCTCCCTTTAAAACTCAGGACAGGCCTGGGAAGGAAGAGTTCTCGTCGTCATGTTATGAAATCGGAACGTCGGGCAGAGAAGGGTCTCGTCCAAGGTCATGAGGCTGGTGAGTGGCGGGCCTGAGCCGTTTCCAGAGCTGGCCCCGCTGTGCGGAGTGGTCTGGCCTGGTGGGCACAGGCGATGGCCACAGGGAAGAAGAGTTCCCCTCCTCCTCCTCATTGTTGTACTGGAGGCCCGGTGCATGCGTTCATGCACAGGCGTGGCCCCTCTGCCCGGCCGCTGACCGGGGCTGGGGGGGAGGGACCAAGGGAGGTTGGCCGGCTGCAGAAAGACGGCTGTGGGAAAGCACCGACCACCAGGAGGCAGCTCCTGCACCTTGAGCATCTGCCCCCTGGTGGTCAGTGCACATTATAGCTACAGCAGGTAGTCTGGTCCTAAGGGTTGCTTAGGCTTTTATATAGATAGGTTATGATAGCATTAAAAAAAATTATATATATATATATATATATATATATATATATATATATATAGTTGATTTTTTTACAGAGAGGAAGAGAGAGGGATAGAGAGTTAGAAACATCGATGAGAGAGAATCATCGATCAGCTGCCTCTTGCACACCCCCTACTGGGGATGTGCCCGCAACCAAGGTACATGCCCTTGACCGGAATTGAACCTGGGACCTTTCAGTCCGCAGGCTGACGCTCTATCCACTGAGCCACACCGGTTTCGGCTATGATAGCATTTTTGAAGGTGGCTGCAACAGTATCTCCCCTCCCGCATGGTCTTCTGATAAAGTGGCTTTGACACCCCTCCCAGCATGCAGTGGGGTCTAGGTCCCCTCCCCTTGGCCCTGGGCAGGCCTGTGATCATGGCCGGAGTGACGCTATGTGACTTTCAAGGCTTGCTCATTACATCATAAAAATGCCACGTGGCCCAGCCAGTGTGGCTCAGAGGTTGAGCATCTACCTACGAACCAAGAGATCATGGTTCGATTCCCAGCCAGGGCACATGCCCGGGATTTGGGCTCCCTCTTTAGGGGGGGGACCTGAGGGGGCAGCCAATTGGTGATGCTCTCTTATTATTGCTGTTTCTATCTCTCTCTTCCTCTCTGAAATCAATTAAAAATATATATTTTTTAAATGCCACGTGCCTCTGTTTTGTTCTCTCGGGACACTGTCTCTTGGAGCCCAGCGGCCACGCTGTCAGGAAGCCTAACTTAGCCCACTCAGACAAGATCTTTGACCCCTGCCCTTTGGCCTCCGTCTTGGAGTTGAACGACTCGGCCTGACCAGGCTGCATTGCTTGGCCAACTAGACCCTGATTTCACCAGCTTCTGTCCGTGGTCCAGGTTCCTTCCTTGAGGGTGACCATCCATCCTGCTTCCTTGGCTGACTTCTTGACCCTCGTCAGAGCTGCCTCTGACCTGCGGGGGTAACGCCTCTGCCCAGCCCCGCTGGGTCCCGGCTCTCACCCGGAGCCGGAGCCCTGCAGGGAGCCCCCTGCGCAGGTAATGCCGGGTGGAGCCAGCCCGGCATCTGACTCCCCCCGCCTCCGCCCTCCCCTCCGTCACCAGGTCCGGCGTGGACCTAAGCCACCCCTGGGGGGCGAGGCCCCGGGGACGCTCTGTCCCTCCCGCCAGACGCTCCCTAATTCCCTGGGGCCTGATCCTTCTTCGCTGCTTCCGTTTATCACCGATGATTTTCCGAGCCAGCGGATTTAATTGCATTACACTTAGGGAAATTGGTGCCATTTCTTAATTACTTTTGTAGTTGGAAAGCAATTACTTAGCAATCCCATGAAGGTCTTCCTGTGTCTCCCAGGGCCCCGCAGCTTCGGAAAGGCCGAGGGGAACCAGGCCAGGCTTTGAAAGGGCGGGGGGGGGGGGGGGTGCTGCTTGGTGGATCCGGGTGTGGGGTGAAGAGCGAGGTGCGGGGACCAGCGCCGGGTAAAACCAAGGTGTCTTTAACCACACACCCACTTGTTTCAGCCCAAACCTGACAGTCACCCTTTCACATCTGCCTCGTCTTCAGCTCTCTGCACCTGGTCCTCTGTTCCGTCCTGCGATCCCCCCTCCTGCTACCTTTTGGTCCTGCCCCCGCTCCGAGTCCCCCTGCCTGGTCCAGGCCACCGGCATCACTGACCATCAGTGATGGCCTCTTCACTGGTCTCCTGTGCCCGCCCTGGCCCCCAGCAGAGTGATGGTCCCCAAAAGCCGTGTCTCCCCGAGCCTGTGAATGTGACCTGGTTTGTACAAAGGGCCTTTGCAAATACAATTAAGTTAAGGATCTTTAAATAAGATTATCTTGGCTTCCCCGCGGGGGCCCGAAGCCAACGAAAACGATCCTTAGAAGCGCAGGGGAGAAGGCACACAGGCCGCTTTCCCAGACTCCCTTGCAGCCAGGGGTGGCGGTGTGATCCAGCCCTGGTCCACAGGATGCGGGCAGAGCATGCCCCTCAGCTCGGGAGCATCCTTCCTCCGCCCCCTTCCCCTCACTGGCTGGAGAGCCGAGGTGAGGGCAGGGCCCAGGGGTACCGTCTTGGGCCGGGAGGTGAAAGCTCCCTTTTCGGGCAGAGGGAGAACACAGATCCCTCACCAGAGAGAAAGGGGTCCCCGCCTTGTTGAGCTGTGCTTATTCGGGGTCTCTGTTGGAGCTGCCAAACCTGAGTGTCTGCTTTCCTGGAGTATGTCCCACCCCCACCCCCCCCACCCTCACTCACTCGGGCTGAGGAGCCGGCAGAGCTGTGTTTGGGGATATTGAGAGCCCCGCTGTGCCGGGTGCTTGCTGGGGTACAGCGTGGTCTGAGCAGATCTTCCTGTTGCCTGGGACCCTCACACCGGGGGCTGCAGGAGGGCTGAGCTGAGGTGGATCAGAACCCCCCCTGAGGAGGCGCTGAAGCCGGGCCTGCAGGAGGCGCGGGGCGGAGGCGGCAGGGACAGGCTTGCAGGCAGAGGGAACACAGCCCGGCCTGACTCCGTGGGGCGTCACCGGGAACAGACGACGTGACTGGCTGTTGAGCTACTAGCAGCCGTGGGCAAACTACGGCCCGCGGGCCGGATCCGGCCTGTTCGGCTGTTCTATCCGGCCCGCAGAGCCGAAAGAGTGGAGGGTTCTCTTGCTCTCCCCTCCGCTCCTTCACCAGCAGCCCAAGGTGAGAGTGCCAGCATGGTCAGGCTGCTTTTGTTCCCGCCCTCCGGTCCAGTGTATGAACCCATGGTGGCCCTCGAGTCAAAAAGTTTGCCCACCCCTGTAACTAGAGTCTTCCTAGATGCGGAGTTCGGAGATGGCCTTCCGTGCACGCAGCTCCGACCGCCTCCGGAGCTTCCTCCCCAGCACCGGCGCCAGGACGCTCTCCGTGGGCCCTGGGGGTCCTCCGGGCTCCTGGCCTCCGGAGTCCACGTCTCTCCGTTGCTCCATGTCAGGGCCCTGCGAGGGTTTTCTCTTCGTTTCTCTCTGCTCCTCAGGGCACAGCGGGCCGGGCGGGGCGTCCCCATGCGGGGCTGTGGTCTGTGGGGGGCGCCGAGTTTCGGGTGCAGTGCACACAGGGGAGAGCGTTGGGGCCCACCTGTTTACCCCAGACTCGTGGTCAGCACCTGGCCTGGGGTGGGGGCCCGCAGGGAGCTGTGCGCGGAGGTGGTGGCGGCAGTGAGTCTGCAGAGGGACCAGGACAGCAGAGGGACAGGCTGTGCCAGGCCTGGGGCAGAGGGAGGCCCACCCCTCTAAGCCCGGAGGAAGGAGCGTGAGCGGTCCTGAGAGCTGGGTGAGAGGTGGCCAGGCCTCGAGGAGGGGTGGGCTCCGGGGAGCGGGCACAGCCTGGGCTATGGCCCCGGTTTGGGGCGGCACAGGCCCAGGGCAGCGGAGCGTGGGGCAGGGGCCTGGCCCAGTGGAGACGCCGAGGCGCTGCAGGTGAGCAGGGCTGAGTGCGCGGGCTTCACGGCGGAGCAGAAAGCCCTGTGCGTGGAGGGAGGCCAGGCCACGCTGTAGAGGCTGCCGCCCCCCACGTCCCGGTGCCCGCGGGGGTGGAGGAGGCAGGCGGTGGGCACTGAGGTTTCAGGAGGCGCCTTCGCTTCCTGGGGCTGCGGCAGCGAGTGAGGTGCCATCCGCGGGGCCGAAACAGCAGGCATTCCGGCCCTGGGTGCTGGAGGCCGAGGCTGAGGCCGAGGCCATGCTCCCCCGAAGGCCGCAGGCAGGGTGATTTGGAGGCCGCCCTCGTGTCCCCGGCCTCCAGCTGCGTCCCTCCAACCTCCGCCTCCGCCCTCACCTGGACTACACCCCCAAAGACCCGTTCCCACAAGGACCAACACACAAGGCCACATTGTTGTTCTGGGGGTTGGGGCTGGAGCCCGTCTCTTGGGGGACACCATGCAGCCCCCACAGGAAGAATCCAGCCCGCCTCTCTGCTGTCCCCTTGAGCTCTGAGCCCACCCAAGTCAGGACACCGCGTGGCGGCTCATTCCGGCCGGCGTGGGCCCACACTGTGTGCCCTGTGGGCCTCCTCGGGCGGCCCCAGAATCAGACAGACTCACCCCCACCCCTGTCCAAGCCCCCCGCAGACACGGGGTAGAGGGACCACCGAGGTCGCTCTGGTGGACGTGGACCAGGAAGCCAGGGACGAAGGCTGCCTGACAACGAAGCTTCTAGGGGACAAGAGCGGGCAGCCGCACAGTAGGGCAGCAGGGCTCTCAGGAGAGGGTCTACTTGAGCTGGGGCTGAGGAAGGGCCAGAGAGAGCCGGTGCAGAGGAAGCCGGCGGAGGGAGGGGCTGCAGAGGCCATCAGCGCGGGAGCCGTCCCGGACGCGTCTCCAGCTCCCCATCCTCTAGCCGTCAGCACTCCTTGGGCCGGAATAAAGCAGGCAGCCCACCGCCCTCACCGGTGTGGCCCAGTGGATAGAGCGTCGGCCTGCGTGCCGATGGTCCCAGGTCTGGTTCCGGTCAAGGGCACGTGCCTGGGTTGCAGGCTCAGTCCCCAGGGTGGGGCGTGCAGGAGGCAGCCTGCCGGTTGTGGACAGCGCCTGGGAAGGCGCAGGGGCATTCTGCAATCATTGTCAGCTGAACCCCAGGCCACAGGCAAGGCCGTGTCTTGGATACACATTCACCAGGAAGGCAGTTGTGTTATGAGCACGGACTCTTACCTTTGCCCAGGTGTCGTCGGCGAGAGTGTTTCGATGTGTAAGTCCAGCCTGGCACCAGGAATGCTCAGGGCTACTCAAGAATGCAAGTAACCTCCTTTTGTCTTGACCTTTTGGCTAAACGTCCTGGCATTTGGGACAGAAATAAACCCGCTGGATTGGCTCTGGGTCCCTGTCCCTGTCTCTCCATCAGAAGAGGACGGTGGTCCCACCTGGTCCCAGCTTTGCCTTATGTCTCTGTGTCTTATCTCTTTCTTTCTTTTATTTCTCAATCCCCAGCTGCCCCTACTCAGCAACTGGACCCGCTCCCTAGCTGAGCTGGACTCGGAAAAAGAGAAATATCTACAACCAGTGATTTTTCTCTCGTCATTGATGTTTCTCTCTCTCTCTCCCTCTCTGACATCAATAATATATATGTTTGTTTTTTAAAGAAGGCAGCCCGCCATTCTGATGGCGACCTGTCCAAACTGGAGTAGAGCCACCCACCTCCCTCGCCCACCTGGGGACCAGCGAGGCCCTGACCCCCGGTGACCGGGACGGTCTCTGGCCGCTGCCCGGGAGGAGGCCGGCTCCCCGGAGGAGCCGGGCCGCGGTGTTTGGCTGTTTGCATTTCTTGACAAAGGAAATTTGTTGGGCTTAAGCTGCCAAGGGTTTGCATCTGGATCCTATGATGTCTGGCTTCGGGAGGGCTGCGGCAGACCGGCTCGGGCCTCCCCCGGCCTCCATGTAATTAACTTAAGTGCCCCGAAGATGAAAGCTTATTTGCTTGATCCTGGATTAGGGCCTGGGCCCGCGAAGGTAGGCAGAGCCGGCCCGGCGAGCTCCCTCCCGCGATTGAAGTTTCCAGAGGGACCCGCGGTGGACAGTGGAAGGCAGGAAGTCCGCGCATGTTGGAATTTATTAAATTTGCAGTTAAAAAAAAAAAAAAGAAAAGAAAGAAAGAAAAAGCCAAAACAAAACAAAACAAAAACCGCGCGCAGAGAGGTTAAGTGGAAACATAACTCGACATAACGAAGTGGTTAATCGTATTTCGCTTGAGAAGCACACGGATGTCACCCACCCGGGGCTCCGGGACCTGGGCTCCCGGCCGGGACCATAGGGAGAGAGAGACACCCCTTTCCTGGTTTGGGGTAACTTCTGGGGTTTCCTCCTCCTGCGAGGCGAATCCTCTTCCCTCCCCCACCCCCTCAGCTGGAGGGGGGAAGATAGCTTTGATCCTTTGCTGCTGGGGGGGGGGAGGCGGGGGAGGAGGAGGAGCAGCAGGAGGGGGTGGGGATTCCCACAGGTGATTCTAGGCCCGGATTCCATTGTGACAGCCGTGATTTATTTTAACTGCCAGCCCAGGAAAGCAGGCGCCACCGGGATGAATACCTCCGCGAGCCCCTAGCAGACCGATTTTACTGTTTATGAATCACTAATATGTTTAAGGGGCGGGGGCGGGGGTGGGGGGAGAGGAGAAGAAACGGGGTGTGTGGGGGAGCCCCGTTTGAGATGAGTGAAAATAAGGCTCAGAGGAAAGGCCCCACGGTGCCCACACAGTCCCACCCGCCCGGGAAAGACGCTGGGCTCCCCGAGACGGAACACATGGGGCCCAGAGAGCCGGCCCCTCGGCGGCGGCGGCAGAGGCTCCTGGCGCTGGAAACACTTTCATCTCTCCCGGGGAGATAAAGCGGCCCGGCTCGGCCCCTCTATTTACAGAAGAAAATTAAATCGGCTTTAACACTTGCACCGCTCATAGGAAACACATGTGGGCTGGTAATTGTTTTGAACTTGCTCTGGAGCCGCGCTCGCGTTTTCTCAGCTCGGGCCGCGGAATTCGCCCGGAATTCCTTCCCATCCAGAGGCTCCGGAGGGGACATTCCGGGCCCGAGTGGCAGAGGGAGCCGCGGGCAGGGCCTCCTCCTCCTGCTCCCCTCCCGGCGGAGGGCGGTCCCAATGCCCTGCCCCCCACCTCCCCGCCTGCTCATCCCCCGCCAGGGAAGGATCAAAGGACGAGGGCCCTAATTGAGCCCCAGGGGCTCCCCTCCTGCCGGGGTTTCAGGGAAGGAGAAAGGGAAGGTGGAGCCATTTCGCCAGGGGGGCTGATGGTTTTCTGCGGTGGCAGCGCGAGGGGTGTCCCCGCTCTGGGATTGCGGCCTTCCAAAGTGACTGTGCCGGCCCCTGCGGGTCTGTGAAAGGCGGATTCTGACCCCGTGGGTCGGGGTTCTTTCCCCAGACTCTGCCCGTCTAACCCGGTGCTCGTGCCGTGTCCCATCCCAGCACCATCCTGGGCAGCGGGCGGCCCTCAGAGCCCCCAGCAGCGGTCAAACACAGGTGTGGGCTGAGACCCCAGACCAGGGGTGGGCAAACTTTTTGACTCGAGGGCCACCATGGGTTCTTAAACTGGACCGGAGGGCCGGAACAAAAGCAACCTGACCATGCTGGCACTCTCCTCTTGGGCTGCTGGGGAAGGAGCGGAGGGGAGAGCAAGAGAACCCTCGCTCTTTCGGCTCCGCGGGCCGGATAGAACAGCCGAACGGGCCGGATCGGCCCGCGGGCCGTAGTTTGCCCACGGCTGCCCCAGACTGCGTTTCTGAGCAGCTGCTGGGCGGTGCTGTGGTTTGGTTTTTTCGGGAACCCAGGCCCTCTCTGGGAAACTGAGGCTAGAAGGATGCTCCCCTGAGGCCACACTGTGAGAGGGGGCGCACCCGGAGCCAGGACCCTGGTCCAGCGCTCGCCCTCCTGCCCCCAAAGGCAGGACGGAGAGGACAAGGAAGCCCGTTTCCCCACGGGCGGCCCCTCTGCCCAGGCACGCACAGTGGGTCTGCAGGCGGACACAAGCCCGGTGTCTCTCTCTCCACCCGCCCCCACCCCCCTGAGGCAGCGGCCAGCCGCCCATGGCTCTGGGTGCCCGCTCTCCTCTCCGGAAGGACTCGTGTCAGAGGGCAGCCCCCTCTCCTCTGGGCCTGAGCGGGCTCCCTCAGCCCCTCTGTCCTCAGTGTGTGTGTGTGGGGGGGGAGGTTCAGTCCCCTCTGAAACAGCAGAGAGCCGGACAGTTCTTAAATGAATGAAGGAGTGCACATCTTCCTAGTGGCGTCCTGGCATGCTGTGTGTCCTCGGGCAGCTTACGCGCCCTCTCTGAGGCTCGGCTTCCCCCCTGGAAAAGGGCGATGCTGAGGGCTACCTCACGGGGTCGCTGCTCACCTGCTTTTCTAACTCATAAGCCCGCCTCTGCCTCTCAGTGGTTCTTCCCCTCCAGCCATTTCCATGTCCCCAAGGGACAAGGCCGAGGTTCTCCCCCCACGACTGACTCCCCTTTGCTGACTCAGTCCAGCTACACTGACCCCCTTGCCACCCGGCCTGCCCTGACCACGGGGCCTTTGCACTGGCCGCCCTGCCTGCCCTCATGGCTACGCCTTCCCCCGCTCCGGTCCGGCTCACCTGCATCTCCTCAGCCCGACTGCCTCTACTGAACACACAGCTCCCCGCCCCGGGAAGGCACCCCAGCCTCTTTTATCTGCTGTAGTCTCCCCCACCCCCCATGCCCTCCAAATGGATTATACAGTTCCCCATCGATGGCCCAGCTCCCGCCGCTAGAACGCAGCCCCCTCCAAGGCGGAGTTCTGTGCTGTTTGCCCAAAACAATGTCTGGCCGCCGCCGTAGGAACTCAGTTCCTACTTCTTGGACGAGTGAAGAATTGAAACAAAGCCCCTTTCCCAGAATCCTAGGGGCCTTTCCCAGAATCCTTTCCCAGAATCCCAGGGGCCTTTCCCAGAATCCTTTCCCAGAATCCTAGGGCCTCGGAACTTGTGTAAGCCGAGGCCCCCGCCCTGGTGGAACGTCCACTCCCCGCTCCCAGTGAGAAACAACACACAGGGAGATCCCCTTACCCCCGGCTCCCCTCAGAGGCACACGGCCCGGTGCTCACTCAGTGCGGCACTGCGCCCCTCTTTGGCTCCCCGCCCTGCGGAGGCTCCTCCTGCCAATCGCCAAGGGAAATGCTGGCCGAGACCCGCTGGTGGCTGCTGCGTCCACCCACCCGCTGACTGCTCAAGGCATCGATGCGTCAGTCAGAGCATCCCGTGTGCTCCGCATGCTGGGCAGGCTCTGGGCATCCCGTGTGCTCCGTGTGCTGGCCCGGGGCAGGCTCCAGGCGTCCCGTGTGCTCCGTGTGCTGGCCCGGGGCAGGCTCTGGGCGATATCCCCGCTGCCAGGCTCTCTCTTCCTGATCTGAGTGCTGTGGTTTGACTCCAGGGAGGACGTCACTGAAGGCGAGCAGAGCCCACAGACCTCAGAGTCCTCGCTCCCCAGGGGGCGGCGCCTGGCACGGAGCATGGTCCCGTGGACATGTTGCCATGTTTACTGTCATCTGTTCCCCCTGGAATGTGAGCCCCACGAGAGCAGGGATTGTCATGGTTCACGGATGGGTCCCCAGAGCCTGGAGCAGTGCCAGCGTAGTGGGTGCTCCATAAATATTTGTTGAATCCTTCCTCCTTCCTATATAATAAAAGCCTAGTATGCAAATCGACCAAATGGTGGAACCACCAGTCGAGGGGTGGGGGCAGGGCCGGCGAGTGGGCGGCGCCAGGCCAGCCAAGGAGGGTGCCAGCGGGCAGAGGGGCGATTGGGGAGAGGTGCTGACCCCCCCGCCCCCCAGGCCCTCGGGTCGCCTCCCTCGGAGGGAAGCCAGACTGTGGCTTAGGCCGGCCCCCAGCAGTCGGACATCCCTGAGGGCTCCCAGGGTCTGCAGGAGGGTGCAGGCGGGCTCAGGGACCCCCTGAGTACATGCATTTTCGTGCCCGGGACTCTGGTTGGTGAATAATACTGATAGCAACTCGTGGGCAGCTTTCCTGGCCAGAATGTTTGCATCTGGTCCTCCCCTGTTTTAAAAAGTCCTGGAGCAGCGGCTCTCCATCCTACCTCCGTCTCTAGCGTAACATGCCCCGGTGGTGATTCAACAACGTAGTCAGTTCTGAAAGCTTTCACCCGGTCTCCTCTCTGAGCCCTTTCCTGGGACTTCCCTGAAATATCTGGCCTGGCCCCTCAGGAAAAGGAATCTGTGTGCGCACTCCTGCCCTAAGGACTGCCTAATGCATCTGCCAGGAATCCCACCCAGGACACACCTGTTCTCCTCCCAGGCCACACCCACCTCCCTTACAGGCCACGCCCACACCCCCAGACCACACCCACCTCTATTTCCAGGCCACACCCACCTCCCCTTCCAGCCACACCCACCTCCTCTTCCAGGCCACATCCACCTCCCATTCCAGACCACACTCACCTCCCCTTTCAGACACACCCACCCCCTTCCAGACCACACTCACCTCCCCTTCCGGGCCACACCCACCCCCCCTTCCAGACCACGTCCACCCCCCTCATGGCCATGCCCACACCCACCTCATCTTCTACTCAGTGGTTCCCACTCCCTTCAATCTACCTACCCACCCACCTATCCATTCACCCATCTACCTGCTCACCATCTACCAACTTCTCACCTGTTTACCTGGCCACCCACCACTCTACTCATCTATCCATCCAACCCATCCACCTGTCCATCCATCCATCCATCCATCCATTCAACCACTCATCCATATATCTATCCATCCACCATCCATCCACCATCCACCATCCATCCACCATCCATCCACCATCCATCCACCATCCACCATCCATCCACCATCCATCCATCCATCCACCATCCATCCACCATCCATCCATCCATCCACCATCCATCCACCATCCATCCACCATCCATCCACCACCCATCCATCCATCCATCCATCCATCCATCCACCATCCATCCACCATCCATCCACCCTCCATCCACCATCCATCCACCATCCATCCATCCATCCACCATCCATCCATCCACCATCCATTCTACCATTTCTCTTCTGACCTCCTGGGAGCTGCTCCACATCTGTATCCACCACACCAGAACACGTCGATAGGGTCTCGGGGTCCTTCTGCCGGTGCCTGCACGTCCTCCAGAGGGTCTGAAAAGTGGCGCTTGTCTGCCTCCGGGCCACCCCTTTGCTCCCTGGCCCGGCCCCAGCCCCGGCTCACTGAAATCTCTCCATTGACTCTCTTCCATGGAGATGAAACTACCCCCCCCCTTCGTTCCCACCCCGTTCCCACATCTGCCCTTGTGGGGTTCCGCGTTCACCCACAGGCAGCCTGGCTTGTTCTCCCCAAGGTGGGGTGCTGCGAGGTGGCGCCATGGTCCGGGGGGCGCTCAGGGGGAGAAGTCCGAGGTCTGAAATGTCTCCCCTCGTGGACGGCGTCTCGGGCCTGGAGCTGAGAGGTGGGGGAGAGGGGGCATTTGCAATGACTTGAAGCTTCAGGTCATGTTGTGTCCCCACTTCGTCCTGGGGTTTGCAGGGGACCGTCGGGGGTTGGGTTTGGGTGTGTTTTCATGAAAACAACACATAGGTTGGAGGCATTTCCGTAAAAACAAACAAAAACCAAACCAAACTGCCACAGGACGTGGAGCTCCCTCAGTTCCCAGAACCCCTCGGGGGCACAGGGAGTCTCACATGACCGGGAAACCCTGAGGGGACCGAGGCAGTAAAGACGGGGAAACAGGCCGGAAGCAGGGAAGCAGGTCCAGTCGGCAGCTGACGTAAAGCCGGTGATAGCGCCCCAAGGCGGCATAGCCAACAATCAGATTAAACACACTCCCTATGCCGAGACCGGTGTGGCTCCGTGGATAGAGCGTCGGTCTGTGGAGTGAAAGGTCCCGGGTTCGATTCCAGCCAAGGGCATGGACCTTGGTTTCGGGCACATCCCCGGTAGGGGGTGTGCAGGAGGCAGCTGGTCGATGATTCTCTCTCATTGACATTTCTAGCTCTCTATCCCTCTCCCTTCCTCTCTGTGAAAATTCAATAAAATATATTTAAAAAAATATAAAAACACACCCTCGTTTCCCAGCTGAAAACAAACGGCGGAGAAGGGTTTCCTGCCTCCGAGCTGATGTTCTCATTACAGAGGCCGAGGATGTGAAGGGGGTGGGGGGCCCTGCGGGGTGTGACCCCACCTTTCACAGGAACCCCACTCCCCAGCTGCAGACTTGAGGACGTTTTGGGTACCAGTCCAACGGGCACCTTAGAGAGAAGCCCTTTCGGGACCAGCTCAGGACCAGGCGGGGAATGCCAGCCCGAGGGAGGGAGAGGGCCCAGGGCTGGGGTCAGCACCTGCCTGCCCTCTGGTCTCACTGCCCGGCCCCAGCAGCCTCGGGAGGATGGAGCTGGGGTGTTGATTAGGAGACACCACTTTCCTGCCTCCTTTCGCTCCCTTTCACTTGGGGCTGCTGCAGTCAGTCATTCTGTCTGTTTGTTTATCTGTTTGTTTGTTTGTGGGACGCGTGGGGAATTAGGTGCCGTCCCTGCGCAGGCCGTGCTGACCTCTGACCCGCCCATCGCACGCGTGCTGCCGGGCGAGGGCTGACCACAGCGACTGAGCCAGCCGGCTCCCGTCCTCTCCTGGGAGAGAGAGGGGGGCCACGGTGGGCGGGTCTGCCTTTGGGAGCCCACCTCTCCCCCATCCCCACGGGGGGACGGACGGACAGGCTATCTCAGCAGAGCATTTATTTCCAGAAAGGCCTCAGCTCACCCTTCAGAGGAGCCTCACAACCTCGGCTTCCGGGGAGCAAATTCCCCCCAGAGTTAAAGTGAGGAGCCTCCGGGGGGGCCCAGTGCCCCGTGGTCCTCCCGACGGGACCCCCCGAACGGTGCCTCGTGCCGGGGAAAGGCAGCGTGGGAAGCGCGCTCTGTGGGTGTGTGACACCCTGTCCCGGCCATCCCTCCCATCCAGGCCCTCCTTTCACCTCAAATGCTCTGTTCTTTACCTGCACACACACACACACACACACATACACACATACACACATGCACACACGCACCCCCCCCCCCCTTCTCTCTCCTGTGCTTCGGTTCTCACACAGAGTGGCTGGTAGCTGTGGCGCTTTATCACTTGGTCCCTGTCTGGCTGAGTCTTTCTACTTGTTCTGCGCCCTCCCCAGGACCGAGGCTCTGTCCGCTGAGGACGTCCTTGGCAGGCCTGTGAGCGGGAAGCCGGAAAGGGGGCCCTCTCTGCTTGGGGTGCAGGCAGGCGCGGGGGCGGGGCGTGCCCTGGGGAACATGTGGGTTTAAATCGGCCTCAGGAATGAAGCCAGAGAAAGCGCCGAGATGCCGACCCGGAGGCTCAAGACTCCGGTGCCGATACCGGCCTCCTGAGCCGCCCAGGCCGCAGCCGTGCCCTGTCCGGGCAGGAACCCCCCGGCCAGCGTGCCAACGCCCCGCGGGGCGCTGCTCAGCCCGGCTTTTGAAAACCAAGACGTGAGCCCACACCGCAGATGGCTTTAAAGGGCGCTGATTCCTCTAGGGGGCGGGGAGGGACAGTCTGGCTGCCGAATTCTTGAGATTCTCCAGGCAGAGACGTCTGTGCTGAATTAACACCCCCCTCCCCTTCCCCTGCCCCAAACGTCCCAAGTATGTCTTCTATTTTCCTTGAGAGCTGGAGAGTCTCCGCCTCGGCCACGGGGCAACGCGAGCTGGCAGCTGGGGAAGGCTGTCGCTCCCGAGACCATCGGGGCAGCTTCATCTCTGCCGACCCTGACCACATACCGCACAGCTCTGCACGGCAGCCCTGCGCGCTCCTCCCAAACCCCAACCATCCAGGGCGGATGCTCATCTCGCAGCCGCCCCGCAGGGCGCTGGAGATGCTGGTGGTTGGCAGCAGAAGGAAGAGTCTTCGGGAAAGCGCTTTGCAAAACAAGTATTTGCCCTGGCCTGGCCGGAAGCGAGGTGTGTGCTTGGCCAGCGAGGGCGGTGGTCGGCTTGTAGTTCTCAGGTCCTCCACAAGAGGGCGCTTTGGTATCCCATTGAACAAGACCCCAGGGATTCGGGGGTATGTGTGGGGGGTGGGGTGGGGTGGGAAGGAGGATGTTTAGTAGAAGTATTTATACCCGGGGCCTGCTTACTCTTGGCAAAATTGCTTCTGACCACAGGTAAGGAGAGGGAATGTTCTGTTTTGTAGGCGACTTGTCCCTCTGCAGCTAGCATGGAAGCTTTTTAAAAAATATATATATTTTATTGATTTTTTTTTTTTTTTTTACAGAGAGGAAGGGTGAGGGATAGAGAATTAGAAACATCGATGAGAGAGAAACATCTATCAGCTGCCTCTTGCATACTTCCAACTGGGGATGTGCCTGAAACCAAGGTACATGCCCTTGACCAGAATCAAACCTGGGACCCTTCAGTCTGCAGGCCAACGCTCTACCACTGAGCCAAACCGGTTAGGGGCTTGCATGGGAGTTTGTAGCCCCAGACTGAGTTGCTTAGAGCTCACGCCTGCTGAGGAGGAGACCAGGCTTGTCCAAGTGTGGTGCCCTTCTGCACGGAGTCCACCGTGGGCAAAACGAGGACACGGCCCGGCCGAGGACTGCCACCGGTCTCTCAATGTCCCCAGGGGGACAGCCTCCCCAGCGACCCCTGCCTCCTCCCGGTCTCCATTCCCACGGCGTGAAAACCACGTCCCTGCCACAACCCCCACCGGATGCCTCGGTGTCTGAGGGGGAGCTCAGCCGGGTTCTAGGAGGGGAAACTAGGAAAGCTGATGAAACGAGTTCCCACGGAGGTATACATTAATCACCCCCCCCCTCCCCAGCCCCTTCGGAACCAGAAACAGATAAGCAAGACGTAGTGCGAGAGAGAGCACCACACGCAGGCTCCCGGGGATAGAATCCCAGCCCTGGGCAACGGGTGTGGGCAAAAGGTTTTATGTCCGAGGGACGTGGGTTTGAATCCAGAGCTTCTCACTGGATTTAGGACGGTCACTTCTCAATAATGAATTTTAGGACAGTCACTTCTCAATAATGAAGTTTAGGATAGCCACTTCTCAGTAATGAACTTAGGGGTGCAGTCAGGAGCAAAACCAGACAGGACTCCCTTCCCAGGACCCCTGCCCCAGAGACAGACAGGAACCAGTCACAGAAAGGCACCCACGTTCACAGCTGGGGGTAGATGCTGCGGTGGCAGTAACCAGTGAGGCTCCCCAAAGGGTGCGCCCACTCCCCCACCCCCATCATGTGCCCGGCACATGATAGGGCTGCACTCTCCCACTCCCTCTGAAGCTGCATCGGGCCATGGCTTGCTTTGGCCAAGGAGACGTGAACCTAAGGGTGTCCTGCCTCAGGGATGAGCAGAAGCGTTAAAGCCAGTCACCTCCGGCCACAGTCCCCTCCCACTGGGAATGTGGGGCACGTGTGGAGACGAAGCCTCGGCGAGGCCTGGGTCCCGGGGCGACCGTGATGGGCTAGCCCTGCCCCCCACACCCTGCCACAAGGAACAGGTAGCAAAAGGGAGAAGTAGAGCTTTGGTAACCCACGGAGATGAGGGCCTGTTTGTCGCTGCGGCAGAGCCTGGCCTGTCCTGACGGGTCCAGCGCCACTGAACAGGGACTCGGCGCTGGGAAAGGTGCGGTCAGGGATTGGGCTGGGCAGGGAGGGCCGGTCAGGAGAGTGTCTCTGGAGAGGTGAGGTCTGGGCTGAGGTCCGAGGAAGGCAGGGAGGGGCGCTGGAGGAAGTGCAGCCCACAGCTTGGACTAGGGACGGAAATGCAGTGGACAGGTTCACCTCTCTGAGCTAATTGGCAAAATGGGGCTGAGAGACGTGTCCACAGGACGAGCCATAACGGAGCGAGGGCTCCCCGCCGAAGCCGGGCATGCAGTCAGTGCTCAACGCGAACTGTGTTTCTCCGAAAATAAGATATCCTCTGAAAATAAGACCTACTTACAGGTTTCCTTTTGAGTGAAATGTAAGGCATCCCTCCCCGAAAATAAGGCCCCCAGGCTCTTTCTCAGAAGGAAATTACCGTAAACTGGTCGCTAGGGCCGCCCAGACTGGCAGCGTGGCTCCTCCTGAGGCCTCCTCTCCCGTGTCCTCACGTGGTTGTCCCTCCGCGCGCACCTGTGTCCTAACCTTCTCTTCTTGTAAGGACACCGTCAGAGCTCACGGGGCCCACCCCTATGACCCATTTTACGACCCCTCCACCCCCACTCCAGTGTGGCCCCTGTACCTCATTTCTTAACATTTCTCTTTTCTGGCTTCAACGTGTAACAGGAACTTCCTAGAGAAACTGGCCAATTGGAAGAATCGCATAGAACTGTGGTCGGCAAGCCTCTGCTCTCGAGCCACACGCGGCTCTTTGGCCCCTGGAGTGTGGCTCTTCCACAAAATACCACGGCCTGGGCGAGTCTATGTTGAAGAAGTGGCGTTAGAAGACACTTAAGTTTTAAAAAATGTGGCTCTCCAAAGGAAATTTCCATGGTTGTGCTGTTGATATTTGGCTCTGTTGGCCGATGAGTTTGCCGACCGCTGGCATAGAAAATCAGAAGCCGACATTCCGCACCCGATGCTTTCCTTGAGCAAAGTTCTCTCCGCTCTTTTTCCTCCGCACGTATATGTTCCGTGGAAAACTCCCGGAACTTCATGCGTGTGATTTTTCTCTTGTCATTCCCCCCACTTTCTTCACGCTCGCCAAGCACATTCTCAAGTCACTAAGCCGCTTTCCAAACTCCAGTCTCCTGGCCCCGTGGCCTGGGGTGGGATTTATTTTCTCTTCTGACCCCTGGGGTCCCCTCGGTCTCCTCTGCCACCCCTCCCTGGCTCCACTCTGCGGCGTGTCTCCCCTCCCGGAGTCAGCTGCCCCCTAAGCCACACCTGGCTCCGGGCCTTTGTGCTTGGAGGAGGGCAGACGCTCGCTGACGCCTTTCCTTCCATCCCCCAGGGCCCGGGGGAGGCGGTCAGACAGGCTGCAGTCCATTTGCAGGAGGGGACGGACGGAGGGACAGACTCCTCAGGAGTGTTTGATGGCAGGAGAGGGGCGGACTCCTGGGCAAGGTCACGGGCAAGGTCAGCGTGTCAGGAGCAGCCGCACCTCTGCATCGTCAGGGGCTCCATCACCCACCCTGTGAGTGCGCGGGCAGTCAATTTCCTTCAGCCGAGCGGGCCTGGGCCTCGTTAGCCCTGTGAGGCCGAGGGCGGGATTGGTCTCGTCTTGTTTTCCCTGCAGCCGGCTTCCCGGGAGCCACTGTCCTGGCACCGAGGCCTCAGCGGCTCCACCCGCTTCCCCGGCCGGCGGAGGCCTGGCAGGGCCGCGGCTGTCTGCTCGCCGGAGAGCCCGCAGATCCTGCTCTGGGCCCTGGGCCTCCCTCCTCCGGCCTCTCCCGGGCCAGGGAAGCCGGAGAAGCCCCCACCCCACCGTTGCCGACGCCGGTGAGCACAGTGTGGCATCCTCCAGGCCACATGGGACCGAGCAGGGGAAGGGAGTCATGCTCCATGAGTGGCCCCGGGTGCCCACCACGTCAGCCCATCGAGGGCCCTCCTCCAGCTCCTCGTGGGGAGCCCCTTCAAGGTGACGTCAGAGACGGGAGGAGGTGCGCTGGGACCCCAGAGGACGGAGCAGCAGGCGGGCCTGGGCGGGCGCTGAGTGGGGTGACTGCCTAGACTCGACTCCCGGCCCCTCACTTCTTGGCTGGGGAGACCTGGTGCAACTTCCTTGTCTCTGGTTTCTCCTCCTACGCCCCACCCCTGAGGATAAGGAGGGGGGAATGAGAGGATGGCACACAGTAGGACCACATAAAGTGCCGGGTTTCCTCCTCATTCATTCATTCCACAGTTCGGCACTAATGCGATCCCAGGCCTGGCAACGGAGCAGTGACGGGACCCGTGGGTGACCCTCCGCCTCAGGAAAGGTACGGTTTAGCCGGGGTGACAGGCACCCAGTTACGGTGATAATCCAATAGTTGCCAGTGGACGAGAGCCAGCGGGGAGGAGCTGCAGCGCAGACAGCACACCCGGGCCAGTCCCGGGGCGATGTCACCGGAGGCCCATGGAGGGTCTCCTCCGGGGCAGCAGGTCAGGCGGAGACCGGCCTGCTGGTGCAGGGCCGCCCGAGGAGGGTGTGGGGGCAGGGAGCACCCTGCCAGAGGGGCGGCCGTGCCAGGCCTGCGGTGCGGGGAAGCAACAGAAAGCTGGTGTGACGGGGAGCAGGACACACGGGGGCGGGGGGGCTGTGTGTGAGAGAGAGCGGGTGGGTGCAGGGACTCCCAGCCAGCCCCATCTCCCTCCCCTCCCGGGGTGTGCGAGAGGGCCCTTCCTCCCCCTGCAGCAACTCCCCCTCCTCCCACGGGCTTAATTTTTAAAAACATCAACAAATATGAATTCATTATAAACTTAGTCTGGCCTTTAATGCCCAAATGACAACCCTAGACTGGGAACCTTGCCGGCCTTATTATTGTCATGAGATATTCCAGTTCTTCTGTAATCTGTGTGTGTGTGTGTGTGTGTGTGTGTATATATATATATATATATATATATATATATATATATATGCCTATGACCGAATGACCAGAATGACCAGTTGACCACTTGCTATGGTGTGCACTGACCACCAGGGGTCAGGTGATCAATTCAGGAGCTGGCCCCTGGTGGTCAGTGCACTCCCACAGTCAACCTCCTCGCAGCTGGCCAACTGCCCGCAGTCTCTTCCACCCCCCTTCCTTCCTCCCCCCCGGCTGGCCAGCCTCTATCGGCCCCTGATGCTAAAACCCATGGTCTGCAAACTGCGGCTCTCTAGCCATGTGGGACTCTTTGACCCCTTGAGTGAAAACACCACGGCCTGGGCGAGTCTATTTTGAAGAAGTGGCGTTAGAAGGAGTTTGAGTTTAAAAAATTTGGCTCTCCAAAGAAATTTCAGTCGTCGTCCTGTTATTTGGCTGCTCTGCGGACGGATGAGTTTGCCGACCCCTGTGCTAAACCATTCGTAGACGGCCTGCTTCTGGGTGGGGGTTTCGTAAGTAGCAGAGCAGCTCTCCAGCTGCGATCGATCTATAGAAAGTCGGCCCTCGACACAAGGGTTTGTCTCACTCCTGTCCTCTCCCGTCCCCGGCGGCCGCTCACCCACCCGGACCTGCAGCGAGGGAGGAGGAGGGGGAGAGCGGGGAAGACACGGTGGGGGGCGGCATTGGCTTCTGGCGTCCGGTGTCCAGTGTCTGTTCTTTCTGCACCCGGTCCGGCGACTGTGGCCTCCTCTCCTGACCCCCGGGGTGGGATGGGGAACCAGGGTGGGTGGCAGCGGATGCAGCCCCTTTCCCAGGGGTCCGAGGGCTGGCTCCCTCCTTGGAGCTGCCAGCCAGCCCCCCACAGTTCCTTCTCCTCCCTCCCCCGTGCACGAATTCCTGCACCGGGCCTCTAGTGGACATATCGTTGACACATCACGTTGCTTAGGTTTAAGGTGTGCAGCGTGTTGGTTTGATACATTCGGATTTTTGCGCTCTGATCACCAGGTTTGGGGGTAACGTAGACTGCACGTTTTGGGGAGCTCGAAGGATTTCCCTGGGTGGACGTGGCTTCACGTCTGACGCAGGCGGAGGGCAGGCGCCCGATCTCGCGTTCTCTGTGTGAGCGACGCATGCAGTCTGCCAAGCCCACGCCGCTCAGAGAGCAGCCTTTCACGCCGCGGCTAAGCGCACGCCCACATCAGTAGACCGGGGCCCGGGGAGCCGTTTGATCTCAGCAGGAAGCGGCCCAGGCTGGCATTTTGACATTTGGAAACAGTGAATACAATTACCCATCTGTGGACCAAAAGCGTTTTTCTTCCCTGAGGGAAGTTGAAGGTATGTTGCCTGTGGTGGAGTTTCTCTCCAAGAGGCCCCCTCTGCTTTGGGCAGCGTGGGGAACCCTCCCCAAAGTTTAATTCGAAAAAGAGGGGGAACGCCCAGGCGGCGTGGCTCCGGGGTTGAGCGTCGACCTATGAACCAGGAGGTCACGGTTCTATTCCTGGTCAGGGCACATGCCCGGGTTGTGGGCTCCCTCCCCTGTGTGGAGCGTGCAGGAGGCAGCCGATGAATGATTCTCTCATCGTTGATGTTTTTATTTCTCTCTCCCTCTCCCTTCCTCTCTGAAATCAATAAAAATATATGAGGGGAGGAGAGAGAGAGAGAGAGAGAGAGAGAGAGAGAGAGAGAGAGAGAAGGAAGAAGGGCTTATGCTAGAAGGCTCGTCCTCTGGAGCTGACCTACAGTCAGAGAAGGGAGGGAGGCAGGTCCCTCCCCAGCCCCGTGAGCAGGGGGTGACCTCATCCTTGCCTATGAGACCAGACTTGATGTGAAAATCACACATCCAGCCAACGGCAGGGCTGGGAGGGGACCTTGCGTTTCCTGACTCCCAATTCCGTTTTTTCCCGTGCCTGCTGGGTCCATCTGTGTTCCCCTAGCATGTGTACGTGAAGTCCTAACCCCCTGTAAGTGACCTTACTTGGAAATAGGGTCTTCACACAGCCCCAGTTCGTTAAGATGGGGTCATGCTGGGTGAGTCCGTGTTGGAGAGGCAGGGACATGGCACAGAGGGAAGGCGACGTGAAGACACTGAGAGCGCTGTCACAAGCCCAGGGATGCTCCAGGCCTCAGGGAGCCCGGATCCATCTTCCCTCACAGCCCCCGGACGGAACCACGCCTGCGATGCCTTGAGCTTGGACCTCACCCTCCAGACTGTGAGACCGTCAATGTGTGTTACTTGAGCCACGTTGTCATGGCAGCGCCAGGAAAAGGAACGCACCATTCACCACAGTAAAGGATATTGCAGGCCCTAACCAGTTTGGTTCAGTGAATAGAGCGTTATCCCATGGACTGAAGGGTCCCAGGTTCGATTCCGGTCAAGGGCATGTACCTTGGTTGCGGGCACATCCCCAGTTTGTGCAGGAGGCAGCTCACGGATTATTTTCTTTTTGTACAGTTCTGATCTTTGTGTATTTTTGCTTCCTTGTATTCCAAATCGCTGATTTGATTCTCAGTCCTCACCCTCCCGCTGAGTCCACACACGCTGTGCTCCACGCCACGTGTCCTCATAACGTGGACGTTGGAAGACCCCAAGGGCTCGGTGGTTCCTTTGGTGATTTGTCGGGCCTCTCCCCTCACACGCTCCCCGACCTTTCCTTACGCTTACACGTCTGGGCTTTTGGCGAACGAAACATTAATTTTCCTTTGTAAAAAAAAAAGTCTTTATTGTTGAAAGTATTACATCGGTCTCCCCCTTCTCCCCATCAACCGCTTCCAGATGGCTCTCTCGCCCTCCCACCCAGCCCCGGCCCCTCACCACCGCTTTGTCTGTGTCCACGGGCTATGCAATATGTGCATCCAAGTTCGTGGGCTGGTCTCTTCCCGGAACGCCGACCGGAAAGGACGGAGGCGCCCCAGCGTTCATGGCGGCGCCGCTGACCGCGGCTGAGACTGGGAAACAGCCCGCGTGCCCGTCCACGGAGGAGGGGACGGAAGCGCCGCGGTGCCTCCGCACGTGGGGTCCTCCGAGGCCGTGGGAAAAGGAAGAACTCCATCATTTGCGTCAGCTCGGACGGACCAGAGAGAGCGCCGTGCTCCTTTCGCTGCGGGTGCCTGACCCTTGGTTCCGCTCAGCCAAATGCAGGACATCTCTGCAACCACCACCGCAGGGTGGCCCCGGGGTCCGGGCCGACTCAGCATCCCCCCCGGGGTCCAGGCCAGTCAGGCCGAAGGGACCGCAGCGAGGAGCCACGGGGTTTCATCAGATCGAGCAGCCCCCAGTCCCCGGCCCGCCCCTTTCCCTTCCCCCCACCATCTCCATCAAGAAATAAAGCTGTTTTAGAAATCTGGGAGGATGGCCAAAACCGGTGTGGGTCAGTGGATAGAGCGTCGGTCTGCGGACTGAAAGGTCCCAGGTTCGATTCCGGTCAGGGGCATGTACCTTGGTTGTGGACACATCCCCAGCAGGGGGTGTGCAAGAGGCAGCTGATGGATGTTTCTCTCTCATCGCCTTCTATCCCTCTCTCTTCCTCTCTGTAAAAACTCAATAAAATGTATTTTTTTAAAAAGAAAAAAGAAAAGAAATCGGGGAGGAGGTGCCGCCTTCCCCCCACAGCAGGGTCACAGCTCCGCAGACCGCCCTGTCCGCCTGGGCCCACGGACACGCCGTGGCGGGTGCTTCCGGGGCATCACGGGAGTCGCCGAGCACGCGTGACCTCAGGACGGCTCAGGCACTGCGCTGGGGTTCCAGAAAGGAGCCCCGTGCTACAGCCAGAGAGTGGCACCCTCCTTTCCACCTTGCCATGGATTGGATGGTCCTGGGTTCGATTCAGGTCGAGGGCCGGCGCCTCGGTCACAGGCTGGATCCCGGGCCGTGTGTGTGTGGGGGGGGGCCTGCAGGAGACCACCGACGGGTGTGTCTCCCTCACATTATGATGTGTCTCTCTGCAAATGGAGCACTCTAAGACTCGATCCTACCACTGCGCCATCGAAGATAAAAACCGGGTTCGAACCTGGCTTTGTTCGGTTTTGCGGCTGCTTCTCCCTCGGCCGGGGCCTCTGGGGGCCGACGGGAGCCAAACCCAGCAGGTCCGGGCGCAGACCGGGTCCGACGGCCTGGGGGCGGTGGGACGAGGCGCGGTGCCTCCGCACCTCCGCTTCGGGACGAGGTCCGAAGGCTGATCCCGAAGCCGCCCTGGCCTTCTGTGCATTAAGCCCACTGGCCTCTGACCTCCGGGTTCCCGTGGCATCGGGAGGCTGGAACGGCAATGCACCCTCCTCGCTGTCACCCGAAGACCCGCAGTGAACGCGGGCGCGGACCCGCTGGGAGCCTCGCGTCCGCACCGTCGTCTCTGGGAGGGAGGGGAGAGGAGCTTTGCAGGGAGACTTGCCTTCCGAAGGCCTTTCCCTCCGGGCGCAGCCGCCGCGGCCCTGCTCAGCGGCTTTCCCCATGAGAACCTGAGAACTGCCGGGTGAGAAACGCAAGCCGGGCCGGTGCTCTGAACGTTCATCAGACGAAATGCTGTGAAATGAGTGTCTGGCCAGTAAAACACCTGATGCCAAACGAGACTGGCCGGGGGGGAACTCCGCGTGGGAGCACGCTCCTGGGAAACGGAGGAAGGGGAAAGAATATTCTGGAGCCGCTATATGCATTCCTCCAGAAGCAAAGGCGGCGCTTTTGGCATGCCGAGGGCAGAGAGGGCCGAGTGGAGAAAGATGTGGGAGCTGAGGACCGGCTCCTCGAGTTCAAATCCCAACTTTGCTAGCTCTGCTCGGGCCGCTACATGAGCTCTTTTCTGCTTCAGGTTTCTGGTCTGTAATTTGGGGGAAATAGCAGTCTTTCCCCCTAAATGTTGCTGTGAGGGTTGAGCTCCTCCATCTGAGGCGGTCAGCAGTGCCCGGTGCCCGGGAAGTGCCGGTCTCCGCTGGCGACCACCGTTACAGCGCGCAGGCTGGAACTGGAATGTGCTCCAGAGGTGCCGTGTCCACATCTCTGCCCGGGGGCTCCAGCCCTGGGTCCCTCCTTTCTCCGGGGGCACCGGGGACCTTGCCCTGCTCAGGGACGGTGCCAAGGCCACACAGCCGGTCTGGGTGGAAAGAAAGGGGTGTCAGCAGCCAGCAGAGTGGCCCACGGACTCCACGACTCCCGCCCCGCGCACGGCAGCAAAGCGGTGACCTGGGGTGATGGGGAGAAAGCACCCTGGCTGCTTCGGCTTCTGCTCGGCCAGCCGTCACTCCCCAGGGCTGCGGGGAAAGCCACCCCGCCCGCCATGGCCTCTGCGTGTGTATGTGTGTGTGAGTGTGTGTGTGAGTGTAAGTGTATGTGTGTGAGTGTGTGTATGTGTGTGTGTGAGTGAGTGTAAGTGTGTGATTGTGTGTATGTGAGTGTAAGTGTATGAGTGTGTGTGTATGTGTGTGATTGTGTGTGTGAGTGTGTGTATGTGTGTGACTGTGTGTATATGTGTGTGAGTGTGTGTGTGAGTGAGAGTGTGTGTGTGTGAGTGTGTGTGTGTGAGAGTGTGTGTGTGTGTGTGTGTGTGTGTGTGTGTGTGAGTGTGTGCAGGACCAGAGCTGGAGGACCATGGCTGGGATGGCGGGGATGGCAGGAGGTGCGGGGAGCGCCTTTCGCTCTCAGTGCGGCTTAGGAAGGTGACGTGACCTCCCCGTGTCACACAGCTGGCCGGGGCAGCCTGACCCGGGTGTGGGACAGTCGGATCTTCCTGCTCCCCCCTAACCGCTCCCCCCTAAAGGCGGAGCTCTCTGTAAGCTTTACTCAAGCACAGGAGAGGCAGAATGGAGAACATGCTATGTTTCCCATCTGGAAGAGGTGTGGCAATTCCGATTTCTGGGCCTCCATCCACTTTTCATAAAGGGCCGAGGGGTGAGCAATCTGGTAAATAACAGACAATATCCCACGTCCACGCCGTGGGCTGGCCGGCTCCCGCGGAAGTTACTAGCTTGGCGTGGCGGAGCACTCCCCCGAGAAGCTGTTCTGTTCCTGGCCGATCCGCCCAAACATGGTTTTAAAGGTTTGGGGTGTAGTCTGGCCCCAAGATAGCCGACGTAGGCTGACGATTAAGGCGCAGATGCAATTTCACTTTTCTATTAAAAATAAAACGTTTATTAAAATGTTGTTATGGCCTCTGAGGGGCATATTAGCCTCCACACTGACCGGCGGGGGGAGGAGGGAATGCTCTGGAGGGCCTCTCAGAGTTTGAAATGATGAGATGGACCGCCCTCCTCGCGGACAGCTGGGAGGAAGGTGGCGCCTCGGTTACGGGGCCCCGGGCCCGGTTCCCTGACGTTTCAGGCGGAAGGCCCCGGCAGGACAGACTGAGGTCCCCCAGGGAGATCTGAGGCCGGGAAAGGCATCGGGGCCCGAAGGAGATTGCCTTCCTAACCTTCCTGTAAACGGAGTCTGTCAGAGGCCGAGTCCTCTGGCTGACACCTCCCTGCGTCAGCCGCCGGCCCTTGCCCAGCTCGGACAGCCTGCGGCCGCACGGCTCCCTGGGCGTCTCCAGAGGCCGGAGCGGAGGCGGATGGGAAGACCCGAGGGCCCGGGAGAGGGAGGTCAGACGGAGACAGAGAAGGAGGAGTGTGTGGCCCAGCAGGTGGCTCTGCCCGCTGCAGGAGCTCAGACAGGCTGCTCAGAGGGAGCCCACCCCGCCCCCGGGAGAGGGAGCTGGTGCAGAGCCCCCAGCTGCCCCAGGCCCCGTCCCCACCCCTGCTCCCCGGGCAGCGGGGGGGGGGGGCAGGACTTCCCAGCTCCTCCAGCTTTTCCTGCGGCCGGAGGAAGCCCTCAGGTGAGGGGAGGCCGAGCTGGTGCCGGAAAGTGGGCAGTGCAGCTGACAGGTGAGAGCTCCACGGTGTCCACCCCACGGGGAGACCCCCCAACCCCCCTCCTGGCACCAGTCACTGTCTCTGTGCGGACAGAACACCTGCTCCTGGCCCCGCCTGGACCCACTGCCTCTCTGAGGCTGAGTTCACCCACTTCCCAGCCTGGGGATGAGCCTGCACGGGCTCGTCCATCAAATGGGATGGCAAGTCGCACCTGCAGGGGGCGGGCGGGCAGGGTCACACACCTGCCCCCCACCCCCACCCCCGCTCAGGGGTCCTAGCCTGAGCCTCCACCTCTCGCCCCGGCAGAGCCAGGCTGCCCCTTCCCCGGGGCCAGAGGGCAAACAGAAGCTCCGGTGACAAGTGTGACTCGAGGTGGGCTGGCTCGGCCTGCCGGGATTGGGCACAGACCTGTGGCCCGGGAGGCCTGGGCTCCACCCCAGGCAGGGCACAGGCCTGGTTAGGGGCTCCGGCCCCAGGGGGGGGCCTGCAGGAGGCAGCGATCCATGATTCTCTCTCATCCTCCATCTTTCTCTCTCTCTCTCCCTCTCCCTTCCCCTCTGAAATCAATTAAAATGTATTTAAAAAATAAACAAATAAAATGCCAGACTCCTCGCCTCTAGTGAGCTCTGCTGACCGGGCGGCCCACCTTTCCCACCCTGAGCCCAGGGCACCCGCAGCGGGGATGGCCCGGGGGCACGAGAGGATCAGACCGTTTCTGCAAAGTCTCACACACACAAACGGGTCTGCCCTCCCCGCCTCCCCCCTTCCCCGCCCTCTCCCCGCCCCCCTGCCCCTCCCGCCACCGGAAGGAGAAGGCCCTCTCAGTGTAATTTCAAACAGCCCCTCTTCGGGGGCTGTGGCCACAGGACCCTAAACAGGCCTCGCTCTGGATCCTGGGGATCCCAGCAGGAGCCGGTTGAACTGCCCCGGGCGGGAGGGGAGGAGGTGGGGAGGGGGTGGGGGTGGGGGTAGGGGGGCAGGTCCCATCCCCAGGACCCATAAAATTGCCATGACTCCTCCTCGGGGCTCAGGCCCTTTACAGTTTCAAAGCCCTTTCCTGTCCGGCTTCTCCTTTGATCTCTGAAACCAGCCCTACTGTGAGCAGGCCCGAGCGGCCTCATTAGAGTCCCTTTCGCCGGGTCAGGGAGGCCCAGAGCGGGTGAGCCACCCCTCCACGGTCACACAGCAAGGCACACGGAGCGGGACCCCGCCTCCAGACGCGATCTGTCCCCACGGAGGCCCCGTGTACCCCGATATCAAGCCCTGAAGCTCTGGCGGCCGGCCGGTCCCTTCCTGCCTGTTAAAAGGAGCTCTCGGCGGTGCCCGCCCCCTTCCTCCTCTTCCGTAAGTGGAACCATTAGCTTTTATGGACAGGACTAATGCTTTTCATTTAGGGCCAATTACAATAGGAAGGGAGCCGCTTAAGGGTAACTGGGTGATGAAAGGCTGCCATTAGGGCCGGGCTCCGGGGCTGCTGTTTCCCATTTGTAACGCCGGCCCCGCACGCCAGTCATGCTCGGCCGGAGCCGGTGGCGCCCCGGGAGCGCTCCGGGCCGCCCGGGGAAACCCAATCCTCTTATCAAGTCGCCAGATGGCCCCGGGTCCGAGAGCCCGCTTACGTCACGTGCTGGTTCCCCTCCGCGCCGCCCCGATGCTGCCTCACCCCACGGGCCTTCCAGGAGCCCCGGTGCTGCTCCCCAAACAACTGCGTTCGGGGTTTTACCGGCGCCCCCACTCGGCTTGTAAACGTCTGCTCATTTTTCCCACCTGTTTTTATTTTTATTTTTTTGCAATTCTGTTCAAGATGGGAGAAGACCCATATTCGATTCGGCGCCTCCCCCGTCCTGGGTGCTGGCGTCCACCCGTCGTTTCTCTCCCATCCGGTGGCCCCTGAAGTCGCCCTCAGATGCCCCCATGTCACAGAAGAGGAAATGGGGCTCCCGGCGGCCCCCGCGCTCGGCAGGAAGTGGAAGGCTTCTCTGCCCCTTGGCAGGGCTGCCAACTGAAAGATGAGACGGAGGAGGCCGGGGACCAGGACCCAGGCTTCGTTGGAGGAGGAGACCCGGCCGGCTGCTCCCGCAGGAAGGGAGCGCGTGTGCAGGGGTGAAGGCCCGTTTGAGGGGAGGAGTGGGGTGGGGTGGGCTCAGGGTGCTCGGTGGGCACCGATTGGTGGTTTCATGTAAGGCACACGGTTAGGGACCTAGGGACTCAGGAATCTGGGCTCAGGGTATGTGGCAGGTGCTGATGGGTGGTTCAATGTGTAGTCTACATGAGGTGCCTGGTTAGGTGCTCGGGAATGTCCAGGCCGCAGGTGCAGGTTACGTCATACTCCGCCCACCAGGTGGGGGAAGGGAGGACCTGTCACAAACAATTTGGAGTCAAGACTAAAAGTTCCTAGCAGTGTGATACATGTGCATTTATTCCTAGGAGTCCGAAACAGTGTGCATTTATTCCTAGCAGTGGGATACAGTGTGCATTTATTCCTAGCAGTGGGATACAGTGTGCATTTATTCCTAGCAGTGGGATACAGTGTGCATTTATTCCTAGCAGTGGGATACAGTGTGCATTTATTCCTAGCAGTGGGATACAGTGTGCATTTACATGGCATTTCCCCTCTAGCCCGGAGACTGGGCAGGACCTGAGATTGTGTGGGGAGCCAGCTGGCTGCGGTGGGGTGTCTGCTCCCTGAGGGTTTGGCATGGTGGCCGCCTGTGTTTGTGTGTTTGTCCTTCAGGTTTGGGTCAGGGAACCAGCACTCGCCTTAAGGGGCTGGGCCAGGGGGGTGAGTCCTGGGAGGGACGAGGGATATAGAGAGAAATGAGGAGCGTGAGCAGCGGGTCAGCCCCGGACAGAAGGGAAGGAGGCGGCTGCCATGGCTGTGAGCCCTGCAGACAGATGGGTTCAGGGGGCGGGAAAGTCCCCATGCCCAGGGTGGGGAGGGTGTTGGGGGTAGGGTGGGGGGTGGAGGGGGATGCTTCTGCTTGTGACGTCACTCCAGGGGGCGGGGTGAGCGCACATCCGCTGAGCGGTGATGCTCCTGGCAGGGAGTGCCTGTGAGCAGGGGCTGATGCCCTCCGCCCGGCTGGGGTGTCGGGGGACAGCCGCTGTGCCCCTGTCCACGTTGGATGCGGGGGGCACCTGTGTGACCTCCGCCTGAGGTCCCACAGCCCGCCCTTCCGGTCTGGGATGCCATGTGTGAACATACACGCAACGTTGGCTGCTTTCCTCGCAAGGAAACCATGGCCGCATCCGTGATGCCCTGGTCATGGCTGGTCTTAGAATTGAGGACACACAGGCTCCCCGACCCCGAGCTCACCTGGTTCGTGTTGTCCCCAGAACAGGCATCCTGTGTTTTCTGTCCCAATGTGTCCAGACTCGATGCCTCTCCTAACACTTCATTTCTGGGTGAGAATTGTTATCATGAAAGTTGTGTTTAAATTAAAATGACTCAACACAAGGTTTTCTCCAGAGAAAACGATGCGTGGGAAAAGCCGCAGTTACATTCCCAGTAAGCGGTCAGGATGCCGCAGACCGCTGCCAGCCAGCGGGGCGAGTGTTCCAGAGGTGCTGCTGCCGAGAGAGGCCCCACAGACCCCTCTGGCCGGCCCTCCTCCGCTGCGGGGTGCGTGTCCGCGGTGCCTGAGGCTCCCCTCCCGCTCTGTGTCTGCCTCGTGGGGAACAGCGTGTGCCCCTCACAGGTGGAAGGTGGTGTGTGGAGAAAATTGGTTACAGAGGGAGAAAAGGTGCCACCGAAGCATAGTCACTTCCATCTTGTCTAGCAGACCGCTGTTTGAAACCCTCCGCTGTTGCTAGGTGGTCCCCTAACCTGTAAGCTCTGTCACTTTAAGACCATCTGTTGTTCTATAAAATGACTTTGTTTTTTTTAGTTCAAATAATAGAAAAAGATACACTGAACTGTCTGACCTTGCAAGCTAGCCATCCAGTGTAATAGACTAAACTAGACTAATGGTGATAATAATTATACCGAGGACAAGCTCATTATGCATTCAAGGTTACACCTGTCCTGTCCGTCACAATAACGCACACGGAGCCCTTTGCCACATCTGCAAACAAAGAGGCTCGGACAGTGTAAATATGAGAGACTTCCCCTAGGCCGGGGCTCAGAGATGTCGAAAAAGACACCTTCCTCTGGGCCCCCCACAATGGACGACTCCTAGGTAACTGGCTCATTGAGGCGTCTTGCATCTCATTCAATGATTTACGATACAACACGGCCACAGAGGAAGTGTGTCAGCTAGCTCTCGCTGTGTAACAAAACGCCCCCAACGGTCAGTGACATAAAATGACAATCGTGCCTCTGCCAGGCGACCGGAGGTTGGCTGAGCTCGGCCAGGCCCAGCCGATGACATTGCCGAGATGGAGGAGACCAGGTTTGGGGGGTGAGGAGGCTCAGTGGCTGGGTCCAGGGCGTGTTAGGTGCGGGAGAGCTGTTAGACATCCAAATAAAGGTGTCAGGCAGGAGGCTGGACAGCTGGGCCGGGCCTGGGCGTGGGCGAGGGCCTCAGAGAGACCAGTCTGGGGAGAGAGTGTGGGGGCATCTGCGGTCATTGGAAGCAGGAGCCGGGAAGAAGGCAGCCGGGGAGTGAAGGTGGAGAAGGGAAGAGGCTGAGTGTATCCAAGACCGCCAGAAAGGGGGGATTCACCGAGGTCGCCTCGCGCCTAAGAGACAGAGGCACCGAGCAGCCGAGCAGCTGCCTGCCCCTCCTCCACCGGCCCCCACGTGTGGCCCCGGCCTGGGCTTTTTGTTAAAAATAAACAAACAATAAAACACCCTGAAGCCAGGCGTGGCTCAGTGGTTGAGCATCAACCTATGATCTGGGAGGTCACAGGTTCGATTCCAGTCAGGGCACAGGCCTGGGTTGCAGCCTCGATCCCCAGTGTGGGGCGTGCAAGAGGCAGCCGATCAGTGATTCTCATCATTGATGTTTCTAATTCTCTCTTCCTCTCCCTTCCTCTTTGCAATCAATAAAATATGTTTTTTAATTTTTATTTTTAATACATTAAAAATATTTTATTTTTTAGAGAGGAAGGGAGAGAGACAGAGAGATAGAAACATTAATGAGAGAGAAACGTCAATCAGCTGCCTCCTGCACACCTCCTACTAGGGACGTGCCTCCAACCAAGGCACATGCCTTTGACTGGAATCGAGCCTGGGACTCTTGAGTCTGCAGGCCGAAGCTCTATCCGCTGAGCCAAACCGGTGTCAGCTAAAAATATATTTTTAAAAAGCTAAAAACAAACAAACAAAACAAAAACCCCTGAATCAGTCAACAACATCGAGAAATTGGATAGTTTCACCAAAAAGTCCAGATTTTCCGCTTCTCTCCACACACCAGCTCTGGGCGTGTGGGACCTGTGCTCCTGCCCGATAGCACTCCTCAGGGCTGAGACGTGGGTGCCGCAGACCCCGCCACTCCCTGCTGCCTCCGGCTGACCCACTGGGCTTGGCTCGCTGGTGTTTCCTGCCTAACCCCAGGGCCCTCGAGTTAGCAACGCCCTGGGCCTGGCCTGCCGTGGATTCCTCCAGGACTCCTGGCAGCCACGGCCTCAGAGCCGGCGGTCACCGCCTGCCTACCGGCAGCTCTCTCTGATGGCCAGGAGCGAGGGTTCGTGCCGAGGATGCAGAGAGCAGGCGTGTGAAGTGTTTTACGGGAGGAGCGGGGAGCCTTCCTCTCGGCTGCACATGGGCCACGTCCGGGCCACGTCCAAGTTCACCGGAAGGACTCAGTTCCCCCGGAGGCCCGTGGGACATGAGCAGGGAGGGGAGGGAGGAGGGAGGGAGGAGGGAGGGGAGGCCTGTGGGACATGAGCAGGGACAGGAGGAGGGAGAGGGAGGCGATCCTGCAGGGTCCCGGCGGTGGTGGCTCCCCCGGGCCCTCACAGGCTCTGGGTGCGTGGGGTCTGGATCGGCCACGGCAGGAAGTGGGGTCTCGATCGGCCACGGCGGGAAGTGGAAGTGCGAACGTGTCTCCCGGGTGCCGTCCTCAGCCTCTGCAGAGCCCGGAGGAATGAGCAGCGGCTCCGCTGTTCTTGGCACCGTTTGCTGCTGAAACGTGAAACAGATTCCAGCCGCCGAAGCCACAGCCAGCGAGGGGCCCGGAGCCTTCGCTCGGCCTGTGTCGGACCAACAGGGTGACCAGGACACGTGGGGGTCCCCGGCTCCCGGTGCCCTGCCCAGCTAACGGGGCAGAGACCGGGAGGGCTTGGTGTGGCTGCAGCGTCTCAGACACGCTCAGGCTTGTTCGCCGTCGTCGTGCGGGGAGAGTCAGCGGCCCCTGGCAGCTCCTGTCCCGCGGGGAGCTCAGGGGGTGGCGGATTGGGCAGCAGGGCTTGGAAGGTGAGTGAAGGTGAGTGAAGGGTGCAGTGAAGGTGAGGCGATGCGGGAGTGGGTGGGCCCCGAGTCCATAGGAAGGCCACGCACAGACACAGAGACACGCAGAGGGCGTCACTCGGTGGACAGAGCGCCGGCCCGAGGGCCGAAGGGCCCGGGTTCCATCCCGGTCGAGGGCATGCGCCCCGTGGCAGGCTCGGTCCCCGCGCTGGTCCTGGCGCGTGTGGGAGGCAACCGATCTATGTGTCTCTCTCTGGCTCCCCCACCCCGGTCCCTTCACACGGACGCTGCAGGAAGGAGTCTTCCTGGGACGCTCAGAGGGAGGGGGCCCAGCCGAGCCCGTGGCTTCCAGTCCAGGGTTCCAGCCTCCGGAACTGCGAGAAGTGACACGTTTTGGCCATTTCAACCACCCAGCTCTGTAACGGCGGCCAGGAAACTAATATCATAAAGGGGGGGAAATCAGAGATGGGTGTGTGTGTGTGTGTGTGTGTGTGTGTGGACACCAATGAAAAACTCACAACTTGCCAGCTACTAGCAAGTTAACCAACAACAACAAACAAACAGGTGGGGGAGGGGAAGGAGGAGGATGGCTGTTTTTCACGGGACGGTGTCTGCAGCACCAGGAGCTTCCCTCGATGTAACTGTCGCTGGCACCCACAAGGAAATGGGGCTCAGGGAGGTCACGCAGCCGCCCGGGTCCCGGTGCGGGCTCCGCGGGGACCGGCCGGGTCAGACCCACGGCGCTCACAGAGGCGGTGCCGGCCGTGCAGGCGGAGGCGTGCCGCGTGTGTGGGTGGGTGGGTGACCGCCCCAGTGCCCGAGTGGCCCCGACACGCTCACCTCCCCTCCGGTCCTGTTCTGAATGTGGCTCCCAGGGTCACAGTTCCAGGGAGACAGTCAAGGATCTTCCCCCTGAACGGAACCATGGCCCCAAAGTGGGGGCCGCTCTGGTGACAGCCACTCAGGGGTCCCTCCGGGAGGGACCCGGCCATGCGGGGTGACGTGGGACCTGCCACAGGACGCACCTCACGGGGCCCCTCCCTTCCCCCACGCAAGGCCCCCTCATAACGGGGCGGGGGCGGGGGACGGGGAGCAGACCCGGCCACTCCTGCCCCAGGCTCCAGGCACAGAGTCCTGGCGGGTAAGCCGATGCAGAGGGCATTTTGTCCGTCCGTCCGTCTGTCCGCAGCAGCCCTGAGGCAGCCACACGGCGAGGTGGCTCTCACACCGACCACCGTGGCCAGGAGCCGGCACGATGGCCCGGCTCCAGAGCTCACCGGCTCCCGATTTCTGGCGGCCACTCGGGTGCCCCGCGTTGGAAGGAGCCCTCGTGCGCGGAGATAAACAGTTGCAAATGGTAGCACTTCCCAAGCATCTTGTCGGGCGGTCTGGACAGAATCTAGTTAATCCGCCGTCCAAGTCGTAACACATTTGCGGTGGCCCCCAGCGTGTGAGAATCTGGTTCTCCGTCTGCGCGTGTGTGTGTGTCATTTTTTATCCCATTTCTATAATAGTTAACAACTGTATTACAACGCTGAAATATGAAACACGCCTCTGAAGCATGCCTGCAAGAAGAAAGAAAAAAAAAAACACACACACACACACAGTTTGAAATCGCTGGGTGAGATTTTACCAGGATCTTCCCAGCCCGGACGCGCTCGCGGCGAGAGGCCTGCGCCCGCTGCCACCACCGCACGGCACGCCAGCCCCGCCAACAACCGCTGCCTCCCAACAAGCGTGCGTTTCTCCCTCCCTCCCCGGAGGGGGCGGGCGACGAGGGCTGGGCTCAGCGGGTGGCTCTTCTGGCCTCGGTTGGGGTCACGCTCACTTCCGGTGGCTGGTGGCGGGCTGGCTGATCTGGAGTGGCCCCCCTGGGATTGGGGGGCATGGGGCCACCCCGGGGCCCCGTCCTCCAGGAGGCCGGCCCAGGCGCCGCTCACAGCGAGGGCTGAGCTGCAAGAGCAGAAAAGGCACCCATCAGCCCCTTTCCAAGCTGGTGCACGCCTTACAGTGTTCCACCTCATCCTTTTTATTTATTTTATTTTTTATTTTTTATTTATTTTTTCCACCACATCCTTTTGACCAAAGCAGGTCACGTGGGTGACCTCCCGGGTAGGGAGACAGACTCCGTGTCTCCTGGGAGAGGAACCGCAAAGTCGGAGCCAGCGAGGACTCAGTGAGATGCTCCATGGCAAACAGCCCCTCACACGTGCTCATTCGGTCATGCATGTAAGTGTCTAGCCCAGTGCCGGGCACAATTCCCTGCACCTGCCCAGACACCCCACTGTTTATTCAGCTTTTCCCCACCCCGCACCCTGTGCGGAGGGTCAAAGGTCAACAGTCTCTCAAGGCATCGTCTCAGCTGTTGTCATCAGCATTTGCTTTGGCTTCAGACCCAGCGGGTGTGTGCGTGTGCGTGTGCGTGTGTGTGTGTGTGTGTGTGTGTGTGTGTACATCAGTATTTTATTCAGAAAGAGGAACAGATAAGCATATTTGGACAAGAACTCATCCTGGTATTGTCAGTGTCAGAGAGGAATTGGAAATCACTTCCCTGTGCTGCTCCAGTGATGGAGGTGGTGGAGGCGATGGAGGCAATGAAGGTGGTGGTGATGATGGAGGTGATGGAGGCGATGGACTGATGGAGTGATGGAGGCGATAGAGGTGATGGAGGTGATGGAGGCGATGGAGGTGATAGAGGTGGTGGAGGTGTTGGAGAAGATGGAAGTGATGGAGGTGGTGGAGGAGATGGAGGTGATTGAGGTGATGGAGGCAATAGAGGTGATGGAGGTGGTGGAGGTGATGGAGATGATGGAGGTGGTAGAGGTGATGGAGGTGGTAAAGGTGATGGAGGTGGTAAAGGTGATGGAGGCAATAGAGGTGATGGAGGTGATGGCGATGGAGGTGATGGAGGAGATGGAGGCGATGGAGGTGATGGAGGAGATGGAAGTGAGACCTAGATCCCATCACTCCCCAGTCAGGGCCCTACGGTCCAGTTGCCCCGCCCCAGTGGCCCTCTGTGTCTTTGCTCTGCTCCTGGAGCTGGTCCAGAACCCCCTCCAGGCCAGGCCCCCCCCTCTCCCAGTGCCAGGCTCAGGGGCCTGGCGCCGAGGGGATGGATGCCCAAACCTGCCTGGGCCTGTCCTGGTTCGGGCCGACTCCCCCTTTCCCTGAAACAGCCCTCGCCCAAAGACAAGCTCCGCTGCCGGGCTTGTCCCCGCGGTGGTGACTCCCCTGGAGAAGCTGCAGGCTCCTAAAACCTGACCTTACAAATCCCCGCGAACCGACTCCATACACAGCCGCGCCCCGAGGGGAGCCCCGACCTAGAGGGCCGCTGCTGACAGCAGAACGGTGGACACCCGCCCCCTCCCCTCTTCCAACCCCCCCAAGGCGGGCGAATCAGGGCGCATTAGTGATTTCTTTTGGAAACAGGAATGCCACGTCCAAACGCATCGGACTCAAACTGTCCTCCAGGGCCAGGGGGCGGGGCCTGAGCGGTCAAACACCCTCGTGGACAATTAGGCTGAGACGTCCCCTGGGCTGCTTCCTCCCCCACCCCACTTTGCTGGGCCTCTTGGTGGTGGGACCCCCTCCCTCTCCCTCTCAGGCTGGGAAACTGTGTCTGTGGAGGGTCAGGCATGCAGATCTCAGTCTTCCGGGGCCTTACAGTTTCCTTCGAGAGCGGCAGGGACCAGACGAAATGCCAGCGAGTGGGAGTGGGTGAGGCTGTCTCAGTAAACGCCATTTACAAAGGCAGGCAGGTGAGTGGGATTTTGCCCAAGGGCTGGGATTTGCTAAGCCTGCTCCACACGGAGCATCCTCTTCCCTGAGCGTCTCTACCATTGGCAGCTTGCTCTCTGAGTGACAGGGGGGCAGCCTATAGCATTCAGCTGGCACCTGGGTTCCCGGCATGGGCTATGGAGACCTAGTGACACCTACACTAATAAAAAAAGAAAGATGCAGATGGGCCATCCCTCTTGGATATTGATATGCAAATGAACAGCCAATCAGGAGTGGATATGCAAATTAACACAACAAAGATGGTGGGTTAATTTGCATACAGGGGCATTGAGAGGCTGGGGGCCGGGCATTCTGCTTGCACGGTTGCCATAGCGATGACACAGGCGTCCCACACCACCCCAGCAGCTCCTGGGCCGCAGGGCAGCGTGGGAAGGTGGAAAGGCGGCTCCCAGCTGGAGTGAAGGCAGTGCCAGCAGCCAGGGGGAGGAAGGCCCATTCCTGCATGAATAATTGAGCATCGGGCCTCTAGTATCAGACGGTTTCCTGTGGATCATCTCCTTCGACCCCGAGAGAGGTGTCATTGCCCCCTCCCACCCCACAGACGAGAAAGCTGAGTCCAGAGTACGGCAGAGATGGGGTTCGAACCAGGTGCTCTGGGCTCGAGTGCACAGAGGGGCGGGCGGCAAAGCAGCGGACCCAGCAGGGCCTGGCTTCAGTGCCGTCACCAGGAATAAATACCACGTGTGGGGAACTGCTCGGGAGACTCCAACATGCTGAGTAAATGTTAGTTTATCTAATTTTCCTGAAGAGCCCAGGCGAGAGACTGGGCAGCCCTCGCGAGGTCTGCAGCCCGAGGCCCTGCGCTGGCGCCCGTGTTGTGCCAAACCCGGTCTGGCAGGAGCCCTCCGCAGGTGGCGCTGGATGCGAGTCTGCCGGCCGGTGCCAAGCCTTGGCCGAGAGAGAGCGGGCGGGAGCCGGCCGGCCGCCTGGCCCCAGAGGCCGGGCTTTGAACCTTTAGGACAGACGGCGGGGCGCGGGGGGCGGCTCCCCGCCGGCGTGCGGGGGAGGCTCTGGCAGCATGGGGTTCTGCTTAGGGCAGCCGCCCCGTCTGGGCAGATGGCCTGCAGGAACGGGGCTCGGCCGATCTGGTTTCAACTAATTCTATTAAATGGAAAGTTCTGTCGAGCAGATTCCTCCGCGAGCCTCTGTCCACATGGCGATTTAATCAAGTAAATTAAAACATCGTTGCTCTCTGTCCGCCTTGCCGCGGTGGCCCGGTGGGGACAGGGAGGGGGCGGGGGAGGCTGGATCTGCAGGGACTTGGGCCGGACGTGGAGGGCTGGGGCCCCGGAGACACGGCAGGGCGAGGGGGTGCAGGAAGGGCCCTTGGCGGATCCAAGGTTAGGGTGGCCGAGCCCACAGGGTGCTCTCTGACCATCGGCACGCCCCCTCGCGATGCAGACGGGGACCCAGGCCCAGGGCAGGGAAATGGCTTGCTTATGGACCCCCAGGGGGCAGAGATAGGGGAGCTGAGAGCGGAGGGACTGAGGAGGTCAGGAGCTGGGAGGGCCCGTTCCCCAGCTGCCTCCAGGGCAGTGTTTCTCAAAGTGTGGTACGTGTACCCCCAGGGGTGCGGGAAGAGTTTGGTGGGGATGTGCACTGCACCGTGCTCAGCTGCGCCTAATTCTATGTTCTCATGAGTCAAGTCAAGACAGTCTTGTGAGGCGTGAGATGGTGTGGTGTGCAAATAAATGTCATTTATAATATAACTTTTATTTATGTTTTATTATGAATAATTTTATTTTTTATTATTATTTTGTGTATGTACCAAAAAAAGAAAAAAGAAATATATTTTGATTGTTATTAAAATACATCCTTTTTTTTGATGAGGGGCACATATGTCACAAATTTGGGAAACAGTGCTCTTGGGGAATGTCAGGAGGCCAGCGTGGCGCTGTCATAGCCGGGGAAGAGGGGGTGTTTTTCCTTTGACCCCCCTTTTTTGATTCGGCAAAGAGCTTGGCTTCTTCCTCTGCCGCCCTGCCTGGGGCACTGGTGGGAGTCTGTCTCCCCCACAAGCCGGCCGGCGGCTCCAGGCCTGTCTGTCAAGGACCGGAAGTGCCCCGCACTGCAACCTCACCGCATGTCCAGCAGGGAAGGGCCGCACGGAGCTGGGAGACCACGCTCTGCCCTCTTGCCCCTCCCCCCTCGCCACCCTCCATGGATGGCCCCCGGGGGTATCCCACCGCCCCCACCCTGAGCAGCACAATTGGGAGTATTCGGACTTGGCGTGGGCTCACGCCCTGCCAGCCCCCAGGTGAAGCCGGTGAAGATGGGCTGCCGTCACTTCCATCGCACAGGATTCCCCGGTAAAAAATCGCCAAAACTCGTGTGGCTCAGTGGATAGAGCATCGGCCTGCGGCGGACTGAAAGGTCCCAGGTTCCATTCCGGTCAAGGGCATGTACCTTGGTTTCGGGCACATCCCCAGTGTGTGTGTGTGTGTGTGTGTGTGTGCGCGCGCAGGAGGCAGCTGGTCTCTCCCATTGATGTTTTTAATTCTCTCTTCCCCTCTGTAAAAAAATAAAAAAAAACACATTTTTTTAAATAGCTACGCCTTTGATGTGCGTGCTCTTGACAGTTTACACACCACTTTCCACCCATCACTTTGTATTTTCCTGCCCACGTTCCCGTGAGACAGCAGAGCCTGCGTTAGGGTCGGGCCCATTTCACAGGTGAGGAGACTGAGGCTCAGCACTGCGACCCGACTGGCTGAGAAGCTGCACGGCCCGGCTCGACTCACAGCTGATGGCTGTCATCCGGGCTGGCTGTCCACAGGCTGGCGGTCCACAGGCAGGGACACAGGCTGGCTGTCCACAGGCAGGGGCGGAGGTGGCTGTCCACAGGCAGGGACACAGGCTGGCTGTCCACAGGCAGGGACAGAGGTGTTTGTCCACAGGCAGGGACACAGGCAGGGACACAGGCTGGCGGTCCACAGGCAGGGACACAGGCTGGCTGTCCACAGGCAGGGACGGAGGCTGGCTGTCCACAGGCAGGGACAGAAGCGGTTTGCCACGGACCCTGGCGCCTACAGGTGGGCATGAGGCATGGGGTCAGGGCGTGAAGAGCCACACTCAAAGGGCCAAAGAGCCGCATGTGGCTAGAGAGCCACAGTTTGCCGACCATGCACTAGGCCACCCATGGGCACGGCAATGCCAGGGGACGTGGGGAGGATGAGCTTTGCAGCACCTGGAGGGAGAGGACTTGGTCCCAGGATGCCCCTCAGCACTCGCAGGAGAGCTGGGGGGCCTTTTGTGGCCTCTGGGGGCCTGAGCTGAAGGTGGGGTGGGGAGCCAGTGACGTGAGGGGGTAGTGACGGTGAGGCCCTGCCCCTCGGGTCTCCAGGTCACCAGGATTTGGGGGAAATCAGGTTGGCGTAGGGGTGGGATGCTGATCTTCTAAGCCACCCTGAACATTACAAACGAGGACCCCGAATTCATTCCATGTGGGGAGGATGTCATTGGGGTCACCGTGCCCCCCTCCCCCCCGGGGGGGCTGATAACACAGCACGGATCATGCGCGCTCCGAGAAGCAGCGTGTGGCAGGGGCTGTGTGCCTGGGCTCCTGAGCCAGAGAAATGCCGGTTGGGTCTTGGCCGGCCCCTGGTTCGGTGGGGCCGCCAGCAGGTTCCTGGTCCCCCGGGGCATCCGGAGCCTCTCCCACGACGCAGGGCTGCACGTAGCCACCGCCGGGCTCCGCCGAGGGGTGAACACCCCGGGGCAGGTGGACGGGACCTCCAGGACGGCGTGGAGGGCGGCCTGTCGGGGAGGCGGCGGCTCTGCTGCTGGAGAGGAAGCCACCCTCCAGTTCCCGGCACAGCGCGAGCCGGCGGCGGTCTGGACAGGCCCTCCCGCGGAGGCGCCTCTGGTTGTGGCCGGAAGGGCTCCGTTCACCTCTCAGCCGATTGCAGCAAAGCCCCCCAGAAGCCTTTGGCCCGGACCGGAGAGGGCGGGAAAATGACCATGTGCCTGTGGGTCTCATCAAATCCGCCACAGTTTTATTTATGCACATTTTTATTTTTATTTTATTTGTTTTTAAATATATTTTATTGATTTTTTACAGAGAGGATGGGAGAGGGATAGAGAGTTAGAAACATCGATGAGAGAGAAACATTGATCATCTGCCTCCTGTACAACCCCTGCTGAGGATGTGCCCGCAACCAAGGTACATGCCCTTGACTGGAATCGAACCCAGGACCCTTGAGTCTGCAGGCCGACCCTCTATCCACTGAGCCAAACCAGTCAGGGCTATGTACATTAAAAAAAAATAAGTTGTTATTGATTTCAGAGAGAGGGGGAAAGAGAGAGAGAGAGGGACATCTATGCGAGAGAGAAACATAGGCTGCCTCCTGCACGCCCCCTCCTGGTGATCCAGCCCGCCACCGGGGCACGTGCCCTGACTGACAATCGAACCAGGGACATCTTGGTTCATGGGCCGACCCCAACCACAGAGCCACACCAGCCGGGCCCGTCACATTTTTAATTATCCCCCAACTCTCCACAACTCACCGGTGAGGCCCCGCCGGGCCCGGGCCTGGGAGAGCCGCTCTCTGCAGCGGCTCTCGGACCAGCTGGGCGGCCGAGGTGACCCCGTCTCACCTGGAGGAGTGGGGGGGGGGGGCGCGCAGTTCGGACGGGCTCCCGCCATCTGAACCCCTCGGTCCCTTCCCTTCCTGGGGACCGAGTCCCAGGGTGCCGACTTCCTCCCCGCGGCGCTCGTCGAGGCCTCGAGCAGCGTCCTCCGGATGGCACCCCTGTCCCCTGTGCAGCACCCCCGCCCCGCACCGCCTTGGAGGGGCGCCCGCCCGGCCGGTCTGGGGAACCGTGGTCGGCGGGGCTCCCCGCGGCCTCCCCTGGGGAGGGTGCTCTCGGCAGCCACGGACCCTGGCACCGGACCGCATGTCGCTCCCCGCTCGCTCCAAACCCTTTCCTCCAGGCCGGCTCCGAGCACGGGATGTACTCGGCGGCGGCATACTTTCGGCGACTCCCGTTTGATCCGATTTTAATTAACTTGTTTTGAAGCTCTCCCGCTTGCCCCCGCATATTTCACCGGCGCGGCGTGCCCATTGTTTCCCTTGGGAAGGCGGCCGCCGCCGCGGGGAGGTCACCAGGCAACAGGCCCGGCATGCGGACCCGCCTTTGTCCCCGGCCGCCGGCCTCTCCGGGGCTCCCGCGCTTACTGTTAAAATGTGACGGGGCCCCGCGCCCCGGGGGCCCTAATCGCTGCTGCTAGACTGTCTCTAATTGATTTAATTATTCATAATTGCGCAGCTGGGGCGATGCATACTTGTGCGTGGCGGTGGTGCCCCCGGCGGCCGGAGGAACAGCGGCGTCTCGGCGTCGCCGTGGGCCTCGCGTGGCCGGGGAACGTGGGGACGGCACCCCGGGGACCTGGGTGGGACCCCTCGGAGGGCTGGTGCTAGCAGGGTGCCGCCCCAGAGTGTATGCTTAACGTGTTGGGGAATTTAGAATGTCCGGTGCCAGTGGGGTTTGAAAACACAGGACAGAAACGCCAGCCGGGGCGGAGCAGGGCAGGAGAAGTGAGTTCCTAGGAAAACAGAAAAGCAGGACAGGTCAGCCCAGCCCGGCCGGCGTGGCTCAGCGCTCGAGCGTTGACCTATGAACCGGGGGGGGGGGGGGGGGGGGGGCGGGGGTCAAGGTTTGATTCCCGGTCGGAGCACGTGCCCGGGTTGCAGGCCTCATCCCCGGCGTAGGACGTGCAGGAGGCCGCCGATCCACGATTCCTCTCCCCTCCTGGATGATTCTGTGTGTCTCTCTCCCTCTCCCTTCCCCTCTGAAATCAATAAATATATATATATATATTTTTTAAAAAGCAAGACGAGGAGTCCCTGAAAGCAGATGCACGTCCACTGGACCCTCAGCCCGAGCCTGCGGGTCCCCGGAGTCTGCAGACCCCCCCCCCCCAGACCCACCACCCCTCTGAGAGGGGTGCTTGGGAAGGAACAGGCCTGCCAGTGTCTGGGGGAGTGGGGGGGGGGGGCAGGAGGCAAAGTAGATGCAGAAGCAAATTCCACCACCAGGAGATGTCATCAGCCTCAGGTTCCTCTAATTGTCCCCATCCCCGTCCCCTAATTAATTCAAGACGAGGGAAGGATGCCCGGCTCCTAGCTTCGTGGGGCGGCTTCCTGGTGACTAATATTCGAAGCAGTAAAAGGAACCGGAGCCTGCCCGCTTCCTAATGGCCCCCGGTCATCCTGGGCTTTGACCCACCGGCCGGCCCCCCCTCCCGCCCCTCCCGCCCCGCCCCTCCCCTCCGTGTGATGTTTATGGCGTTCCGGCCGCTGCCACGCGGCTGTCGCATCCTTTTCCTTGGCTGCGCCTGGGGTCGGGTCAGAAAGAGCCGTGAGACCTGGCAGGGCAGCCACGACCACTCCCTGAGGTTCTGGGGGACCGGGGGACGTGGGCTGGGGGAGCCATATTTCTGAGAAGAGCAGTGAGGCACCCCAGTTTGGGGTCACCTCCCTCCGGGGAGGAGTTTTGAAACAACTTGCATGTCTCATTCTAGGCCCCGTGTTCCTGGACAGTGCTGTGGCCCAGGACGCCAGGCAAACTGTGGGGACTGGACCCCCCCGCCCTTCCCCTCCAAAATAAAAAACAGCACCCAAGCACGGGGGGGAGGAGGAGGAGGAGGAGGAGGAGGAGGTGAGAGTGTCCAGGTCACCAAGTGCTTTTGTGCCAACTGTTCCCCCGGCTCCTCAACAGCCCTGCCCGGCAAGCCTTCTCCTCGTCGGCGCTCAGTAAACACTTGTTGCCGCTGGGGAAACCGAGGCAGGACGGGACAGCCAGGTCCCCCGGCGCCACCGGGGGCCCAGGCCGGCAGCAGCTTCATCGGAAATCATCCCCCCTCGACGGTCCGCCCCACCGTGCGCGGATCCCAGCCCCCCCTTGGCCCGTGGGCGCAAGATCGGGGGAGCCTTTCTAACAAACACACAGACACGGCGCTTTTCACAGTCCAGAACCCCCGTGGCACGGCCTCCAAGGACTGAAATGCATTATCAGAGGGATGCAGTTACAAGCATTTTCGTACACAGATCCTGAAACCGAGGGTTCTGAAATGGCGCTGGAGCCAGAGAGAGAGAGAGAGAGAGAGAGAGAGAGAGAGAGAGAAGACGAGAGGGGGAAAAAAAAGAGACTTAAAAAACTCCGGACAATAAGCAATTCTTCACGGGACAAAACTATTACAATGGCCGGCCTTTGATCTCGCCGCCTCCTGTTGCCAATTGTGTTTTGTCACCATTGGGCTGTCACCGGCGGGAGCGCTTGTGAATTAAGCAGTCTGCAGCAATTTAGTGTGCGCCGGCTTTGAAGTGCCAACATCAGTCAGGCCCGGGCGCACTTTTTTCATTAAAAATTTTTCAACTTCTTCTAAGGGAGCTGGTTGCTCTTTTTTTCCCCCTTCTCTCTCTCTCTCTCTCTCTCTCTCTCTCTCTCTCTCCTCTCCCTCCCTCCCTCCCTCAGCCTGCCGGGGCATCCCGATAAGTCGAGCCTCCAGCCCAGTGGCCCCGAGACATCAAAAGGCACGGGGCGCAGCGGTGCGGCGTCATTAAGCCCTAATGGGTGCTTCATTAAGGGCCCTTCAAAGGCCGTTTACAGACTCGGGATGGACTAATTTACACATTGTGGGAAAATTGCTCCCAGCCCTGCCCACGCCCGCAGGGGCGCCGGCGCCCTCTCTCTCTGAAAGGCGGGCACTGCAAGCAGGCCTTCTGAGGCGGAGGGGCCTTCTGTGGGGAAAGGGCCGCCCGGCCCTGCGTGGCGGAGGGAGTTGGCCCAAGGGTCTGCTGCCCACCCTGGCGTCGTGCCGGGCTTCCCCGGAGGCCGCGGGGGACGGGCGAGGGTGCGGAGGCTGGAGCCGGACACTCCGCACACCTGTGGGTTGGAGCCCGGCTCTGCTTCCACCAGCTGGGAGGCTGGGAACGGGTGGCAGGACCCTCCTGGGCCTCAGTGGTTCCCGTCTGGAAATGGGTACAACCAGCCGTCAAGGACGAGAGGTAGAGATCAAGAGAAGGAGGCTGAGCCCAGCTGGCGTGGCTCAGTGGTCAACCTCTGAACCAGGAGGTCATCGGTTCGATTCCCGGTCAGGGCACATTCACCAGGTGGCAGGCCGACCCCCAGGGTAGAGTGCACAGGAGGCAGCTGATCCATGATTCTCTCTCATCATCGATGTGTTTATCAATCCCTCCCTCTCCCTTCCTCTCTGAAATCAATAATTTTTTTATTATTATTATTATTTATTTTTTTTTTAAAGAGAAGGAACCCGAAATAGATTTGGCTCAGTGGATAGAGCGTTGGCCTGTGGACTGAAGGGTCCCAGGTTCGATTCCGGTCAAAGGCACGTGCTGGGGTTGCAGGCTCAATTCCCAGTGTGGGACATGCAGGAGGCAGCTGATCCATGATTCTCTCTCATCATTGATGTGTCTGTCTCTCCCTCTCCCTTCCTCTCTGAAACCAATAACACATTTAAAAAAAAAACACACAAAAACACCTTTTTGGTCCCAAGGACAGCACATAATGCTATCAGTCCGCGCCCTTTTCCTTTGTTGCCAAGGCAACCGGGACCGGCACAGAGACGCAGGCTCTCCTTGGGACGCTTCCATGTACACACACCTGACGTCTGCAAACAGCTCTCACCGGTGACGAAAGCTGGGTCTCCAGCGGATGGCGTGGCGGGGCGTGGATGTCGCTCCCAGACCGGCTCTGCTCCCGGCGTGCTGGGCTGCGCCAGCCGCGCTGCCCGCCCTCTCTGGTCAGCAGAGACCCCCTCGGCCTGAGAAGGGAGCGACTGGATGTGCCCAAAGCCACTCTGAGCCTGATGACGTGGGTCCTCCCGCCTCCTTCTGCTCACAGTGAGGCCCGGGGACCCGTGGCATCAGCGTCGTCGGGACCTCGAGGCAGATGCAGCCCGACCTCCCACGTGGGGAGCGGGGACCTGGGTTCAAGTCCAGGTGGGAGGGCACTGCTCTCCCCTTCTCGTTGGCCCAGGAAGACCCCAGTGACTATTGTTTCAACCAACCGCGGGGTCCAGTCTGCTTAACTCTGGCCTGGGAAGTCCTGATTTGGGGGGCTGACAGCCTGGCGCCTCACCAACCACCCAGAGGCACCCGGTGCCTTCACTTGGACTCTCTGGGGTCGCTGAGGACCCCGCGTGGACGGGTGAGAGGAAGAGGAACCTGCTTCGCTCACGGAGCGCCTCCTAGGCGCGCCCGCTGGCAAGTCCCCGAGGTCCTTAGTGACCCGGACTCTCAGGTGAGTCCAGAGAGAGGTCAAGGGTCCTGCCCCGGGTCACACAGGCTTCCCCGAAAAACCCTAACCCGCACCAGACCCACGCCACGCGCCCAGAGGGCCCCGGCACCCCCTTCTGGAGGCGCCCTGCGAGGTGGCCTGGTGGGGGGGGCCAGAGGGGGAGCCTGCACGCCCCGTGGTCGGTCCACACCACCCTCCACGTTCTGTCTGTCCATCTTCCTAATTACAGAGAGAAATTCTGCAGTCATTTCCGCCAGTCAGCCTTCCACTGGGGGAAGAAAATAAAAAAAACCCACCAAAAAACAAAAACGCGGCTCCCACCCCCTCGGTTCCCAGCCCCGAAGGGAAGCCGCCCTGGCCACGGGGCGGGCGGGCATCGCAGCAAACCACTTAGCAAACCGCAAATTTCAGAGGCCTCGTCACATCTGCGTTTTATCAGCTTTTTCCGGATAGTATTACCCCGAGCAATTGTCTGCAGATCGCCGACAGCTGAGACGTCCAAGCGCTGAATTAGGGAGAAAGGGCCCGAGATAAAGCCCAGCACATGTATCCCATCAAAGTAATGAAAGCCTCCTGCCCGGCCGCCTCCGCCGCCGCCCCAGGAAGGCTGATTAACCCTTGCGGGGCGGGAAGAGGAGCAGGGGTCACCCAATACCCAGGCTAATCAGGGCGCCCGGCGGGTGGGGGCGGGCCGGAAGGAGCCGGCGCAGAGGGCCACGCTGGCCTCGGGACCAGCCCTGCTGCATTTCCTGTGGCGGGGCGGGGCGGGGGGCGGGGCGGGGGGAGAGGGGGAGGGGAGTGGGGTGACTGCAGGAGCATAAACAAGGAAAGAACTCGGGGTCCCCAAGGCCCCGGGGACGCTGTCTGGATGGTGGCGAACCCCCGCAATGAGGACAAGGGGCGTGAGGCCTGCCTTGCTTTGGGCACCGTGTTTGCAAGAGCTGGCTGCTAACTGCTGTTGAGTGAGCACCTGGTACTATGGGCCAGGCCCGTGGTCGGCGGTAAACTGGGGCTCGCGAGCCCCATGCGGCTCTTTGGCCCCTTGAGTGTGGCTCTTCCGCAAAACACCACGGCCTGGGCGAGTCTGTTTCGAAGAGGTGGCGTTAGAAGACGTTTAAGTTTAAAAAATGTGGCTCTCCGGAGAAATGTCAATCGTTGTGCTGTTGATAGTTGGCTCTGTGGGCTGATGAGTTTGCCGACCGCTGGGCCAGGCACTAGGGGTCCATGAGCCCCAGGACTCACCTAGCCCCCTCGTCGGCCGGAGGAGGGGGTGCTGTTTGCCCCAGGACAGAGGAGGAGACAGAGGCCCAGTCCGGACAGCTAGAACGCGGACAGCTAGAACGCGGCAGAGACAGGGGTGGGGATGAGAAATGCGAGCCTGCCCTGTGCCCTCAGGTCGTCGCCCTGTCCCCTCGCACCCGCACCTGGAGCCTTGGCCTCGACAGCTACCCGTGTCCCCGCGAGGGGTGGCCCCAGGTTGCCCCCCTCCCTGCTCCCAGGACCCATGCTCCTTGGGCATCTGTGTCCTACCCTCTAGGGCAGTGTTTCCCAAAGCGTGGTACGCGGACCCCCAGGGGTACCGGAAGAGCTTGGTGGGGGTAGGAGTTGCACCGGAGTTTGGTGGGGGTATGCACTGCACCGTGCTCAGCTGCGCCTAATTCTACATTCTCATGAGTTAATTTCATCCTTCTCATTGATCCAAATAAATGTTACTTATAATATAACTTTTATTTATATTTTATTATGAATAATTTTATTTTTAATTTATTATTTTGTGTATGTACCAAAAAATAAATAAATAAATAAATATATTTTGATTGTTATTGAAATACATCCTTTTTTTTTGACGAGGGTACTCAGCGTTATGAAACTTATAGAAGGGGTGCACATATGTCAAAAGTTTGGGAAACACTGCTCTAGGGACCTCGCATGCAGACTGCCTGCCCAGAGAGGAGTCTCGGGGACCCTCTCCCCGGCTCGGGAGCCGGGCCCTCTGAGCCTCTCCCGCCCACATAGCTCAGCCTCTTAGGGACACGCCCCCTCCCACGACAGGGACAGGCCGAGGCGGCACCCACATTGCAAATCATGCCTCTCCTTAGCCCACTTGTCAGCATGTGGCTCGCGAGTCACATGCGGCTCGCGAGCCACGGTTTGCCGCTCTGTTGACTAATGAGTTTGCCGACCACTGCCTTAGGGAAAAACACTTAAAACATTTTAATGAAGCACTAATGTCTTTAACCTGAAGCCAAAACTTCTGGGTAAGGGTAATGCCTTACTCAGGGGTCAGCAAACTCATTAGTCAACAGAGCCGCAGTTTGCCGACCACTGCCTTAGCCAGTTAGGCCTCCCTTCTGGCCCATCTTCATGTATTATTATTGCTGTGATTGTTGTTATTGTTAATCCTCACCTGAGGATATTTTCCCATTGATTTTTTTTTTAAGAGTAAAAGGGAGGGTGGAGGAAAGGAGGGCGGGAGAGGAGAGAGAGAGAGAGAGAGAGAGGAGAGAGAGAGAGAGAGAGAGAGAGAGAGAGAGCGAGGGAGAGAAACATCAATGTGAGAGACACACTGATTGGTCGCCTCCACAGCCGCCCGATGGGGCCAGGGGGGAACCTGCAGCCCAGGCACTCGCCCTGATGGGGGATCAGTGCTCGGGCTGTCGCTCTGCCTCTGAGCCGCACCGGAAGGGCCCCTTTGTGGGCTTTCTCTCAGAGCCCCGTCTTTTTCATCCCGTGCTGTGAGCGTGGACAGCTGTGGCCTGTGGGCCGCCCAGCGCGTGGCCGGCAGGGACCGGCACCCCGACTGGAAAGCCCCTCGCCCACCTTGGTGGCTCCCCCGCCTTCCAGGGCCTCTGGGAGCCGATCCCTCTCTCCTGGGAAACAGATGGGCCCTCGCTCTCTCCGCTGGCTTATCCCGGCAGCCTTCCCAGGGGAGGTGGCGGCCCCCGCAGCCCCCGCTCAGCGCGGCGGGCAGGAGAGATGTCACTGCATGGAAGTTACACCCGGGCCGCAGCGAGGTGCTGCCTGAACCGACCCTTGGATTCCGGCAATGACCTCTGACCTCCGCTTTCTCTGGGGCGCCGTGCCACCCCCAGGCTCTCCATCCGAACCCCTGGAAGAGGGCCTGGGCCAGCGTCGCATTCCCAGCCCCCTCCTCTCCATCGCCACCGCGAGACGCTGCTGTCCATCGGCATCTTCTCTGTTTTATGTGAAACCACGGTGAGCACAAAGGGGCCGGTCAACCCGAGAGCTCTCTGTGCCCAGCCGGCGCGGCTCAGCGGCTGAGCGCTGACCTAGGAACCAGGAGGTCACCATTCCATTCCCAGTCAGCACGCCCAGCCCATGCCCAGGCTGCGGGCTCGGACCCCAGTGTGCAGCGTGCAGGGGGCAGCCGATCCGTGGCTCGCTCTCATCTCTGATGTTTCTCTCCCTCTCCCTCTCCCTTCCTCGGGGACGGAGTGTCTGAGACCGCGCTCCGCAGCGTGCAGTCTCCAGCAGCCCTGGGAGCCGGGCGCCTGGAGGGCGGAGGAAGGACCTCCCATCCCGGCAGGTGCTGGGGCTCTGTCCCAGTGGAGCCTGAGCTGGGATTGGAGGTCAGGACCCCTCCCGCCTCCTGCACTCCAGTGCCAGCCCGCCCGCCGGCCGCTCTGCTGGGTCCTTCTCATCCCCTGAGTCACCCGGGCAGGCCGGCTGCTGCCCTTTACAGCACCCTATCAGGAGCCGTCACTGTGGATGCCATTGGACAGGTGGGGAAACTGAGGTCTGAGGTGAGAGTAGAGAGCCCGGGGTCATACAAGGAGGGGTAGAGCTGGGATTTGAACCCTGGCAGTTCAGCCCACAGCCCCTGTGCCAAAGCCAGAGGGAGAATCCATCTGGGGAGGAGGCGGGGGCGGGGGTAGCGCCTGGCTTTGAATCAGCCCCACCCTCTCTGAGCCTGGGTGTCACGCCCATGGAGCCGGGTGCTGCGCCTGTGCAGGTGGGGGTGGGGGTGGGGGAGCTCCTGGAGGAGAAACACCTGGGTCCCGGCCACGCCTCCCTCCCCCCAGGCGCCCCTGCTCCATCCCCCCGGGCCCCCAGGCCATCACCTTAATGAGAGGGCAGACGGGACCTTCCCTTTTATTTTGCTGAGAGCCTGTGACTTCCACCTCTGCCCCCTGCTGTGTGGAGGGCGGCTGTGGGTTCCTGTATGATTTCTGCCCCCCCCCCTCCCGTGCAGGAGATGGACAGACAGAGGGGCCAAATCCCAAAGTGGATGCATGGATGGAAATCCCAGGATAAGGCGGGGGAGGGGAGCGGAGCACAGACCCTGGAGGCAGAGGCTGGATGTGTGGCTCTGCATGGCCCCTGGGCCCAGCGTCCCTCTGGCACCACGGACAGAGCTGGACAGAGCTGCGTGTTGGGCTGACTGAGAGCATTTCGGGGCCTCGGGTCCCGCCTGTAGCTACAGAAGCCAGCGTGCTCCCCGGAATGCGAGGTCTCCTTTCAAACTAAAAGTCTGTTTCTCCATCCTGTGGGCTCTGAGCCTTTCCTCGAACCAAAACGTGCGTATCTCACCCATAAAGACGTACATTTTGTCAGAAGGGAGGGTGGAGGGCCTCCGCCTCGTCCTCCCCGCGCCCCAGGCAGGGCCCCGGAGATCTCATCCACCCGGGAAGCGGTTGTTTTGGCAGGGGGAAACTGAGGCTCTGGGCCCGGGGGCGGTGTGCAGGTGGGGGTGAGAGCGGGCAGGGACCCGTGCTGGGTGCCTGGACAGGGGGTTCCTCTGCTTGACCCTGGCTTCCCGGGGAGGGCCGTCCACGCGCAGGGAGCTGAAGGTGGGCGGCCCACGGAAGCACGCGGGACTATTTCTGTTGTCGGGCCTCTGACAGCAGTAACCTGTGAAATCCCAGAGCCTGTGCGTTGGCTGGGCTCAGCTGGGTGGCTCTTCCACTCCTGGGGGGTTGGCTGGGATTGCTCACGTGGCGGCATTCAGCGGGAGCTTGGCTGGGCCAGCCCTCCCCAGGTGGCCTGACTCCTGTGGCTGGGTGGCTGGGGCTGTCTGGGCCTCACCATCTCCGTGTGTCTCTCCATCCAAGGCTGAGCTTAGTTATGTGGGTGCCAGGAGGGGTGCCAGGTCTCTGAAGGCCTGAGGACTGGGCGACCTCAGCCGGGAACATGACCCATGGCCCTCAGGGCTAGAACCCCGGCACACAGTCCTGGAAGTGGTTCCACTTAGGATGAGCCTGCTGGGATGCCCACCATTACCGAAGCGGAGGGTCCCGCGGGGACAGGTGCCTGTGGCCTGGGACATGGCCTCCTTAGGATCTGTAAGGGGGAACCGTTCCTGGGAGCGAGGAGCACTCTCCCGATGCCTCTTCCAGGAGAATTCCATTTCAGAAAAACAGTGTGGAAGAGTAATTTCCAAACTGGAGAAGAAACTCAACTTCCCTTTTCTGTAGGGAAGGAGCTGTAAATCCCCATTATCATTATCATTATCATTATCATTTCCATTATTATCATAATCCATGCCATCATAAGCACTATAGTGACCACTATCATCATTGCAATACTCCTACCATCAGCAAGATCTTCATTATCATCACTCATCGTTACTATTACCTTTACCATCATCATTATCATCACTATCATTGTCGCCATCATTATTGACATTGCCACTATTATCACAATCAATATCAGCATCATCTTCATTACCATATCATCACTGTCATCACCAAACCAGCACCACCACCATCATCACCACTATCATCATCATCATCGCCATTATCACCACCACCATCACCATCATCACCATCATCATCACCACCATCACCACCATCATCACCATCACCACCACCATCATCACCATCACCACCACCATCATCACCATCATCACCATCATCACCACCATCATCACCACCATCATCATCACCATCATCACCATCATCATTATCATCATCATCATCACCACCACCATCATCATCACCATCATCATCATCATCATCATCACCACCACCACCATCATCACCATCATTCTCATCATCACCACCACCACCATCATCATCATAATCATCACCATTACCATCGCCATCATCATCAGATGAACTGCTGATCCCTCCCTTGTGACAGATCTGCCTTGCTGAGCCTGCCTAATGGCTTTAGGACTTGAAGCCGGTTTTCTCTGGTTTGTGGTCATTAAAACGACTACCCTGGCATTCTTTCCATTGTTTATTGTTTTAGAAAATCAACTAGAAAATTGTTTTCTTCCCGATTTGGTTCTCAAATATCCAGCAGCAGGATTTTCCACTGGCCTCCTGGAATGTTCTCATCAGAAACCTCCTTTAGGGCCTGATCCTTGAGGCTGGGAGCTTTGCCCGAGGGCTGCCTGGGAACAGAGAGCCTAACACTAATATTATTTGCTCACGCCCTGCTCTTCCCAGCTAACGAAGGACTTCCAAGCCATACCACCCATCAATACCAGGGTCTCGGGAGGAGAAGGGTCTGGGGAGGGTGTGTGAGTTTGCTAAGGCTGCCTTAACAAAACAGCACAGGCAGGAGGGCTTGAACTATAGACATTTATTTTCTCATGGTTCCGGAGGCTGGAAGTTCATGATCAAGGTGCCAGCCAGTTTGATCTCTGGTGAGAGCTCCCTTCCTGCCTTGTAGCCAGCTGCCTTCTTTCTCCCTCACAGGGCTTCCCCTCTGTGCTTGCTAAAGGCTTTTCTGGTGGTGACACAAATGAGATTGGCGATGCAGTGAACAAATGAGATTTTGCAGCCTTGTGTAATTAAACATGTCAACACGTGCAGCATCTCCTAGGCCGGGGAGCCAGCATTTCACACATGCTGAATGCCGGGTATTTTAAGATCACATGCAGGTCAAAGATCCAGTCAACATGCAAAACAGACTGGTGGATTTCAACGTAACAGGGAACCAAATGTTCATTGCGATGTTTTCGGATTCCATGTCATAACTGTTAAAATGCTACCGCTTGTCAAGCGCTGTACCATATCGAGAAAGGGTCTGACAAGCCTATTAAAACTCTCCTCCCTTTTCTAACTACCCGTCTGTGAGCCACCTTTTCTTCAACTAAACCAGTGGTCGGCAAAGTCATTAGTCAACAGAGCCAAATATCAACAGCACGACGATTGAAATTATATATATATTTTAAATATATTTTATTGATTTTTTTACAGAGAGGAAAGGAGAGGGATAGAGAGTTAGAAACATCGATGAGAGAGAAACATCAATCAGCTACCTCCTGCACACCCCCTACTGGGGTTGTGCCTGAAACCAAGGTACATGCCCTTGACCGGAATCAAACCTGGGACCCTTCAGTCCATAGGCCAACGCTCTATCCTCTGAGCCAAACCGGTTAGGGCAGAAATTACTTTTGAGGGCCAAATTTAATTTAAAAAAAATAAAAAATATATATATATATATATATATATATATATATATATATATATTTTATTTTTTTTAATTGATATTTTACAGAGAGGAAGGGAGAGAGATAGAGAGCTAGAAACGTCGATGAGAGAGAAACATCGGCCAGCTGCCTCTTGCACACCCCCTACCGGGGATGTGCCCACAACCAATGTACATGCCCTTGACTGGAATCGAACCTGGGACCTTTCAGTCCGCAGACCGACGCTCTACCACTGAGCCAAACTGGTTTTGGCGAGAGCCAAATTTTTAAAACTTAAACTTCTTCTAATGCCACTTCTTCAAAATAGACTCACCCAGGCCTTGGTATTTTGCAGAAGAGCCACACTCAAGGGGCCAAAGAGCCACATGTGGCTCTCAAGCCACAGTTTGCCAACCATGGAACTAAACCACCTACTGTCTGCCACCAGTCGAGTGCAGAAGTAGATGTGAAAGCTCGAGGGGGCGGTGTGTGTGTGTGTGCGTGTGTGTGTGTGTGTACATACCTATATATTAGAGGCCCGGTGCATGAATTCGTGCATGGGTGGGGTTCAGCCAGCCTGGCCATGGAGGAGGGGCCATGGGTGGTTGGCAGGCCTGCCTGCTGGTCAAACTCCTGGTCAATTTGCATATTAGCCTTTTATTATATAGGATATACACTGAGTGGCCAGATTATTATGCGTTCGGAGATCATCATATCTGGCCACTCAGTGTCTATCAAGCAGAAGCGCAGCTTTGAGCTTACAATTCTGGGTCTTCCTATCTCCGTCCAAATTGCCACAAAAGGTGTGAAAAAAGCACTGTACTTGTGACTGTGTATCAGAGGGCGTGTTGTCCCAGGAGAAGCTCCGTCCGTCTCTCGGGGGTGGGAGAAGCTGGTGCAGCCATGCCAGGACGCACAAACCCCCCGTAGGACGTCCCAGTGCCGGGGGCTCGCGGCCCTGCTTGCACACCTCTCGGGACAGGGGGCTCACCACCCTACAAGATGGCTTCCTGCTCTTCCGGGCGGCTCTGTTCTCCTGGAGGCCGAGACCTCCCCTAGGCCTGTCCCTTTGTGTCTCTTATCGCTCCTGCTTTTATTGCAGCCCGTTTCCCCTCCAGACGTGCCTTCTTATGGACGTTCCCTATCTTCTGCCATTTTACTCTTCCTGTGCCTCCCTTCCTGTGTCCCCGGCCCCTCTCCCGGCCTCCCTTCTCCACAGCCACTGCCTGCCGTCTCCCCACTCGCATTTCCTGAGCCCTTCCTGCGTGACGGCCCTGCCACCGATGGGCTCATCAGATCAGGCCCTGCCTCCCAGAGGCTCGCGCTCCCGTGGGGCCGCACGCGTGAGAGGCAAGACACCGCACTTACACGGGTTTCCGAACCAGAAGGCTGCAGGACAGAGTCCCGGGACGAACACAGAACGAGCCCGGGGCTCCCACACCCAGCTGTGTCCGGGGCTCCCACCTCCAGTTGTGTCCACCAATCGCTTCGCTCCTCTGAGCCTCGGCGTCCTTATCCGGAAAGTGGGTGTGAGGGAGCGGTGGGGACCCTCGGCCTCGCTGGCCTGCCGAAAGGAGGAACCAGTAGGTGCGCAGGGCCGGGGGGCTGGGGCCCGGCTGCCATGCTCCGCCGGCCTCGGAGCAGCTCGCGACGGCGTCCTAGCACCTGGCCGCGGCTGGCAGCGCGGATTAGGGACATGTGTTAGCAACTTCCCCGTCAGCAGAGGTCTGCCCAGCAATTGGCCCCGCCAGACCCGGCTTCCCCTAGCCGTGCCGATGCAGCACAGGCCTCGGCCGCTCTTCCCATCGCCCCCCCCCCAGGTGCCCAGGGCGGAGCCACAGCCCCACCACCCCCCGGGGACGTGGCCAAGGCAACCGACGTGGCCAGACCGTGGGCTGGGCAGCTCGCCCAGGGGCCCGGGCTACCACCGAAACGCCAGGTGGCCGGCCTGGCCCTCCGTTGGCAGCCCGCTGGGCCCGGCCCCTCCCCACCCGGCCTTTCCCGCGGGACGCACCTGGGTTGGAGCTCAGGCTGCTTTCCGGGATGATGCCCTGGGCCCGTGGTCGGCAAACTCATTAGTCTCAGAGCCCAGTATCAACAGCACAACGATTCAGATTTCTTTTGAGAGCCACATTTTTTAAAAGTACTTTTTATTGATTTTTTTTTTTTTTACAGAGAGGAAGGGAGAGGGATAAAGAGAAACATCGATGAGAGAGAAACATCGACCAGCTGCCTCCTGCACACCCCCCACTGGGGATGTGCCCGCAACCACGGCACATGCCCTTGACTGGAATCGAACCTGGGACCCTTCAGTCCAGAGGCGGACGCTCTATTCACTGAGCCACACTGGTAAGGGGGAGAGCCACATTTTTTAAACTTCTTCAAAACAGACTCGCCGAGGCTGTGGTATTTTGTGGAAGAGCCACACTCAAGGGCCAAAGAGCTGCATGTGGCTCATGAGCCACAGTTTGCCGACCACTTCTCTGGGCAAATGGTGAATCCCAGCTTCCCCGTCAGTAAAATGGGGCTAAAACAACGCCCCAGTGGATTTCCTGGCCCAGGAACAGCCCGATGCCGCTGACTCGGCACCCAGGTGCCTGGCGGCCCGTGGCTGCATCAGCCCGCCGGCCTCTGGGTGCTCTGGGCCCTCTCTCATGGCTACACGGTGGGGGGAAGAGGGTGAGGCTGCCTGCAGGGTTTAATGGACCAACGTCCACAGGGTGCAGTGACCTCTCTGCACGTTCCTTGGCCAGAGCTGCAAGGGAGGCTGGGAAGTGTGGTCCCGCTGAGTCCCGGAGGAGGAGGAGGGGGTGGGTGTGGCCAGTCCCTGCCACAGGCACCGGCGCTCATCCATACATTCGTCCTTTGTCCAGGGGTTAGCGGGCACCTCCTAGACGCCACACCTCCTCAGGTGCAGTCCTGCTCTCAGGACCTGCAGCCTGGACGCAGGGAGTCGCTGTGACCTCGCCGTTGGGCAGGGTCGGCGGAGGCCTCCATCCCAGCACCGCATGGAAGATGGAAGTGACCTCAGGGGCCTCTGTGCCTTCCTCTGTAGAATGGGGAGAACGCCATCTGCCTCAAAGGATGGCAGCTGCCGAGTCTGAGCACATCCAGCATGTGGTGAGCACCATAAGCGGGCGTGGGTGGTGTATTAGTGACTGCACTTCAGCGCCAGCACTCTCTGGGAATTTGGGGGCGGGACCAGGACACACTGGGTCCGCTGTGCCATGAGGGCGGCCCCAGCAGGGTGGTGAGAGGGGGAACGTTTGGTCAGGGAGGGAGGAGACCAGGACGCCTGTAGAGGGCCCCCTGAGAAAGAAGGCACATGGACATTCTTTAAATTGTTAGCTGAGCCCGAGGCACTGGCAGAGTACCTTTGTCCAGGTGTCAGCAGGGGAGGGCTAGATGTGTAAATCCAGTAATGCTAGGGCCTAGTTAAGAATGCAAATTAGCTCCTTTGACCCTAAAAATAAACCTGCTGCGTGGCTCGGTGCTCGCTGCCTCTCCATCAGAGAGGATGGCGCCCACCTAGCGCCCAGCTTGATGAATCTATTTCTGCCTCATGTCTCTTTTTCTTCCTTTCTTCCTTTCTTCCTTTCTTCCTTTCTTCCTTTCTTTCTTTCTTTCTTTCTTTCTTTCTTTCTTTCTTTCTTTCTTTCTTTCTTTCTTCTTTCTTTCCTTCTTAATCCCCAGCTCCTCCACTCAGGAACCTGTCGTTTTCCGTGATGGACACAGAAAACAGAGAAACAGCCCCCCCCCCCAGATGCCTGGGGCAGAGTGAGGGTTTCCTCTGTTCCCCCAGAGGAACCCCCGAGGCAAAGCCCAAAGCACCACAGGGCACCCGGCTCCGTGTGAGGAATGCCAGGCTGGGACCCAGGGTCAGAGAGGTGGGCAGCGTTCCTGCGGCACCGAGCTGGTGGAGAGGGGGGTTCCAGCCCCAGGGGGCCTGCTTAGCCACCCATCTTCAGGGACCTCACCGGCAGGGGGCCGGTGCCAGCGGCCTCCTGCGTCAGCTCCGTGGCCTCTCTCCCAGCCAGGGACCCCGCCAGCTCAGAGAAGCTGAGGGCCAAGGTTGTAGGCTCAGCATGCACCAGAGCCTGCCCTCCTCCAGGCAACCCGTCTTCCGTTTCTGGTCAAAGGGGGTCAGAGTCAGAGACGAGTTTCCAAAGGAGAAGCGGGGAGAGGCGTTGTCCTTCATTCGGCAGGACCGCTGGGGTCTGTGCCCGCTGCCCGGGAAGAGCGCAGGCGGTGGTGGTGCCAACAGGGCGGCCTCGGGCCAGACCTCCCTGGGCCTCAGTCCCCGGTCTGTGAACAGGGGACCGGCCCCCTCTGCTGAGCAAGGCTGCTGGCCCGCCATTACACCCGGAGGCAGCGGCAGACCGTGCATTCAGGAGAGCAAGGACAGCTGGTTCACGGACGTGCCCGCAGGGCTGAGAACGGTGCTTAGCGCACAGTAGGTGCTCATTCGATAGTTATTAAATGGAAGGTACGGAGTTGGTGCCCACCAAATACTTGTTGAATGGGCCATTGAATATATAGGTATGTCAGGACGTCTTCCCGGCCTGGTAGCATTTCCTGGAATTTATTTCCTTCCTCCCTCTCCCACTTCCCCCTCCCTCCCTTTTCCCCTTCCTTCCTTCTTCCCTCCCTTCTTCCCTCTCTCCCTCCCTTCCTCCCTCCCTTCTTCCTTCCTTCTCTTTCCGAGATATATGATTCAGAGAGGTTGAATAGCGTCCCGGGCTCACAGACCTAATTAGAGTCTCCCTCTGATGTCTGGGCCTGGTTTTGTCTGGCCCCATAGACCGTATGTATACCTTCCGCGGTGTCTGGAAGTTTCTGGGAAGCCTGGGAAAGTATCAATTAGGATCGCCTTCGATTGTAGCTTAGCAGCACAGACGTGTGCTTGTCTCCACGAGGAGCAGCGGGCGGGGACGGTGAGGCCTGGAGCAGCCGCTGCCCTTGGCCTCGCCCAGCCAGCTCTTCCCACCCTCCCGCTCCGCCTCCTGACGTGTGCGGCTGCGTTATGGTCCCGCGTGGCTGCGGCAGCTCCAGCCTCACGACCAAGTTCAAGGCGGGAAGTGGGGGGCCAATGGAGGGGGGGGCGGTTCCTGAAGTGGTTTCTCCTTTTAGTGGCAAAGAAAAAAGGTGCCCAAAGGCAGGTCTCTCCAAAACTCTCCTTCGAGCCTCACTGTCTAGATTGGTCACACGGCTGACCCTGGAAAGCCATGGGCAAACTACGGCCCGTTCGGCTGTTCTATCCAGCCCACGGAGTTGAAAAAGCGGAGGAGGGTTCTCTTGCTCTCCCCTCCGCTCCTTCACCAGCAGCCCGAGAGGAGAGTGCCAGCACGGTCAGGTTGCTTTTGTTCTGGCCCTCCGGTCCAGTTTAAGAACCCATTGTGGCCCTCGAGTCAAAAAGTTTGCCCACCCCTGCCCTAGCTGCAAGGGAGGCTGCAAAAGGGAGTGGCCGATGGGCAAAGGCCGATGGGCTGGCCAGGCCGGCCCAGATCAGTCCTTGTCTCTGAACAAAATCAGGTTGGGACAGAGAGAGGAGGGGACTATTGGGGTGTGTGCCCACCATTCCTGTGGTAGAAGCTGCGACTTAGTGACATATATCTATAATGATAAAAGTGTAATATGCAAATTAGGCCAGACATCCTTCCAGATGAAAGCCAAGGGAAGAAAGGCCAATCTTGCACAAATTTTGTGCATCAGTCTCGTGTGTGTGTGTGTGTGTGTGTGTGTGTGTGTGTGTAGAGAGAGAGAGAGAGAGAGAAAACAGCTATGGACAATGTTAGCACCTGATGATTTAGACTCTAAGTGAAGGGTGGGCATATGTTGTAATTCATGCAACTTTTTAGTTAATAAAAAATTCTAGGAAAATAACATTAAAATTTCTAATAGACTGGAAATTTCAAGAAAAATGTTCAACACATGTCTATTCAAAAGGCAAAAATTCCCTCCGTGGCCTCCGAGCCTCTTCCTGGGGACCACCAATGTCAGGGTCGAGGGTCTACTTCAGCCTCAGCCGGGAGCCCTCCTCAGTGAACTGGGGGCGCTCCACCGCATTCTGGGGTGGCCGGTCCCGGCCTCCTGGCCCGGGGTGAGGACTGTGTGAAATACACGGGCAGAGCTCTCAGGCCTGGGCCCGGCGCACTGTGGTGCGTGTTCCGTCAGCTCCAGGGCACATAATAGGTCTGTGGACAACCGGATGTGGCTGGTTTTGACAGGCTGAGGCACCAGGCTGCCTTACTCTGCTCCTACCTTTGTTTGGTCCTACATTTTTGGGGGTGGGATGTATGAAGGCTGAAAAAGACATGCCCACCCAACACACGCACACACACACACTCACACGCACACATACACATGCACACACACACACACACACACACACACACACGTCATCCATTTCTGTTGTCTCTGGGCCCAGAGGTCCTTGATTGGCGGAGAGGCCGGGGCTGGACTTGCAGTGCATTGTGGGGGTGCTAATTCCACTTTCCGGACCTGGCGGTGTGCGGGGACCGGCCGGGAGCAGCTCTTCCCGGGTCCACCATGGCGGGCAGGGCTGCCCTCCTGCTGCCGGGCCCTGCGGGCCGTGCTAATCCCATCACCACAGATGAAGACGTGGCCGCAGCGCCTCCCCGGGCCTCCCAGCCCACCCCGCTCTGGAGAGAAAGGGAAGCGCGATTGTTGGAGCCGCTGACTTCAGGCTCCTGCCGGGGCGGGCGCAGGGCCATCGGGGCAGCAGCACCTGAGGAGCTCAGGCCCGAGTGAGGGGTGGGCATGCGGGTGCTCATTCGTGCAGCTTCTTAAAAAAGTATGATTTCAGAAAGGAAGGGAGAGGGAGAGAGAAGTAGAAACATGGATCCCCTGCCTCCTGCACACCCCGCACTGGGGATCGAGCCTCGAACCCAGGCATGCGCTCTGGCTGGGACTCGAACCGTCACCGCCTGGTTCATAGGTTGATGCTCAATGACTGAGCCATGCCGGCCGGGCCTGCAGCTTTTTACTAGGTTTGAAATGAAAAAAGAAAAAACAACAATTAGGAAAATAATACATGAACATTTCTAATCGAGTGGAAATTCCCGGGAAGGGGCGGGGCAGCCTGAGGAGGGGCAGAGGTGGCTTGGTGCGTGCAAGGGGCCCAGGCGACCCTTCGAGGCCTCCAGCGCTCGCCACCGCCGCCACCCTGGGCATCTCCCAGAGGCCTGTCCCGGGTCTCGCTGGATGCAGGTGCCGGGCAGCTGTGTCTGTGTGTGTGTGGGGGGGGTGGGGGGAGACACGCATAGTGACCCCACGCGGGTGTGGGGGAGTGTTGGTGTGAGCGGTGTGCTGTGTGGGTCGTGGTTAACTTGATGCGGTCCTTACTACGGGCCAGGCGTGTTTCTGATGCTGCTGTCATTCCTAGTTTTCAGGTGAGGAAACTGAGGCACAGAGAGGTCAGGTGTCATGATCAAAGTCTCAGGGCTGGTGAGAGGGGATGGATTGCAGTGGTGGGCTGGGGCGGGAGCAGAGAGCTGTCCCTGTCGAGCCGGTGTGGCTCAGTTGGTTGGGCGCCATCCCTTTCATGGACAGGTTGCTGGTTTGATTCCCGGTCAGGGCACATGTCCAGTGGTGTGCTCGATGCCCCGTAGGGGGCGTGCAGGAGGCAGCCAATGGATGGTCTGCTCACATGGATGTTTCTCGTTCCTTCTCCCAGGAATCAACTGCCAACCCGTAACTGCCCTGCGCCCAGTCCTCTCCCGGGCGCCGCACCACCTGCCCCTCCGCCATCTGCTGCCCAGGCGGTAGACTCCACAGGACGCTCTCCGATCAGATGTGAAGCTTCCAGGGAGAGCGCAGGAGGAGGCCGCGTGATCAAGGAACTGGCAAAGGGCTCTTCAACGGGACGCAGAAGCCACAATCCATAAAACAAAAACAGCAAATTGCATTTCGTCAAATGAAACATTTTTTGCTCTCCAGAAGACAGCCACACAGATGAAAGGGCAGGCCACAGACTGGGCAAAGCTTCTTACAAAACATTTTTCCCATAAAAGGACTCGCTTCTGGAACAGAGAAAGAATTCTCACAGCTCACGAGTAAGAGCTCCAACAAACTCACTTGAAGAGTCACTTCCTCCAACGTACGCGGACGGACGACATTCAGGGGAGAAGATGCCCAATGGGGAGGGAGGGCCAAAGGCAGCCCCGAGGAGAGCCTGCCCCACGCCCTCTGGGACGGCTGATCGTAAAGAGACAGAGGGCGCCGCGTGCTGGGGAGAGGGCAGAGCAGCCGAGAGTCACACACGGCGGAGGCAGGTGAGAGGGCTCCTCTTCGGGAAGCACTTTGGCAGTTTCTCCAAAAGCTGCCCTTCCACCACTATCGGAGCCGCCCATGTGACGACTGGTCAAGCCAGGAGAGGCTAAAGCATGCAGACAGACAGAACCGCACACAGATGCTAACAGCAGCTTTGAGGATGGCAGCAGCAGCCCACGGGCCCATCAGCAGAGGCTGCATACACAACGGGGTATAGCTACACAACGGAACACCACTCGGCAGTGGAAAAAGGAGTGAGCTTTTGGCACATGCAACAACCTGGGCGCATCTCAATTGCATCATGCTGAGTGAGTGAAAGAAGTCCGTCAAAGAGGCTACATCCGGTGTGATTCCATTCACAGAAAGTTCTAGAAAGTCTGTCGATCAGAAAGATCAGTGGTTGCCTGGGGAATGGAGCGGGGAAGGTATGCCAGGGAAGCAGCGGAAAACAGAGGGGCGATGTTTATGTTAATGACTTCATTACGATGATAGATTCACAGTCAGGTGCATACGTTAATGTTTTATGAAACCGTTACGTGGAAGATAGATGCAGTTTATGGGCATGTCAATGCTACATCAATGAAGCTGTCTTTAAAAAAGAAGTGAAGAGACTGTCAAATGACAGCGGGGAGGGGAGGGAGACCTGGGGGGAGATAAGAGATCAACCGAAGGACTGGTATGCATGCATATAAGTACAACCAATGGACACAAAACTCTGGGCAGGGAGGGCATGTATGGGGGGGGGCAATGGTAAGCTATGTACACATATAATACCTTAATAAATTTTTTTAAAAAAGAAGTAAAGGCTGTCAAGAGAGAACCCTGAGGATGGGGAAGGGGCCACAAGCCGAGGAATGCAGGCAGCCCCTGCCCCTGGCAAAGGCGCGGAAGTGGGGTGACTCAGGGCCTCCGGGAGGAACCCGCCTGGGGTTAGCCCCCGGGACGCTCCTTTCGGATCTCTGACCCCCACAACTGGAAGTGATAAATGTGTGCGGTTCAAGCCACTCGTGTGTCATCCATTGTTGCAACAGCCACCGGAAACCAAGAAAAACATTTTCACATTTCTGTCCCCTTTTAGGCAGTTGTGCTCTCAAAACTTCAGGCAACAAACTGAATTCGGAAACAGAGCGGGTAGGAGGTGACTGAGGTCACGTGAGGTCACGAGGACGGGCCCTAATCTGATGGGGTGGGTGGCCTTATTGGAAGAAGTCTCTCTCCTCTCTCTCTCTCTCTCTCTCTCTCTCTCTCTCTCTCTCTCCCCCCCCCCCCCCCTCTGCCATATGATGACACAGCATGCAGGCCTGCAGCTGCAAGCCAGGAGCCCGGTTCTCAGCAGAGTCCGGCCATGCTGACACTTTGACCTTGGACTTCAGCCTCCAGAATTGTGAGGGGATCAATGTCTGATGCTTAACGCACCATCTGTAGCATTTGTTACATCAGCCCGAGCTGACCACGGCCACGTGTGGTTTCCTTTGCAATTGCAGTGGGTGCTGTGTGCACTGCCAACATCCTGCCCTGGTCCTCCCTGAGTGCCCCCCACCCCTCGTCACCTGCTGACAGCAGCCTCACCAAAGTGAGGTCCCATCTACGGGGCAGACCACACTGAATGCTGACAATTCCAAAGGTCTTCCCCCTGGGTGGCCCAGGCCTCTGTGGAGACTGCATCACAGCTCAGCTTCTCCTCTGCCTGGGGCTGCTGCCCTCCTTCCCGGAAAGGTGGAGTTGCCTTGATCACCCCTCAGTCAATTCCCTCCACGCAAATCTGAGTTTCAGCGGTCATTTCCGGGGGGCCCCACCCACCAGGCCGCCCGGGAAGCGGATGCCGCGGGAGGTGGGTTTGAGCTTCAGCCCCGTGCGCGCTGGGGCCGAGCAGGGCACGCTGGCGGTGGCCGGCAAGTGGTCATTTCATGATGGCCTCTTCCCGTCGTGAAGACGTGGATCCCACGGCCACGCCTCGCCTGCCAGGACTCGGGTAATGGGCCCACGTGGAGGAGGGGCGTCGCCTGAACGTGTGTTTCTGTGTCTGCACATGCCCTCCAGCCAGCCCGCCCCGCTGCCTGCTACACGCCACTGGCCGCGGACAGTCCATGCCACGCGGAGCATAGAATGGCCCGATGACCCTTGCCCAGGTCGGTGGCCCCCAAATCACGACACGGAAGAAATGTTTGCTTTGAGCCACTAAGCCCGGCTCGTCCGCTACCAGCAGCAGGCGGTGGAACCTGATTCCCCGGCCTTCGGGCGGTCACGCACTCACAGACCCGCAGTCGCAGTAGGAGACCGGCAGGTGCCACTGCAGACATGGGGGGCGGGCGGGGGGTTAGGAGGGCAAGAAGAGTGTGTAAGACCCTGCTACATGCCAGGCACACGGCACGCACTTCCCGTCTGTTCCCTGCAGGAGCCTGACACGGGCCGGGTGAGGTGGGATGCCTCTTGCCACCCTACAGAGGGACACGCACAGGCCGCAGGGCGGGCGGGTGTGTGTGTGTGTGTGTGTGTGTGTGTGTGTGTGTGTCTGTGTGTGACTTGCTCAGAGCCACCCCACTAGTGAGCAGTGCCCCAGGACTGTGCCTGCATGTGCACACATGCACACACTCATTCATTCATTCACTCACTCATTTACTCATTCAGCCAGGGTCTCTCCAGTGTGTACTGTAAGCCCGGCTCCGTGTGAGGGGCCGCGGAGCCTGGGTGAACAGGGAGCAGCAGGGCCGGTGCCGGGCTTGGGAGAGGCTGGGCGGTGGCACGGCTTTACGGAGGCTGGTCCCAGCGGGCAGCTCTGCCGGGGAGGTCGGAGGCTCCGGGCTCCGGCCGGGCAGTCTGGGCCGGCGGAGGACAGCTGCCCGGGGAGCGCCCTGCGGCCCCGGAGGAGAAGCTCGGGCCCCTCCGGCCGGGGCTCGGCAGGCCGGGCAGGCTGCCTGGCACCAGATAATAATGCTCCTGGCGCCCACACAGGCACACCAGCCTCTCGGTGTCCCGGGCTCCGTGGTAATTGCTCGGAGCACAAAGGGCCATATAATTTGCATCAAAAGGCCCTTCGCAGGGCAGCCCCCGTCCTCGGGGAGGCCCCTCCCGCGGCCCTGGGGCCAGCTCTGCCTCGGGGGGCCGCCCCGGGCGGCGGCGGCGGCGGCTTTGCACTCGTGGGCCTGTGTTGCTCGAACCTCTCCACCCTCGGTTTCTTTGCCTGTAAAATGGGGCATTGCAGGTGAGGATGGAGTCAGGAAGCCGGCATGAGAATAATTCCGTAAATAGGTTTGGATCCTAAGTTCCAGCTACTCTGGGCAACACACTGTCCTTTGACCTCGCCCTGCAGACCCAGCCCTCCTCCAGCCATCATCCGGCGAGCACTTCCTGCGAGTCCATTCCGTGCCAGCCCTGGGGTCCGGGGTGGCGGATGCCACCAGGATGGGGTCACTGGCCTCTAAGAGCTGACTGTCGGGAGGAGACAGGCAAGGCCACAGGAAAGGATGAGCAGAGCGCTTCAGCTCTGCGGGGGGGGGGGGGGGGGGGGCTGGGCTTTGCAGCTTGCATAGGAGTCTGCCCTGTGGGAGTGTGGGCGGACATCCCAGCAGAGGACATGGCCTGTGCAGAGACCGGCGGGTCCCAGTGTGCTGGGTGGTAGGCAGATGGGGTGGCCCGTGGGCGGGAGGGTGCAGGCTGGGGAGGCTGGGGAGGCTGGGGAGGCAGCGTCCGGAATAAAGGGGCCCCTGCAGGCGGGCAGGAGCGTCCAGGCTCCGTCCCTGGGCGACTGGGAGCCACAGAGGGTTTTTAGCAGGGAGACACAGTGAGCTGGACTGGGGAGAAGGGTCCCGAGTCGCAGTGTGGAGGGGAAGAGGTGAAAGGCGGGCAGCTGGACCTAGGGGAGGCGGATGCAATGGTTTAGATAAGCCGTCAGTCAGCCTCCACTCTGCACTCACTCACTGGGCAGCGACTGTAAGCCCCGCCCTGGGAAGGCGCTGGAGAATTCTCCACCAACATAACCTATAAGGAAGTGCGGGTGCCAACAAGGGCCACGGATAAAACCGCACAGAGGTGGGCGGGTACAACATCTCTGCTCACTTCTTCCTGCTTCCCCAACTGCAGGGGCTGGGAGTGAAGGACTACATTTCCCAGACTTCCTTGCAACTAGAGGGCTGAGCCCAGTTAGGTTCCATCATACTATCTAATAAAGGGGGAATATGCTAATTGACCTTCACATCATCACAAAGATGGTGGCACCCACAGCCAATAAAGAGGGAATATGCTAATTGTCTCACCAGGCCTCTAGTATAAATATACCCTGTTTCCCCAAAAATAAGACAGTGTCTTATATTAATTTTTGCTCCCAAAGATGCGCTAGGTCTTATTTTCAGGGGATGTCTTATTTTTCCATGAAGAAGAATACGGTACACATTTATTGTTAAATGAAAATAAAGGAAATTTATTACCTGTATACAGTACGGTAGTACGGTAGTTATCAACACAAACCAGACAAACTGTGAATCCTACAGTATTAAGAATTTACTCACTTATTCAATGACAATCATGTCATCATCTTCTGGAACATCATCATAACAATCCAGTTCCTGAATTTCCTGGTGAATTTCTTGGGACTCCATTTCTTTCAGAATCAGTGGACCACATCTCTCATGTTTAGCAATAGCACTGTCTTTAAATGAGTACTTCTTGTCAAGGTAGCCTGCTCGCAGTGCATTTGCAATGCAACTGTCAGTGATTTTCTCCCATGAATTCTTCACCCAAGTCACAACTTCTTTCAGTTTAGGTTTCCCAAAGTTTCCACGCTGATTTCTCTCCATTCACACAGCAGTGACGTCAGGACTCCGTATAAGGTCACTGGTTGCTAGACGCCAGTTGGGGTGGCCCTAGCGACCAGTTTATGGTAAATTAAATTCATTCTGAGACAGAGCCTGGGGGCCTTATTTTTGGGGGGATGCCTTATATTTCACTCAAAGGGAAATCTGTAAGTAGGTCTTATTTTCAGAGGATGTTTTATTTTCAGGGAAACATGGTAGTTGTTGAAGCAGGAGAAAGCAAAAGTATGTGTGTGTGTTGGGGGTCACTTTCTACTGCTCTGGGCTACTTTTGGCAGGTGAGAGGGGGTGGGAGAAGGGGAGGGGCCAGGGGTGTTTCTGCAGTGAGCTGTGTTACAGTGAGTCTGGCCAGGGTCAAAGGGCAGGGGTGGTGTCTCCCCTGTGTGCCAGTGTCCAGCACTGGGCCTAGTGCACACCAGGGTCTCCAGCTCGATGGTGAGCTGTGGGCCTGCAGGGCCTGTATCAGAGTTATCTGGGACCCCGTGGACCAGTCTGGAGGGTCCCACCTTCTCCTGTGGCCCAGGCCAAAGGGACAGGTCTGTTACCCCAGAGCCCTGGGCACTGTGGGGAAGCTGAGCCCCAGAGGAGTGGCTGGGGCAGGCTGGGGGAGATCCACGACACCTTGTCCATGCTCCACGCTTCCCTGTGCCTGGGGGTTCAGGTGTGTACCCCGCTGGGGAAGGGCCGGCACTGGCGTGGGCACACAGTGGGCGGTGGCTGGTGGGAAGGTGTGAGCTCATTGGCCTGGGAGCCAGACTGCCTTGCTTCGCATCCCAGCTCCCCCACTTTCCCGCTCCGGGGCCTGTGTGAGCTCCTTCAACGCCTGTGCCTCCGCTTCCTCATCTCCGAAATGGGGACAGCTACTCTCAGTGTTCGTCACAGGCCCCTCCCTGGGCACCACACTCTCGTGTGCATGAGTCCTTCACAGTGAGAGAGGGTTAGGGAAGCAGGAGCCACAGCACAGCAGATACACCGGGGGCCCTTCAGACAGAGGCTGGACAGGGACTCCGGGAGAGTCTCGGCCACCCACACCTCGTGGTGGGAATGAGTGCCACTCCCGCCACCGCCCCAGGCTCGCTGGGGAATGAGCAGGCCACCTCTCTGTGCCCACGGCTCCGCAGCCACGCTCTTCTGCTGTGAAGTGCTCAGGTTTGTGGGGGCTGCGCTGGGGGAGGCTGCCCACACCAGGCTGACCCGCCTACCAGGTGAGGGAGGCGAGGGAGGCAGCGGCCTTGGGCGGACATGCTTTGTCCCCGGGTCCTGCACCTCAGCTGTGAGCAGACAGAGCTTCGGAGCGAACCTGGGGGCAACCCCAGGAGAGAGCTGGTGCCTGGGCCACTTGGGATCCACCCATGTTCCCCTCCCACCTTTCCAAGAGCTTCACCAAGGATCCCGCCGCACTCTTCAGAGGCTGGTTGTTTTACTGCGAATGACAGATGAGGAAACCGAGGCACGGGGGGGGGAGGGGTAAGGGGCAGCGAGATGGCCAGGACTGGCCCCGGGCTGTGTGGGCTGGCAAGTTGTCTGGATGACAGAGGGAGGCTTTGGTCAGAGGTCGAGGGCCCGTGGTGGTGCCCTTGCCGATGTAGTGGGTGACACTGGGAGACACTCAGCCTCCAGGCAGCAAGAAACCAGAGTGCACTGACCCAACAGGGTTGGATTCGTGCCCCTCATCTGCACCTGTAGGTGCTGGTACCTGTCAGGGGCCAACAGGGAGGAGCTGGTCCTGTCCACTGCGGGGCTTTGAGGAGCTTTAACAGGAAGGCTGTTTACAGGGCAGGCAGTGTGCACACGGGCCCGTCGGCAGCTCAGCGTGGCTCCAACCCCAGAGTGGGGTAACACTGGTGGTCTCCATCCGGCATCTAGAAGGGTTCAGCCATCTGGAGAAGGGGCTGTGTGTAAATTAAATAAGAGTCCAGGGATGATACATAACTTTGAAAGGCATTTGGGTGGGGCAGAGGAGCTTGGCTGGAGAAACCAAGTTTGCTTTGTCTCAGGACCCCTTGCTTTTTATTAACACAACTTGTCCTAAGCCGAGGTGGGGATACACACACATCAAAGGGTAGGGTTTTCTACAGAATCCATTGTCAGATTGGGGAATTACCTCCTGCTCTTCAGGTGTTTGGCCAGGAGGAGGCAATACCATGTAGGTTAAGGTGCCCTGAGCTGTCCGGCAGCAAACAATCACCCGTTTCAGGTTTGGGGAAATGCCTTTGGCCATTCCCAACAGGTGGCAACATATGTGACTCAGCCCTTGTTGAGTGCCCACGTTCCATCATCTTTTTGATGAAACTCTTCCAGTTATGACATGCTGGAACTGGCTTCCTGCGGTGAGGTGGGGCGTGGGGGAGGAGCGCTCCAGGAACCAGGAGATCCATGCATTCCAGAAGAGAGAGAAGGGGCCCGTGGACTCCATGGGCAGACTGACTGTATAGCCAGCCAGTCACGGGCCGGTGGACAGCTGGTCCCAGGCAAAGGGGAGCTGAACACATAAAGGGCTTGTCAACATTCAGGTCTCCACAAAGGGTACCCCAAAGGAAGGTCTCTCCCCGAGGGGGGCCCAGCAGACAGAGAGACCCTGGGTCTGTGGCCAGCATGGCCGGATGTCCACGGAACTACGGACCGCGGGGCTGGAGGCCCCTGGTCTGGCCCTGCCTCCTGCAGAGCTGTCAGCCCCCGCCTCACCCCGGGCTGCACCGCTTGCCGGCTGTGTGGCTATGGGCCTGTCTCTCAGCCTCTCTGAACCCCAGGCCCCTAATCCATAGCCGTGGACGCGGTGCCTGTGGCCGGTGATCTAGAGCGGAAGCAAGATCTTCTTAACCTGGGCTCACAGATCAACCTCTGAGACCGAAGCGTCGTGATGGGATGGTCTGGGGTGATGCAGAGGGGGAGCTCAGCCAGGCACGGACACCACAGAGCACTGTCCTTCCTGCCCCCTCCTCCAGGAAGCCCTCCCTGACTGACGCTGCCCTCCAGCTGGTCAGGCCTCTCCTCTGGGCTCCCACGTCCTCGCTCACCCCATCCTCCCACCAGAGGTGATGAGTCCACCTCTTCGGGGTCCCGTCGTCCCCCTTCCCTCAAGACTGTGAGCTCCTTGCCAAAACCAGTTTGGCTCAGTGGTAGAGCGTCGGTCTGCGGACTGAAAGGTCCCGGGTTCAATTCCGGTCAAGGGCATGTACCTTGGTTGCGGGCACATTCCCTGATAGGGTGTGCAAGAGGCAGCTGGTCGATGTTTCTCTCTCATCAACATTTCTAGCTCTCTGTCTCTCTCCCTTCCTCTCTGTAAAATATCAATAAAATATATATATATTTTTTTTAAAAAAAAGACTGTGAGCTCCTTGAGGGCAGGGCTTGTCTCTCTCCCCTCCCCGATCACCTTCCCCCACCCCCCTGCCCCAGGTCTGGCCCATTTGCTGGCACATAGCTGCCGCATGAACAAATGAGTGCGTGAATCTGGGCCTCCGGCGATGCCGAGCGGCAGATGGGACAGGCAGTACCACCCCATGCTACAGAGAGGGCAGCGGAGGCTGTGAGGGTTGAAGCCAGTCACCCAAGGGCGCACGGAGGCCCGCGGGGACTTGACTTTGGGGGGGAGAACATCTCAAGGACGTCCGGGGGCGATAAATCCGGGCGCCGTCTGGTCTCTAAGCGACGGCGGAGCGCGCCGCTCCGTGACCCCGGAGAGCTCCCGGGCCGAGGACAGAGAGAGGCGGCCCGGGCCGGGAACGGGCCAGGGGAGCGAGTGAGCGAGAAAGGGCTGCCTCTCCGAGAAGAATGGTTCCCAAATCCCCCGTCACCTCCTCTAAGGCTCCAAATGTTCCGAGAGGCCTAATTGAACATTCCTCCCTGGAAGCCTCTCGGCGGAACAATTAACCGGCCTCTCCCAGCCAGCGGCTCCCGGGCCGGCCCCAGATTTATGTCTCGCGGGGAGGCAGCCTATTAGCTGCGGCCATAAATCCCGGGCCCCGGCTGGCAAGGTGGATTTTAATAAAATCATAGGGGACGGAGCCAGGCCGGGGCGGCAGAGTTCCGGGGGGAGAGCCAACGCTCGCCCGTAATTAATCGAGACGCCTTTGAGCTCCGGGGAAATGCCCGGGATTTTAATGAAAGCGCAGGAGCTGGAAGCAGTGACCAGTGGCAACCGGTCTCCCTGCCGGGCTGGGCATGCAAGGAGCGGGGGGCGGGGTGGGGGGAGCCCGGGGCACCCCTGCCGAGGGTTCGAGAAGTGGGCGGGGGTTCCGCGGACACGAATAAAGCCATTCTGGGTGTTTAGCTGCGGGGATTCTTGCACACCAGCGGGCAGACCGTTTCCCCATGCCCCTAAGGGCCTCCGACTTCCCGGGCACCCGTGTCCCCGAACCCCTGACCCCCCGTGACGCAGAAGCAAGAGGGTCAATGCCTGGCCTGTGAGGGGCTTCCGGATGGTGGTGCAGGGCCTCCTGGTCACTGCTCACAGCTTGCTCTGAACTTGGCTGACCTGTTAGCCAGACCTCCACATGCTGGAGTGCCCCAGAGGCCAGCCTGGACCCTGTTTCCCCCTCCCCTCCCCTCCCCTCCCCTCCCCTCCCCTACTCTTCTCTCCTCTCCTCTCCCCTCCCTTTCCCTCTCTTCCCCTTCCCTCCGTCTCTTCCCCTCCCCTCCCCTTCTCTCCTCTCCCCTCCTTTCCCCTCCCTTCTCCTCCTTCCTCCCCCCTCCTCCTTTCCCCTGTTCTCCCCTTCCCTCTCCTCTCTAACCCCTCCCATCCTCTCCTCTCCTCTCCTCTCCTCTTCTCCCCTCCCCTCCCCTCCCCTCCCCTCCTCTCCCTTCCCCTCCCCTCCCCTCCCCTCTCCTCTCCTCTCCTCTCCTCTCCTTTCCTCCCGGTAGTCTCACGCACTGTCTCTCAAGGTCCAGACACCCATACCCAACTGCTCCCTGATCCATCCTGTTGGCATCTCTCTGACACGTACACCTCTGACAGCCTCCCCCACCCCTCCCCCTGCCTCTCCATCCTCATCTTAAAAGACTGCCTTCCCCACGCTCGCACAGCCCGGAAGCTCCGCAGTGACATTGACCCCTCCCTCCACTGGCTTCCCCACCCGCTAAGCCTCACGCCCCGTCTTCGCCAGTGCCGCCCGGGCCGGGCCTGCTGCCTCCGTCAGCTCGGGCCGCAGGCTGGAGGCTTAAACAAGGACACAGGTTTCTCGTGGTCCTGGGTCAAGGTCAAGGTGACCGTCCGCTTGGTTCCTGTGTGAGCCCTTCCTGGCTTGCAGGTGGCCACCTTCTCGTGGCTGGAGAGAGAGGTCTCGGGCGTCTCTTCTTCTGATAACAACGCTGACCCCATCACGGGGCCCACCCTCCTGCCCTCCTCCACACCGAGCCACCTCCCGAAGGCCCGTCTCCTCCCTCCGTCACCTTGTGCTCAGGGCTTCAGCGTCTGAATCGGAGGGACACACGCGCTCAGCCCACAGCCCCGCCGTCGGCTCCTGCCGGGACGACCCCCACGTCACCGTCTTGCCTGCCCCTCTCCTCCACACAGCAGCCCAAGAGGGCTTTTAAAATGCAAACCGGGTCATGTCACTCCTCTGTCGGGGACTGGGGAGGGTCTGGGATGGTCATCCACTTGCAAGTGAGCCACTCGGCCTGCCGAAGTGTTGGGACTGAGGCCCTTGGGTCAGAGACAGAGAGCAGCAATATTACCGACAGCAGCAGCCATCGCCAGGAGATCATCCTTTTTTAAATCTCCACACCCTCCCCCCGCCCCCCGCAACCCCCCCCCCCCACACCGCCCGCTCCAGGTTCCCACAAAGTGACTTAGCAGAGCCAAGGAATTTCTGCACAGATAGTGGGGAGCCATATACACCTGTGGGGGGACCAATCACTGCAGGAAAGGAGCCCCACGCTTAGGGAACCTGAATCTGTTATAGGGAGCAGCAAGCAAACATGCCCAGCTTTTGTCCCAGGGGGAGACGTGGGTCTGCATCGCCCTGGACAGCACACATGGCTGCCCTCTGGGCGGGAGGCAGGCACTGCCTGTGCCCCGAGGCTGTGCACCCTGCCAACATCTCTGAACAGGCGGTGGAGCTTCTGATGGTCGGACACGCAGAAGACGCTGTGCTGGGTGTCCATTGCTGTGCGGCGATATCCCTACAAACTCAGTGGCTCAGAACAACATACATTTATTGGCTCACTAGAGGCCCGGCGCACAACATTTGTTTGTGCACCGATAGGGTCCCCAGGCCTGGTCAGATCTTGGGGCAGCTCCTGTGTTGAGCATCTGCCCCCTGGTGGTCAGTGCACGTCATAGCAACCGGCCGTCCTGCTGTTGGGTCGATTTGCATATTAGGCTTTTATTGTATAGGGTGATCACAGGCTTCTGAGTCTGGAAGTGAGTTCGCTGGGCTGTCGGCTGGGCGGGGGTCTCGGGCGGAAGCCTGGCCAGGAAAGGGTCCCCCCACTTATTGGCAGGATCTCGGTCCTGTGGTAGCAGGACAGACCCCTGGGGTTCCTGCTGACTGCAGGCCGGATGCTGCCGCTGGCTCCCGAAGTCAGGAGCGGACCTCGCCCACACCCTGGCTTCCCCAGAGCGGATGCACAGCTCACCCAGGCCAGAAGGTGAGCAGGGGCCGGGCTGCTGAGCAAGCCGGGGTGCCGTGGGGTGCCACCTGCACACGGTCACGCGCATCCGTCAGTCTGCCGCGTCCTATTGGTCAGGAGCAGGTCACAGGCCACTCCCTCACCGGGAGGGGACTCCACAGGAGCCGGACTGTTGCGGGGGGTGGGGGTGGGGGTGGGCCCTGGGGACCATGCTAAGAGCTACTGCCATCGCTCCAACGTCTCCGCTTAAAGCCCAGTGGCTTGAGAGGGTGGTTTTGTGTCATATGAATTCTATCTCGATCTTTAAAAAAACCAATGGTTTCCCGGGATTAAGCCCAAGCTCCCTGCCTCCCTGGCTCCTCGGCTCCACAGGCCCAGCTGCCTGTCTGGGGAATGTGCTAGAAAGTGTGATCACACGAGACATTACGACAGGACTCAGCGGGGAGAACGGCTCAGGGTGGGTGCTCGGGCGGCTTGAGTCCCCCCGGTGCCCTCTTTGGTGCCCTAAGCACACCGCTCCACTCTGGTCTTCCTCCACCCACCCCCTCAGCGTGGCCCTCCGTGGTGACCTGTGGCTCTGCAGCCGCCACCCGACCTGCTGGTCGCTTTCTTTAAAGGAACAGCCACGCTGAGGAGGGCCCGACCTTTCCACACGGGGTCCACCGCCTGCACTGCCCTCTGCACCCTCCAACCAGGCCACACATTCACTCCCAGGTCTCACCTCCACTGGGAACGGGCATGGCTACCCTACAGGTGATCGGTGTCCCCACTGGTGTATCTGGTCCCCCTCAGGGGCATCTGGTTCCCCTCAGGAGCATCTGGTCCCCCTCAGGGGCATCTGGTCCCCGACAGGGGTATCTGTCCCCCTCAGGGGCATCTGGTCCCCCACAGGTGACTCCATCGCCCCCACAGGTGATTCTAACCATTCCCTCACTTGCTCCCCGTGGACCTGTGCATCCACTTGCATGCCTGTCTGTCTGTCTGTCTGGCCCATGTCTGCCTGATGTGGATGTCTGCCTCTGAGACTCTGCACAACTTGAGCCCACGCAGGGGCCTTGTGAGGAGGGGCTTACAGAGATGCGAGGGACAGAGCGACGAGCCCCAGGAGTGGGTGCTCCTTCCTCACAGCCCCGAGCCAAGCCGTCTCCCTCAAAGGTCGTGAGGCCTCCCCTGCTCCCCGGGGTCCAGGGAGCCGGGCCCTCCGGACCCGGGAGCCCCCGCCCCGTCTGCATCGGGGAGCCGGGCCCCCCACCCGGGACGCAGCATAATTCTATCTGCGCGCGCGGGGCTCGTAATTACCGAATGTGCGATAACTGCGCCTTAAATGCCCCTGCTCTTTAGAAATCCCAATTTATAATGTGAGAGGCTGACACCCCGGCGCGCCCTCCTATCTTGTCAGGAGTAATGGAAGAGGAAGTTGCCGGAAACCTTTATTTTTCATTAGCCTTAAATCCAGCGGCAATTAATGTGCCCCATTTGATTATGAACGGCACAAATTAAACAATAAAGAGCTGTCTAATGAGGAATTAATTATGAGGAAGGGCCGGGGCGCCGGGCGGGCCGGCGGCAATAACTTACGGCCGCGGCGGCGCGTGTCAGGCGGGAAGGGAGATGGAGGGCCCGCGCCTCCATGTGTGGCTCTGCTGATAGGACCCGTCACAGATCAGTTGATCCAGAAACCATAACAGGCTCGTAATTGAAACTGCCAAAATCAATAGTGCTGACAGCCCTAATTAAATTAAATATGGCCGCGAGGGGCTCCCGCGCCCGGCCGCGGCGGCCGCTTGACCCTCCGGCGGAGCGCCCGCCCGAAGGGGTGTGCGGGGCGGCGTGATGGATGTGCCCGGGGACTGGCTGCTGCGGGGAGAGGCTCTCCGAGGCCCGGAGCCGCTGCCCCCGCCCCCCGCCCCCCTCCGGCCCCGCGGCACCAGCTCCCTTCTTCCAGCCACGGGGCTCCGCGTTCCGTGCCACCTGACGTGGGGCACAGAGAGAGAGCCCCGGTGAGCAGAAGGGGAGCAGGGGAGGAAGGCGCTCCTCTGACAAAGGCCACATTTGCCGCCCCTTTCCGGAGGGTGTCTCACGGCTCCTCCCCGCAGCCCGGCCGGAGACGCTGCTCAGACAGCCCGGGCTCACGTCCCAGGCCAGCCGCCAGGACGCGAGGACCATGGAGCCAGTGGCTTAGCCCTGCCCGGCCTCAGTTTTCTCCTCTGTAAGATGGGTGCTGGTGCCGTGTGCTGAGGCCGGTGTGGCTCAGTGGATAGAGCGTGGGCCTGGGGACTGGAAGGTCCCGGGTTCAATTCCGGTCAAGGGCAGGTGCCTTGGTTGCGGGCCCGTCCCTCCCCGGTGGGGGGTGTGCAGGAGGCAGCTGGTCAGTGATTCTCTTTCATCGATGTTTCTGGCTCTCTGTCCCTCTCTCTTCCTCTCTGTAAAAAAAAAAAAAATCAATAAAATATATATATATTTTAAAAATTAAAAAAAAAGAGGTGGATGTGTGCGCAGAATCCTGACCTGAGAGAACAGCTGGGGGCTGTCAGCTCCATTCTGCAGATGAGAACACAGAGGCTCAGAGTTGGGGAACGCGCCCAAGGTCACGGAGTTCACGGGGGGGGGGGGGGGGGGCAGAGCGAGAGCCAGACCTTGCCCGGTAGAATGAAGCCCAGAGACTGAAACCAAGGTTGGAGGGTGGAGCCCAAACCCCGGGGGGGGGGGGGGAGGAGGGGAGAGGGGTGGGGAAGAGCAGTGACCACCAGGCTCTGCTGAGCTCCTGGAACCTGGAACCTTCCCTCGGAGCCCTGAGGAAGGCCGAGAAGGAGAAGTGTAAACCAGCGGCAGCAGCGTGCTGACGCTCTGGCTGCTGCAATAATTCTTTTTTTCCGAAAAGCACCATCAAGTGCGTGCTGATAACACGCATGGAGAGCAAGGACGCCCATCCCGGAGCCGGCTGGGAACGGGGTTCATACGCCGGGCTCCTCAGCAGCCCGGCCGGCCCCCGGCACCGGAGCGGCCCTGGGGGGCTTCCTCTCCTGACTCCATCCCGTGCCAACAGTGTGGTCCGGGGACCACAACCCTACAGGTGATCGGCTGTCCTTCCCCGTCCGCCCGCGGGCACGGCGATGCCTGCCTTCCCCTCAGGCGGACAAGTCGCTGAAGCAGCGGTGCCCACGACAGAGCCCCCGACTGCTGCCCGTGGCACCGCCCGTGCCCACCACCAGCCTCCGGTATCCCACCTGCCTTCGCCGTGGCCGACTGAAGGGACAGACGCACTCAACCACTTTCTGAAATATTGCTCTTTCCTTCCAAAAAAATTTAAAAAATCAATGACTTCAAAAAAAAAAAAATCTGGCCTCGCAAGCACCGGCGTTCACCATGGGAAGCCGAACAAATAAATGCCCTGGCGGGGTCCTCGCCGCCGGCTGGCTCAGCTGACTTCTTAACCGCCGTGACACCGGCGGCCCGGGTAACCAATGTTGATGTCAGCGCTAACAAACTGTCCCTTCATTGCAGCCCCGCCGGAGATCAGAGGCCCGGATTATGGGAGGAGACGCCTGGGAGATGCCCACGCGGTTGCTGTGACAACCCCGAGAGGCGGAGGCCGAGGGAGACAGCTGGCCGGGGACGGGCTCTGGCTGCAGGCCCGAGCGCCGCCGTTCATGGCTCCCGCACCGGGCGCACCTCGGCTGGACCCCCACCCCGGCCCGGCCCAGCCCAGAGGCCTGGGAGCAGGCGGGATGGCCGAGAGCCGCTGGGACACCAGTGACAGTTTTCTTAAAGCTGGTGAGAGCGCGGCGTGGGCAGAGGTTCCCAACAACGACGGCCGTGGCTTCCACGGGACGCCAGGAACATGGGCTTTGCCCAGCCGGCGTGGCTTAGCGGTTGAGGGTCGACCTATAAACCAGTTTGATTTCTGGTCAGGGCACATGCCCGGGATGCAGACTGGATCCCCAGTGTGGGGTGTGCAGGGGGTAGCCGGTCAGATTCTCATCATCGATGTTTCTCTCCCTCCCCCTCTCCCTTCCTCTCCGAAATCAATACAATATATTAAAGAAGAACGTGGGCTTGGCATCGCAGCCACCTGTGTGGAATCCCAGCCCAGCTTTCTGACCTTGAACAAAATCACTCGGCCTCTGAGTCTCAGGCCTAACGGTATGCACCCCATAGGTTTGCTGTGAAGGTCATGGGCCCTCCCGTCCCAGGGGCCACGCAGAGGTCAAGCATGAGAGCTCGGGGGCCATGCCGTCCGGCGTAGAGCCCCACTCTGCTGCTCTCTGGCCACGTGACCGTGGGCATGCATCCTCCCGGGCAGCTTCCTCCTCTGAAAAAAAAAAAACAGAGGAAGCCACACCCAACGTAACCGGGGTCCATGAACAGCACGGAGAGTGTTGACAATAGTCATTGTCACTCAATTTCAGAACCATCAGATGAGGAGGGGCCTGGTGTCCGCAGTCTACACCTGAGAGGGAGCTGAGGCCCCCGAGGGGTGAGTGCCCCGCCCGATGGCCCATGGGGACGCCTCCTCGCCGGAGTGTCCATCTTAGCGTGTCTGCTGCAGAGCCGGGCCGTCCACCATGAGCCACAGTGGCTGCTGCGGGAGGAATCACACATCCCACGCACATGCACACACACAGCAACATGTGTGAGGACTGCCAATGAGACGCTGGGGATGAGCCCTGGGAGAAAATTACAATGGTGGGGGGGATCACACACACCCCTCACTGAGTCAGCACCCCGCTCCGGGGTCCTGCCTTCCTGGCTTGGGCTCCCGCCTGCACCCAGGGCTCGGTGGGGGGGGGTGGGGGGGGTAGAAGAGATGCTGTTTTCTCCCCTGGCCTGGAGCTGCATGGAGTGTGGGAAGGGAATGCAGAAGACAGAGGAATTTTTTTAAAATATATTTTTATTGATTTCAGAGAGGAAGGGAGAGGGAGAGAGAGAGAGGCATCAATGATGAGAATCACCAATAGGCTGGCTCCTGCATGCCCCACACTAGGGATGGAGCCGGCAACCCAGGCATGTGCCCTGACTCTAAATGGAACCGTGACCTCCTTGTCCACAGGTTGACACTCAACCACTGGCCACGCCCGCCAGGCGAGGACAGGTTAATTTGACCAGGTGGAGGGTTCCTCACTGAGCTTGGCTTACAGAATTCGTCAGGTAATCCCCCCACTAACTCATTCATTCATTCTTTCATTCCCTCACTCATTTATTCAGCTCAGTGTCACCAGTTCCTCCTCTGTGGGGCATGTGTCAGCGCCGGGGCCGCAGGTGAATAAAGCCTGGCTCCTTGCCCTGAGCCAGAGGAGCCGCCAGGCCTGAGGCAGAGGTGCTATGCAGACTGCAGAGAGCGCCACCTCGCCCACCAGCTGGCCTCTGTCCCGAGCGGAACAGCACGTGGTGGCAGTGGCAGTGGCGAGAGCGTGGAGGACCGGAACCGAACCGCATGGCTGGCAGGACTGCGGTGATGCAGCGTGGAAACAGCGGGAGGGGCCTCAGAGAGCTGACACAGAGTTACCGCCTGAGCCAGCAGCTCCACGTCTGGTGTTCACCAAGGAGGGGCAGTCAGCCCCGCAGACAGCTGTGTGCCCGGCTCACGGCGCAGGCACAGCCCCGGGGCCAGCAGACCGAGGAGAGGCAGGTGGGCCCTCCGCACCTCGGACTGCTGTTCACCCCGAAGAAAGAGGCGGAGACGCAGACACAGGGACCCCGTGGGTGACCCGTGAGGACACGACGCGGAAGGAAGTCAGCATAAATGTGTCCCCAGAAGGCAAACGCTGCAGGGCTCCGCCCCTGAGAGGTCCCTGGGAGCCTCCTCCGTACAGACAGAAAGCAGCACGGAAGGTGCCGGGCTGGGGGCGGGGCGGGGGCGAGTGGTTCGCGGGCACAGAGTCTGCGTTTGGGGGGATGGAAAGTCCCAGGGACGGTGGTGGCGGCATAACAATATGAATGTGCTTACGCCACTGACCCGACAGTTACTGATGGCAATGGTTCTGTGCATTTTACCGCAATTCAAACACCACATCCTGGCAGGAAATGAAAGATGCAGTGAACGGAAGGACTCATCCATATATATAAAAGCCCAGCGACCCAATGGCAGAATGACTAGAACGACTGGAATGACCACTCGCTATGACACGTGCACTGCAGAAGCCAGCCAGCCCGATTTGGGCTCTGATCAGCCCCTCAACGGCCCGAGGCTCCTCCCCACAGCCAGTCCTGCCCCCCAGCCAGCCCCACCACAAATCAGCACCCCCATACTGATCGCCCTCCCCCCAACACCAATCGAGGGTGAGGCTGGCTGGCCAACCTCCCGTGGCCCCTCTCCCTGGCCTGTGAGCCTCCTGGGGTCCCTCCCCCCAGGCCGGCCCCCTGAGAGGCCTCAATTGCCAGCCAGGCTAAGGGACCCCACCAATGCACAAATTTGTGCCCTGGGCCTCTGGTTGGGAATATGAAGGGCGAGACAGAGACCGATGATGAATCGCCAATCAGAATTATACGTGCCCACTGTGTGCCAAGCGGGAGGGCGGCACCCTGAGTGGGTGGGCACCCGTCTGGACAGGGAGAGGGGTGCATTCCGAGCTGGTTTCTCAAGGCGGTGGCTCCCGCACCCCGGGATCTTGTTAGGCTGCTGTTTCCGGTTCAGCACGCTGGGCTCTGCGTCTCTAACCAGCTCCCAGGGGCTGCTGAAACCGCGCCCCACGGAGCACGGGGCACACAACGGGGGGTCAGAGACACCCCTGTGCAGCGACTCACCTCCTGAGAGGGGCCCGTGAGAGGAGGACAGGGCCGAGCTCGGTGTCAGGTGGCCCGGCACCTGAATCACTCCGCATGGCTTGTGTGAGTCAGGCTCTCCAGAAACAACAAAACCAATGGGAGGGGGTGGCCCGGAGTGGGGGGTGGGGTGGGGGGGGGAGTGTAAGGGGGGAGAAAGAGAGAGAGGACAAATTTTGCAAAATTGACTCATACAACTGTGAGGCCCGACAGGTGTGACCTCTTCAAGCCAGCCAGCGAGCTGGGGACTCAGGAGAGAGCCAAGTCCGGCTCCGCAGGCGGAACCCCAAGCTGAGTCTGTGCTGCAGGCAGGATGAGGGTCCCCCCTCAGGAAACCTCAGGCTTTGCTCTCAGCCCTGCCCACTGATGGGGCAAGGCCCACCCACCCCATGGCGGGTGACCCCATGGCGGGTGATGGGTTTCCTCGAGTCTGCTGCATTCTGTGTGAATCACCTCTAAGAAATACCTTCAACCCTAACCAGTGTGGCTCAGTGGGTAGAGCATTGGCCTGCGGACTGAAAGGTCCCAGGTACGATTCAGATCAAGGGCATGTACCCTGGTTGTGGGCACATTCCCAGTGGGGGTTATGCAGAAGGCAGCCATCGATGTTTCTCTCTCATCAATGTTCCTCTCTATCCCTCTCCCTTCCTCTCTATAAAAAAATTAATAAAAAATATTTTTTTAAATAAAAAAGAAAGAAATACCTTTACAGCAACATCAAGGCTGGTGTTCGACCAGATGACCTGGCCACACAGCCCAGCCCTGGCCACGCGCCCACCGCCGGCAGCGGACCCTCTGTGAGCCCAGCTCCCACCTCTGCACAGGGATCTCACCACGTTCCCAGCATGCTGCGGTGGGGAGCCCTCCCGCCAAAGTGAAATTATTTATTTTTACATTTTTTGTGTCTGTTTTTATTGATTTCAGAGAGAAAGGGAGAGGGAGGGAGAGAGAGAAACATCAATGAGGAGAGAGAACCCTTGGTCAGCTGCCTCCTGCACGCCCCCTACTGGGGATGGAGCATGTGCCCTTGACGCTCTATCCATGGAGCCAGTTCCTGGCACAAGGGAAGTGAGACACGCCCCAAAAGGTCTGGGGCAGTGAGAACCAGGCTGGGCTGAGACGGGGGGCTGCTGTAGGAAGGCAGGGGACCCCGGCACCAGCAAAGGGGCTGCTGCTGTCTGGCCACAGGTCTCCGCCTGGGTCGCTGCCTCGGGATAAATCTGTGGGGCGTCGAGGGGCGCAGAGCGGTCAGTGGGGACGAGGCCGGCGCCCTTGCTTGGACGTCAGGCGGCCAGTCGGAGGGTGAAGGCGAAGGTGCCCCCACAGCACCCTGCACGGGCTCCCTCTCAGGCACGCTTCCCCGTGGCGTGTGGGGGGAGAGGCGATGTTTGTTGACCCACTTTGCTCTTTGCACGGCCGGGCCGGGCACCCATGGTCCGACCTCCAGCTCCCGGGGGCCGGCACCCCCACCCCTCCTGCCTCCAGGGAGAAGCTCGGTCCCACAGAACCGTTCGCAGTTCGGGTTCAATAATGTCCCCCCAAAATTCACGTCCCCCCCCCCCGGAGCTGTGGGTGTGGCCTTACTGGGAAGCAGGGTCTTTGCAGACTCGATGAAGCTGAGGTCCTCCTTGCCCGGCGGGCGTGGCTCAAGGCTGAGCATTGACCTGTGAACCAGGAGGTCGCAGCTCGAATCCTGGTCAGGGCACGGGCCTGGGTTACGGGCTTGATCCCCAGTGTGGGGCGTGCAGGAGGCAGCCGATCCACGATTCTCCCTCATCGTTGTGTTTCTCTCTCTCCCTCTCCCCTCCTCTCTGAAATCAACAAAAATATATTTTAAAAAAAGGTGAGATGGGCGCCAGTCAAGTGTGACAGTGTCCCTCTGAGCAAGGCACCGAGACGGCATGTGCCGATGGGACGGGCGCGCCTACCAGCCAAGGCCAGCTCGCAGCCCCACGCGCCAGCCATGTAGGAGCGATGGCTCCCGAGATTCTTCAGGGGGAACACAGCCCCATCACCCCTGGATCTTGGGTGGCTGGTCCCCACGGCGTGAGAGAATACGTGGCTGTGTTTAAAGCTGTCCTGTGCCCTGACCGGGAATGGAACCATGACCTCCTGGTTTGCAGGGTGAGGCTCAGCCACCACGCCACGCCAGCTGCCTTTTAACGCTTGTAATCTTACCCCCCCCCCCCTCCATCTCGAAACTTCCCCTCCTTACGCACCGCCAAGCCTCAGAGCCGAATGCGGACAGAGGCAGAGGCCTGGCTCTGCAGATGGGAGTGATGCCGCCCCATCACAGTGCCAGACCCCGCAGGCCCCTCTCTCAGCCCCGAGCGAGACGCCCCCTCCCCCCCACTGGGAGGCCTCCTCCGCACCCCCAGCCCAAGTGCTTCCTGTCACCTCGATGCCGACCACACGCTGGGCATTGCCGGACCCCTGCAGCCCCCGACTGCGTGCCTCCGGGTGCAGGCCCCAGTTCCTGATGTAGGAGGGACCCCGTAGATGGGCGTGGTGCCCCTTCCCCCAGGGCCCAGGCGGGCGGGCCCAGCACAGCCCTCTCCGGCCCGGGCTCCCCTCGAGGCCCGCAGCCTGTTTACCTCGGCCTCTCCTCTCCGACCCGGAGGAGTAAACACATACCTGGTGGAGACACCGCCGTCCCTATCTTAGACTTCAAAATAAACTCATCTCCGTAATTGACGGCTCCGCAGCACAGGCCCTCATTAGGCCTGGCAGGCCCCCGGAGGGCAGTGGAGGTCGCCCAGGGGCAGGAGAAGAGGCCCCACTCCCCTGGCAGACTTCTCTCACCCCGCCCTCTGGTGAGGACATCAGCTCCCCCCCTCCCGTCCCCCTCCTCTCCCCTCCCCCTCCTCCTCCTTCCCGCCCCCTCTCTTCTTCCTCCCTCCTCTTCCCTCTTCCTCTCCCTCCTCCCCCCAGCCAATCAGCAAGCTTTGTCAATTCTACCTTCTCCATAACTTTTGTGGGGCCCCTCTCCCCCCTCCCTCCCAGAGCCCCCTCCCTCCAGGAAACAGTTTCAGCATGTGTGTCAGTGCCTGTGCATGTGTGTCAGTGTGTGCATGTGTGTCAGTGCGTGTGCATGAGGGTGTGCGAGTATGCACATGTTCCAGGGAGAAGGGCATTCGACCCAGGAGTTGGAGACTGTGAACCAAGATCGTAGCCCAGAATCAGAGTAAAAACATTCGCCTTTAGGACCCTGAGCAGAGGCAAGAAACAGTAAGCCGCCCTCCCTCTATTGCCTTCACCAAACTGGCTTTTAAAAATATATATTTTGTTGATTTTTCACAGAGAGGAAGAGAGAGGGATAGAGTTAGAAACATCGATGAGAATCATCAATCAGCTGCCTCCTTGCACACCCCCCACGGGGGATGTGCCTGCAACCAAGGTACATGCCCTTGACCGGAATCGAACCCGGGACCTTTCAGTCTGTAGGCCAATGCTCTATCCACTGAGCCAAACCGGTTTCGGCATCACCAAACTGTTTTATAAAAAAAGATATTTTTATTGATTTCAGAGAGGAAGGGAGAGGGAGAGAGAGATAGAAACATCGGTGATGACAAAGAATCATGGATCTGCTGCCTCCTGCATGCCCCCCACTGGGGATCGGGCCCGCAACCCGGACATGTGCCCTGACCCGGAATGGAGCCGTGACCTCCTGGTTCATAGGTTGACGCCCAACCCCGGAGCCACGCCCGCCCGCCTTTTAACGAGAGTAATCTTATCCCCCATCTCAAAATTCCCACTGCTCACGCTCGGCCACGCCGGAGCCGAGGCGGACAGAGGCGGAGGCCTGGCTCTCTGCAGACCCGGAGTGATGCCGCTGGTCCTGGCGAGGCGGGCGGTCCCGGCTGGTGAGAGAGGCCGGTGAGGACACCCCCGCCCGGTGCCCGGCCCCCTGAGGCAGGAGCCAGGCAGCAGGCTGGACGGGTGGGCTGTCCTCCCCACCGCCCGCCTGTCACCACCACCCTGCCGCCGCCGGTGCAGGCGGGGACCGGGACGAGGGCAGCCGAGAGCCGGGGCAGCGCCCAGTCCGGGAGGCCGGCCTTGGAGTGGGCCCTGCCACCCAGCGAGGGGCAGGGGGCTGCCCACCTGGAGGCTTCGGGGGTACCCCACCCCCACCCCACCAGGAAGGAGCCCCGCCCACAAACCCCAGGCCTGTGGCTTCCCCTCCCGTTTGTAATCACTTGGATGAGGACGGAATGAAAATGAGTTTCCATGGCGAGAGACAGAAACACAGACACAGACGGGCGCACAGAGAGCGGCGAGAAGAGGGCCGGGGACCGGGAGGGAGAGGCACGGAGGGCGGGGACCAGGCGGGGCCATCGGGCTGTCACCACCTGCCCTGGGCCAGCCGCCTGTCTGGGGGACGCAGGGACAGGGACGGGTTAGGACCCGCTGGCAGGGGTGAGGAGCCTGGAGAGGCGAGGCTCTGAGCCCCTCCCCCTCCGAGCAGGGGAGAGGGGACAGTGCCCGTGCCCTGGGGAGAGGGCCCCACCCCACCCCACCCCGGCCAGGGAGAGGGAGGGCGCTCTACAGCAAGGGGCGGGGAGCAAACAGGACAGAACCAGGCTGAGGGAAAGGCAGAAGGAAGGGGGTGAAGAGGAAGCCATGGAAGGCAGACAGGAGGCACCCCCAGCCCAGGCCGGAGGGAGGAAGGAAGGACGCACTGCCCCTGGCCTTGGGCACCGCTGCCCACCCCCCGCCAGGGCCCTGAACCAGGCCTCGGGGCGCCTTGCTGCAAACGGCGAAGGAGAATGTGTGACGGGGCTGGCGGGAGGACGGTGGTTGGGGGGCTAGAGGTCACCTTCTCCCGCTCAGCCCCTGCCCCCCCCCCCCGGCGCCCCCACTTTGCCCTGGAGCTGTCACCTGAGTGACTTTTGGGCCCCTGCACTTTGGAGGAACTTGGTTCAAAGACCCACTTCAGAGAGGTTGAGGCCCACCCAAAGCCACACCGCTGGCCAGGCAGAGCCAGGAGGAGTCAAGCCAAGAGCCCTCTCAGGCATGGCAGAGCCCGTGCTGCCCCTGCCCCTGCCCCCGGGGCCCTCCTGAGCCACAGGTCCACACCACAGGCCACGGGGCCACACCGCAGGCCACAGGATGCGTGCGTGCACGGGCTCTGCAGATGCAGCGCAGACCAAAGCGACCTCAGGGCTGGGAACTGGCTTCTCTCCGGGCACCATGCGGGCTGTTGCCCTTGGGAAGGGAGGTGCATCGGTCGAGGCCCAGCTCTGGATGCAGGACTTCTCGCTGGCACCTGCCCCACAGCCTCACCCCCTCAGCACAGCGTGCTGGTGCCTCCCCACGCCTCCTGCGTGGCCTCAGGTGCTGCTCCGTCCATGCCTCCTGAGCGCAGCAGCCCGGTTGGGGCCCGAGGACTCACCTTCTCTGAGGCCTGGGGCCCGGGGATGCTGAGAATGCTGTGCTGAGGTGAGCACCCTGGTGGGTTTTTCACCACAGATAAACCAGTAGTGGCCGGTCCAGAGAGGGTAGGTAATTTGCCCAAAGCCACACAGCCACCACGTGCTGGGTTCCCCTGTGTTTCATCTCAACTGACCTTCCCATTGGCCTAGACCCCCACCACCTCCAGTGACTACGAGTCTCTCCCCGACCCATTGGGGACTAGGCACCCCAGAGCCTCTCCCTCCAGGAGATGGAGGAGGCTCAGCAGCTGCCAGGTGACGGAGGGACCGGCGCGAGCGCCCACAGCACGTGGGAGGGGCCGCTTCCGGGTGGGACAGGAGAACTAAGGCGGCCAGTGGAGAGGGACTTCCCACCTGGGCCCCGGAGGATGCTGGGATTCCAAGGTGGGTTCCACTTAGTCACTGTTGTGGTCCCACCAAGCACCTCCCTCAACTCCCAAGAGCAGAGGGGAGGGGGGAAGGGAAGGGAGGAGGAGCTGGGGGTGCAGGGAGGGGTAGGGTAGAGGGGGAGGATGAAGGTGAGGGAGGCCGGGTCCCCACCCCCGCTGGGTCACACCCAGAGCTGGAGGCGCCCTGGGCTCACCTTCGGGACGGGTGGAGGTGAAACGCAGTCACGAAGCTCAGGTTGGGAAGCCATCCTTCAATTTCTAATAAAAACCCCGAAGAAGGGCTGACACGCGATAAATCAGCCCTCCCGAGTCCCATCCCGGTAATCTTTTCAATTATCTGTTTGCTCAGCGCGTGCCTCCCGAGAGGACCAGAAGCAGGCCCCAGGGACGCGGGCTGGTGGGGAGGTGCTGGGCCGATGGGCCGAGCAGGGGCCGATGGGCGGCCCCACACCTCGCGGACGGGCAGGGAGGCCTGCGGGGAGGAAAGGCAGGAGGTCAGAGCCAACCACCTGTCCCCCGGCCCTGGACCCCGGGGCTGTGAACCCACCGCCTCTCAGGATGGCGTCTCTGAGCCCCTGCTATGCCCAGGTGCTGGGGGCAGAGCAGGGAGTGAGGCAGTGTGGCTGCCCCGTGGAGCGGCCTTCCACGGGGAGCGCCGGCGTGGCTGGGACAGGCGCCACAGACACGGATGCGCAGGGGCGCGCCCAGAAGTGTCTCCGAGGAGCTGATGCCTGAGTGTCTCAAGTCGGCGGCACCACTAAGGAGCTGGGGGCTTGGGGGCAGTCACTCACCCTCTCTGGGCCTGTTCCAGGACCGGGCCGTGCAACAGTGATTTGCTCCCCAGTTTCCACTCATCTCTCCTGCCCCCGTTCTCCTCCAATAAGCACCGCTTCTGCTATCGCTGCCCCAGGACCGGCCCTGATCTGCAAGTGGAACCTCCTGCGCCTGCCTCCGGAGGCTCCAGGGACCCTGTCTCCCCTCTCTCGGGCACCCTTCACTCTCTGGCAGGAACTTGTTTTTATGTTCTCACCACCACCGACGGAGTGAGAACTCCTTAGACCAGGGTCCTCGTCTGACTGGACCCTGTTGCCCCTCAGCCCTAGACAAGGACATGCATTGGGAAGGAATGTTCAGATGTCTTCTGTCCTGATGCATGGGGTGGGGGTGAGGGGGCAAATAAATGGGTGCATGGATGGGTGGGTGGATGGATGGATGATGGATAGATGAATTGAATTAATGGATGGATGAATGGATACTAGTAGATTATAGGTAGATAAATTGAATTAATGGATGGCTGGATGGCTGGATGGATGAAAGGATGCAAGGATGATGAGTAGATGAATTAATGGATAGATGGGTGAATGTATAGATAGATGCATGCATAGATAGGTGGATGGATTAATGAATGAATACTAGTAGATTATAGGTGGATGAATTAAATTAATGGATAGGTGGGTGGGTGGGTGGATGGATGGATGGATGGATGGATGGTTAGATGGATGGATGGATGGATGGATGGATAGATGGTTAGATGGATGGATGAATGGATGGATGGTTAGATGGATGGATGGATGGATGGATGGATGGATGGATGGATGGATAAAAGGGTGCACGGATGGATGGACGAATACCAGAATGGGTAGGTGGGTGAGTGGCTGGGTGGCTGAATGAAAGTCGGGACTTGGGGAAAGAAGGACTAGAACTGAGGACACGGGGAAGGAGAGCTTTGTGGAGGACAAGGAAGAGCTCTCCCTCACAGAGAGGCACCACGCGTTCTCAGGAGGAGGGGGGATTTGATTCCTCCCTTCATTTATTCAAACATCTGCTTGGCACTCTGCTGGTTCCCAGGGGCCCAGAGAAACAGGGTCCCCGGGAACCAGGGGAAGCACTGGGGAACGCAGTGGGTGTGTGCTGTGGTTGGCATCGCCGGGAAGAAGGCGGGGGAGGCTGGGAGGCCGCTGCCCCCCTTCAGGCCCACACAAAGGTTGCTAACAGCCCCTCGCCCAGGTGATGGTGCAGGGGGAGCAGCCTCGGCCCTTGGCGGCGCCGTGGCTTGGCACCGTTTCCTTGGCACCTCTGGCGAGCCTGCCATGCCTGAGCCCCAAATCTGGGCTAGAGCCTCCTGGGCTCCCTGGGGGCCGCCGTGGGCAGAGGACTGCAGGAGCCGGGGACCTGCTTGGGCTGTTGCCTTGGACCCACAGGGAGATGGGGTTGCGTGGGAAGAGGCTTAGGAAGGTGAGAGCTTTTCCCCAAGGTCACCCTCCGGGGAGGAGGGGCTAGAATTCCCACCCAGGAAGGGTGACCCCAATCCCCATGGACCTCCGCTCGCAGAGATAGCCCATCTTGTTGCTAGGGTAACCTCCCTCCCGGCCCAGCGGCACCCCTCCTGGAGCGTGATTTTTGCACCTGACATCATAATCCTCTGTGACATCTTAATCAGCTCCCGGGCAACTGGCAGCAGCGCAGCCAGCAGAGCAGGAGGCAGCCAGTGAGTCAGCAGGCCCGGCCGGCCCACCTGACCCCTCTGCCTTAACCCTGGCCCGGCCGGCCCACCTGACCCCTCTGCCTTAACCCTGGCCCGGCCGGCCCACCTGACCCCTCTGCCTTAACCCTGGCCCGGCCGGCCCACCTGACCCCTCTGCCTTAACCCTGGCCCGGCCGGCCCACCTGACCCCTCTGCCTTAACCCTGGCCCGCCGGCCCACCTGACCCCTCTGCCTTAACCCTGGCCCGGCTGGCCCACCTGACCCCTCTGCCTTAACCCTGGCCCGGCTGGCCCACCTGACCCCTCTGCCTTAACCCTGGCCCGCCGGCCCACCTGACCCCTCTGCCCTAACCCTGGCCTGGCTGGCCCACCTGACCCCTCTGCCTTAACCCTGGCCTGGCCACCCAGTCCCTGGCCACGGCGGCTCGTCTGGAGTCAGACAGATACCGTTTCAGATCCAGGCTTTGCCACTGGACCTGCCTGAACTCCCACTCCCTCATCTGTGACGTGAGCATAGGATGCCCATCGGCTGGTGCACAGAACCGGGGGAGGTGACGGCACTGTGTCACCTTAAGTCCTTCAGACGTGGGACCCGGGAGGTGCCGCTGTCCGCGTGTTGCTCTGAGCTGCTGCCCTCAGAGCCTGGGTGTCCAGCAGCACCACAGAGCTCCCAGGGAGGAAAGGAGGACACACACACATGCGCACACACACACACATACATGCATGTGCTTGTGCACGTCCTGATGTGTGTGACATTATGTCTCCCAGTACGGTATGCTGAAGTCTTTGCCCCACACCTGTGAGTGGAACCTTATTTGGGAATAGTGTCTTTGCAGGAATAATTGAGTAAAGAAGAGGTCATGGCCCATGCCAGGTTGCTCATTGGTTAGAGCCTCGCCCCAAAAAGGGTTGAGGGTTTGATCCCCATTCAAGGGCTTGTACCTGGGCTGTGGCTTGATCCCCAGCTCTGGTTGGGGTGTGTGCAGGAGGCAACCAATTTTGTCACCTCTCTCTCTCTCCTTCCCTTCCACTATCTCTAAAAAATTAATGTGAAAAAAGAGAAAAAATTAATAGAAAAATATATTCTCGAGTGAGCATTAGGAGGAGGGGGAGGAGGAGGAGAAGGGGACGGAAGCCCAATGTGACTGGGGTCCTTATACAAAGAGAGGGATTTGGCAGACGCATGGAGGGAAGATGACGGGAGGACACCAGGGAGAGGACCTCAGAGACGGAGCCTGGGCCAAGGACAGCAGGTCGCTGCCCGCCACCGGGCCAGGGAGAGGCAGGAGGATGCCGCCCGAGTCTCAGGGACAGCGTGGTCCCGCTGACCCCTCCACCCCGGCCTCTGGCCCCTGGAACTGTGAGCCACCGAACGTGGCGTAAGCCGCCCGCTCTGCGGCACTCGCTGGGCTGCCTGGGGCACAGACAAGCATCCCGGTGGGATGACTTCAGGGTCCCCTGGGCCAGAAGAGCCCAGGCCCAGATCACGGAACCCCAACACACAGGGGGGAGGCCACTCCGCTGAACCGCCATCGGGAAGTCCCTCAACCCGTTCTCCCCAAAACCTGGGGCCCCGATGCTGCCTCCAGGCTGGGGGAAGAGGAAACACACCGCAATCGTTGCTGGATTCTCCTCTGGAAGGAGTCTCCATCCAGAGAGACCCCGCAGCCAAGCCGGGCTGAGCTCCTCCCAGCCTTCTCTTTGAAGACCGGTCCCTGTCCTCCTGGGCGGGGCGGAGGGCGGGCCGCTTTGATGCCTCTCCTCGCAGGACGCCGGCTCCTCCCCCTCCCTCTTCCTCCCTCTTCCTCCCTCTCCCTTTCATCTACCCCCCCCTCCCGCTCGGAGCCCAGCTGCTGCCCTGGGATCCCACCGCAGCTCTGCCCACACCCACCGCTGAGCGGGTGACCTGCTGTCCCCACCTTTGATGTCCCTGCGCACCCCGAGGCACGATCGCAGGGGGGGGGGGGGGGCTTTCCTGCCAGGGAGGAGGGGCCACGCGGCACAGCTGTTTCCTGTCGCGGGGTCTCCCCCCAGAGTGACCACTTCCTTTTGGAGGGCACTCTTGGCCAAGGTTCAAATCCTCCCTTCCCCCTCCCGCAGCCGAGTGACCCTGGGCCAGTCACCTCACCGCCTGCGTCCCTTCGGGCGCCTTGACCTGGGACCACGTGGCGGGGCGGGTGGGCCGGGGGAGGTGGGCAGAAAGTCGGCGCAGCTCGGTTCACGGTGGTGCTTACACCTTTCGTCTCATCGTTGATGTTTCTCTCTCTCCCTCTCTCCTGTCCTCTCTGACATCAATATATATATATATATATATATATATATATATATATATATATACACTTCCGGCACCTTAGAGGTATCCCAGTTCATTTCATCTTCACTGACGGGAACGGTGAGCCGGCTGAGCGGGGAGGCCACCCAGCCACCCACCCACCCACCCACCGGGGCCACTGGACTGGGCGGAGCCAGGGAGCCACTGCCGAGACTCCTCCAGGTTGTAAGTAAGGGTGGCTCCCCCCTACTTCCCCCCCACCTCCCCGACCTCCCCCTCCCTCCCTCTGAGCCTCCCTTACCTGCAATCACGCTGCAGGCCGGCTCCGGTTACTGGAGGCCCGGAGGGGTCTGTTTAAACAAGTGTGTCTGAGCAGGAAAATCAAACAGACAGGGACCCTCCGGGGTCCGGGCGGCCCACCGCGGACTCGGCTGAACCTGATAAGGCCAGATCCGTTTTCACTTAATCGGGGCTGCGGCCAGGGCCCGGCGTTTGATCAGATAGCAGGTCTGGGCAGGGACGGCAGGGTCCTCAGGCGGGTGTCCTGCCTCCCGGCTGGGAAAGGAGAGACCCACGGGGATGGGGGCCCCGCCCGGCTGGGGAGGGGGAGGCCTCTGGAAGGCAGTCCCACAGCCACATCTTCCCAGCATCCCCTGCTCCCCACAGTCGTGCCAGACACACAGACACGCGTGGCCAGAGCAGGCCCTGCGTCCACAGGCGCCTCTCTGCGGTCTGCCTGGCTACGCATCAGCGTCCTACCTGCAGAAGAAGAGGCAGAGGATGCATCCTCAAGGGCAAAGGAGAGCAAATACAGCGCCAGCCACGGAGAAAAGGCGGCTTCCATGTTCCTTTTAAAACGTGATTGAGCCGAAACCGGTTTGGCTCAGTAATAGAGCGTCAGTCTGCGGACTGAAGGGTCCCGGGTTCGATTCCGGTCAAGGGCATGTACCTTGGTTGCAGGCACATCCCCTGTAGGGGGTGTGCAAGAGGCAGCTGGCCGATGTTTCTCTCTCATCGACGTTTCTAACTATCTCTCTCCCTTCCTCTCTATAAAATATATAGATAATATATATATATATATATATATATATATATATATATATATATATAAAAATAAAATAAAACATCATTGAAGCTGGGTCACGTGGCTCCGTGGTTGAGTGTCGACCTAGAAACCAGGAGGCCACGGTTGGATTCCCGGTCAGGGCACAGGCCCGGGTTTTGGCCTGATCCACAGTGTGGGTCATGCAAGAGGCAGCCCATCCATGACTCTCTCTCATCACTGATGTTTCTCTCTCTCTCTCTTTCTCCCTCCCTCTCTCTCCCGCTCTAAAATGAAAAAAAGTACATTTTTAAAACGTCATTCAAGAACTTTGATTGACAGTAATGACTGACCTACCCTTGGCCCCAAGCTCTGGGTTAGGGGCCTGGCTGGTGCCGAAGCCCGGGCGTTGCCTGCCAGCCGCCCATTCGCCTCTCCTCCGGAGTGTGCCCTCTCTATCAGGTCCCGTACTAGTCCCCGGACCCAGCCAGGCTTGCTGTGCCAGGGGGCGGCCAGCTGGGCACGAGGCGCTGTGGGGCCAACGCTCCATCGCCTTCCCGGCTTCCTCCCGCCCCCACATGGCCAGGTCTCCACAGTGGGGCCCGCTGAGAACCCCCCGGGGTGCCAGGAGAAATCGCCCAGCACTTCGTGTAATGTTTGTGTTTTTGCTCCTGTAAACGATTCCAGTTTTTCCAAAGGTAAACTGGGGACAACCCTCTCCCCCCCCCCGCCCCCATCCGCCCATCCCCTGCCCATCCCCCGCCTGGGCCACTCAGTTCCGAGGCCTGGGAGGGGCGGGGTCTTCCGGAGGCACAGGGGGCGGGGCTTGTCGGGGGCGTGGCCTGGGAGCCGGGCCCCGCCCTATCCGCGCAAACCTGAACTTGCAGCTGGGGGGGAGGGGGAAAGTCTGCTCCACCGCCCGCACCCTGCGCCCAACCCACTCGTGGAGGGGGAACACCGAACCGAATCAAATGCTCCCGTCACAGCCTCCCTGGCCTCGCATCCCCTGCAGAAGGTGGGGCGGGGGGGGGGGGCAAGCAGAGACCTCCCCCTCCCCCACTCCTGGGACGCTGCCTGAGGTCCCAGAGGCGGGGCGGCCTGTCCAGCACTCGGGACAGCGGGTCCCAGCGAGGGGGTGGCTGAGAGAATTAGCTGTGGCGAGGCCTCTGAAGCATCTCTAGGGGCTCAGTCCCAGCGGGCCAGCCCCCACCCCCACACTCGCGGCCGCAAGGACAATTCCCTGCCCTTGACCTTCAGTTGCACCCGAGTCCTCGCCAATGGACAGGGTCCTCTGCGAGGTCTCAGAGGTGCACGCCCTGGTCACGGGGGCTTGGAGGGGTCGCGGGACGCCCAGGTTCCCCGACTTCCCGGGGGCGGGGAGGGGGGACCCCTGGGCGAGCGGTTGGACAGCCCACGTTTTAGCGACGTGTCTGTCCGTTTCTGGCTCAGACCGTGGGAAATGACTCCTCTGTGGGCCTGGGTTTCCCCGTGGAGCATAGTGCACCGATTGAGCGCTTACTGCATGCGGGTGGCTTCCCAGACACTGTCTCCGCTCTACCCAGGAAGGCGGCCACCGCAGGTGAGGACCCAGCCCCCTTCAGGGGTGAGCACCCCTCCTTCTCCTTCACAAGGGAGGAGAGGGGCCCAGGATCGCCGGGGTGGGAGGGGAGAGGGGGCGGGGGGAGCAGGGCCCGGCGCTGCCAGCCCCCTCCCAGCCTTAGGAGGGGCCTGAGTTGTGGAGGGAACTGGCTGGGGTGGAGCCAATGTCCTTTCCAGAACCCAGGGCTGCCTGCTCTCCCCGGGCTCCTGGGTCACCCCGCCCCTGTGCCAGCGCGCCCCGCATTGGCAGGGGCCCACCTTTGGTTCTGGGATGGTGGGGTGAAGGGCTCTAAGCCAGCACCTTGGTCAGCCCAGCCTCCTGGGTGCTGGGCCTCGCGGTCTTTGCCACTCCCTTCCGGTCCTCCTGGGGACCTGGTGCAGCTCACCATCTAGAGCTGGAAACTGAGGCCCCTGGGGTGCTCCCGCTGCCCCCCAAATCCATCTGCAGGGAGTTTGAGTTCTGTTCCTGTAAAGGATCCCAATTTTCCCAAAGGTAAACTAGGGACATGCTTCTTTTTTCAATATACATTTTTATTAATTTCTGAGAGGAAGGGAGAGAGAGAGAGAAACATTGATGATGAGAGAGAAGCGCACCCCACATGGGATCCAGCCCGCTACCCGAGCATGTGCCCCCACTGGGAACTGAACCGGGACCTCCTGGGACCTCCTGGTTCACAGGCCGATGCCCCCAACCACTGGGCCAGCGCCCAGGCCGGGCTGCCTTATTGTCTGAGCGACTTGAGGGCAGTGAGTCCCGCTGATTCATGGGGGGGTGTGGGGGAGAGACTTGGAGAGAGGGACCCACAGTCAGGGGAGGGAAGGGACGGTAATGGAGAGAGGGAAGGACAAGGAGAGAGAGGCTTGGCGGGGGTGGGGCGGGCGGGGCGGGAGGGTCCCTGGGAAGGAAGGACAAAGGCTAGGGCCCCAGAGAAACTGAGACACCGGGAAAGACGGGCCGGTGGGAGCTGCTGGGACAGGGGGTCCAAGGACCTCCCCCATCCACCCCATCCAGCTGGGGACAGCGCGCCCATTTTAAAGTCGGACACACGGAGGTTCTGAAGAAGCGCCCCCGGGTCTGGGCTGGGGAGGCCGCTGCTCGAAGCCCTTCACCTCTGCGACACCTCGGATCCTCCATATTTAATAAACTCGTGGAGAAACGGACCGTTTCCAAGACTCTCAAGGAGGAGGAGGGGCGGGGAGGAGCAGGAGAGGAGTGTAGGCAGTGCTGGACCGAGAACCCCTTTCCTGGTTGCAGGGGCCAGACGGGGAGGCGGTCCCCCCAAAATACTGCGAGCATCCGCTGTGCTTTCATGCATTTCCTCTCGTCAAGACTCCACAGAGGGAGGTGCCCCCCGTGGTTAAAGGATTTCGGGGGTTCAGGCCCAACGGCGTCCAGACCCAGGTGCCACCACTAACCGGCTGTGTGTCTCCGGGCAACCCACTTAACCTCTCTGGTCCTGTCCTCTCACCTGGAAGGGAAACAAAAAAGCCTTTTATAACACCCACCTCCCCGGGCAGAGAGGATTAACCCGGATAAAGTCTGTGAGACCTCTGACAGGAGGCCTGACACCCAGCTCAACGCGAACAAGTCAGATCTCTTCCCACCATTCCTCTCCCCGCTCCTCCCTTCCTCCCCCTCCCCTCCCCCCGCCCCTGCAGGCCGGCGCCCGGAACTGAGACGGCCCTCCCGGGCCCGGGGCCTGGGGGAGAAGGGCCAGCCTTCCCGGCCGGGGTGGGCAGAGCCAGAGCCGGGCCGAAGCCACTGGGTTGGGGGCCCCGGAGCCCCGGGGGCTGCCCCACGTCTCCAGGCTTAAATAACCGAGCGCCTTTGTTATTCGTCGGCAGCAAAGTGGTTCGTTACGCCTGATTGGTCTAATTGCTTTGAAATGGGATATATTATCTATAATTATAGGGCTCGAGGAGGAGCCGCCGGCCTCCGCTTTCATCTTCCCCAAGTGCACCCTCATGTCGAGATCACATTAATTTCGGGCCATTTTGAAGAAGAAGGGCCCCCCTGCCCCCCCCCCTTCTCTCTCCCGCGGATCCAGGCCCCTCACTCCCTTCCGAGCGCGCGGGGCCGGGAAGGCCCGGCGGAGCGGACGGGCCGCGGCCGGCGGGGGAGGGAGGGGCGGCCCGGGGGAGGCGCGGGGGTCCGCCCGCCAATTCCTCCTCCGGGGCGCCCGCTGCCTGGTCCCCCCGCCCCCGCCCCGCACCCCGCACCGGGGTCCGCACCAGTGGGGTCCGCTCAAGCGGAGGAATTTGCAAGAAGGAGAACATTTTTTTAAGCAGATTTTTTTTTTTGCCCCCTTGGTTTTGCGTTGAAGAAGGGCACCCAAACTCTTTAAAAAGCCACAATTCTGCCCGGGTCCCGGGAAAGCAAAATCAAATCAAAACAAAACCAAACCAAACCAAACCAAACCAAACCAAACCAGCATTTGGCTGGGGGTCACCGGTCCGGAGCTGAAGCCTCCCTGGACCGGGGGTCCCCCGCTCCCTCCAGCTGTGAACCCTCCCCAGGAGGAAGGGCGCCCTCGGGCTCCCGGACGGCAGCTCCCCGGCCTCCGCCTCCAGCCGCGCCGCCCGCCGGGGAGGCCCAGCCCGGGACCGCGGGCCGCGGGCCCCTCCCGGCTGCAGGATCCCGGGGTCGCGCTTTCCGCCGCCGCCTCGGCCTCCTCCCCCGCGGGACAAAGTCCCTCTCCGCTCCCCCCTCCGCCGCCCTCCTGGAGATCGGTGAATTCCCACCAAAATAAATCGTTCCGGGTAATCGGTTTTCATAGCACATTCATCTATTAAAGAGGGCTGTTTGGGGCTCGCTAATTGCCCGGGGATCCCACTGAGCTGCGCATTTTAAAAAATGCACGCGGGGTTCCTGGGTCGAGGCCACAAAATGCGCTGGAAAAGGTGTGTGTGTGTGTGTGTGTGTGTGTGTGTGTGTGTGTGTGTGTGAAGGGGGTGAAGGGTGGGGGGGAGAGACATAAAAAAAAAAAACCCGACGGAGGCGACGGCCAAAGCGAGGGGCCAGCCTGGCCCTCGCGCCGCGGCGCTTCCCAGGCGGACCGCGGCCTTTCAGACGGAGCGCTCTGAAAACGCGTCTCCGTGGGGCGGGGGGGGGTGGGGAGCCTCAAAAACAAACCCAGGCCTCCAGGGCCGCCGGGCGCCCTCCGACCATAAGCGAGCTTTTCCCCGGGGGCGGGTACCCCTGGTTTAGGCGTTGGGATCCCAAGTGCCTAGGCGCTGGGGGTGAAGGGGACGGGAGCGCCCTGGGTGCCCGACGGAGGGGATGGGGCGAGGCGAGGCGGCGGGGGCGCGGGGCGAGGGGCGCGGGAACGGAAGCCGAGCCCCGGCCCCGCGCTTTCTCTGCTGCGGCCCGCAGGGCCCTTGCCGGGCGGGAATCGCCGCCGGGCCCTCGGCGAGCAGCGCCCGGGAGGGAGCTCGGGCTGGCGACGCTAAGATCCTAAGATCGCAGCCTCCGGCCGTGTCAGCTCGAGGACCCCCCTACCCCCCGCCCTGGAAATGCGAAAAGGCCCCGCCAAGAAGAAACGCCGAGGGGCCCCCCTCTCCCCGCCCGGAGTGTGCGCGCCCCCCGGGAACGGCGCGCCCCGGGGACGCGGGGACGCGTGCTGTTTCTGTTGCTCCCCCTCCCTCCCTTCTTCCCCGGGGGCCGGAGCGTCTCCCCGCAGCCCCGCGGCGGGCCTGGGAGGAGGGGGTGCTCTTCGGAGCAGGGGGTCCGCGTGGAGTCGCCCCCGGGCCCTCTCCCCGCCGCGGACACGCTCCTGTCGCCGGACACCCGGTGCGCGCTCGCGACCCGCCGCGCCGGCCGAGCGCAGACACGAACCCACGCCGAACCTAAAAAAATATATATTAAAAAAAAGATGCCGCGCGGTTCGGGCCGGCTCGGGGCGCCCGCGGGCCGGCGGCGGGAGCCGGGGGCTGCGGGTGCCGGCGGTTCGCTCCCGGGAGGCGGGGGCGCGACTTCAAGGGCCCCTGCGCCGGCCGCCGCCTTTGATGCCGCCGCCGCTGGCGCCTAAAAACAACATCCTCGTCTGCCTATTAGGCGCGCCGAGGGATCGTGACAGATTGTTTATCCCCGCAATTAGCATGCGGCCCTGCCCCGCCGCCCCCGCCGCCCCGGGGCCCGCTCCGCCGCCGCACAGGCCGCGGGGGACAGTCCCCAGACCCTCGGCGCCCCGCGCGGCCCCCGGCGCGGGGTTCGAGCCCCCCTGCGCCGCCCTCAGGCAGCGGTTCCGCACTGGTGACTCCAAGAGCGTGGTTTTGGCCTGGGTGCGTTTTTCTAGGGAGAAAGCTCTTCGCCAGATCGGATCATCAACGTGAACACCGGGAGCCCAACATTTTGAGATGGGAGGTGAGGGCCAGACCCAGCAAGCTCGCCTTTTTTTTTTTCCTGGACCCCCAAAGTCCAGAAGCCTCAGTTTCCCCCTCCCCTTTTAACCTGAGAGCGGCGTGTGGAGGGGGTGGACCGAGAGGCAATGGAACTGCAATGCTGGGCCGCTAGCGAGGCGTTGGGCCTGCAGTCTTGCTAGGCGTCAGTCCGCTCAGCAGTGGGGTGGCGGGGTGCCGCCTCCTATCCAGGTGCCCCCAGGCATGCCTCTGTTTCCCTGCGCAGGAGGGTGGGGGGTGAGGGTGGGGGAGAGAAGGACTCTCCATCAACGTTTCTTCCGCAACTGGCCGCTTTGGTGCCCCGCGCCTCCAGCGGGGCCCGCCGGGAGCTGGAGGCTGCAAGCCCAGAGCGGCGCCGGCGCCGGGGTTGCAGCCTCGGGTGGGTAAGAAATCTGGAGAGAGGCGGGCGGCCTAAATGTCACAGAGGCGAGAATTCCCGAGCCCGCCCACGGCCCTAACTTATCTGGGAGCCCGCGGACAGACGCGAGGCTGCGGATGGCCCTGGCGGCCGCGGCCCGGCCCCGCCCGCCAGACCCCGGACGCCGGCCGGGTAATAAAGTTCCCGCTCGGAGTAATTCATTTTCCTTAATCTGGACGGCCCTAATCTCCAGCTTTTATTGCGCCCAGTTAAAAGTCGAGGGAATTCGCCGTCCCTCCGCGCTGGGATAATTACCCCTAAATGGCCGCGGCAGCCCCTGTGTTTCCTGGAGATTAGAACCCCGCCGTCATCAAGGGCCCGGCCCGGCCCGGAGAGCCGCCAATCACGGCCGCGCGCCCTCCGGGAGCCGCGGGCCTGCGCTCCGGGATAAGAGGCCATAAAACGGAGGCGCAGAAAACGGCCCAGCCCTGGCCCGAGTTTGCCTGCCTCGGTCTGACGTCCCCCCAGCCACCCCCCAACTCATTTTCCTCTATTTTCTAGCTGCGAGAATAAAAAAAAAAATCACGTTTCCGCCGAAGCGAAGCTGGCAGCGTGAACGCTCTCTCCAGCCGAGACCCCCGCTCCCTTGAAATGCGCCCACCCCCGCCAGCCACGACCCTCGCCGGCCAGAGATAGCGGCTGTTATTGTTTCTGGGGATGCTCTGTTTGAGGTCACGTTAAGGCCAGACCAGGGTTTTGTTGACGTTCCTGTTGGCTTTATTTCAGTAAGTCCCATAGCGAAAGGAGGACGCGGCTGTTCCTTTCTCCCGGCCGGGGGCCAGCAGAGGTGTTTGCACTCCCCCCGCCCCCCGGGGGAAGTTCGAGGCCCGGGGAGGGGGGGGGAGTACGCATCCTATATGAAAATGGATTATTGATTCCCGATCATACTGTGTCTAGTTATTCCTCACACCCGCAGCGCCACCGGGAGCCTGGCTTCCGGAGGCAGACCTCAGTCCGGGGCTGGGAAGGAGACAAAGGCCCACTTTCACGCAGGGGTAACGCCGTTTTGAAGATGGAAGCAGAGCAAGGAAATAAAGGTGTTTTTGAAAAGCCGAGTCCCTAGTCCGTCTTTCTGCTGGAATAAATAACCGCAATTTGTAAAGCCGTTAAAGGAATATGTAACAAATGACCTCGACTCAGAGGATCGTGGTAGGGAAGGCGGGGGGGAGCCGGACAGGGGAGGGGACAGAGGAACAGACACAGTATCTGATTGAAGAGGAAGATAGGAGAAGCGTGGAAGGGAGAAAAGGAGAGGGTTCGAGAAAAACGGGAGGCGTGGGTGAGCATGGCGATAAGGGAAGGGGAGGAGGGCGGAGGGCAGAAGAGAAGGAGCGAGGACACGGGAGGGTCCCCCAGACACCCCGAAAACAGAGACCCAGGGGGGCCCAGAGAGAGGGGGCTGCAGCCCGGAGGAAAGTTTCTCCCGCACCCCTCCCGCCCCGCCCTCCGGGGCCCCGCCCGGCCCCGCGCGCCCCAGGCCCGCAGCGCCCGGGGGCGAGTCCGCCGCCGGAGCCTCGCCCAATGGGTGGCGGCGGGCCCGCCCCCTCGCGCGCTGATTGGCCGCCGCCGCGCCGGCCTCGCCTTATTAACAAGTTCTCCGGGAACCGGCGGCCCGACCCGGAGCGGCGAGTGCGCCCGGGAACTGCGCCCGCGCCGCGGCCCCGCCGAGAGCCAGGCCCGAGCGCGGCCGGCCTGCGGGGAGGGAGGGAGGGGCGGCGGGCGCGGGAGGCCGCCCGGCGGGCCAGGGCCCCGGGCGCGCTCCGCGGCCAGGCGCGCTCGCAGCCCGCCCGAAGCCCATGCCCGGCGGCTGACCCGAGCCGCGGCTGGAGTGGGGGGAGGCCCGGCTCTGCATGGCCCCGGCTGCTGACATGACTTCTTTGCCGCTCGGTGTGAAAGTGGAGGACTCTGCCTTCGGCAAGCCGGCGGGGGGCGGCGGGGGCCAGGCCCCCAGCAGCGCCGCGGCCGCGGCGGCCGCCATGGGCGCGGACGAGGAGGGGGCCAAGCCCAAAGCGTCCCCCTCCCTCCTGCCCTTCAGCGTGGAGGCGCTGATGGCCGACCACAGGAAGCCCGGGGCCAAGGAGGGCGCCCCGGCGGCCTCGGAGGGCGCCCCGGCGGCGGGCGGCTCCGCGCAGCCCCTGGGCGCCCGGCCCGGCGCGTTGGGCGCCCCGGACGCTCCGTCCTCGCCGCGGCCGCTCGGCCATTTCTCGGTGGGAGGACTCCTCAAGCTCCCCGAAGACGCGCTGGTCAAAGCCGAGAGCCCCGAGAAGCCCGAGAGGACCCCGTGGATGCAGAGCCCCCGCTTCTCCCCGCCCCCAGCCAGTGAGTAGCCCGAAGCGGGCGGCGGGGAGGGAGGGGGCGGGCGGGCGGGGTGCGGGGCCCGCGGGCGCCAGGCCGCGCGCCGGCGCCTGCGTGTCTCCGGGGCGGGCGTACCTGCTGCGGGTACCTGGGCCCTGGGGCCGCGCTGTGTACGCGGACGGACGGCGGCGAGGTCGGGGTTTGCGCATCCCCGCTGCCACCCGGGAGGATGGTTCGAGACCTGGCGAAGGCCCAGCCAGCGCGGGGTCCACTGGCGCGGGCTCCTGGCCGCGGCGAGGCGGCCGTGCGGGGCGGACTTCGCTTGTAGAGCCGCACTCTGCCCTCCTGCCCCCACCAGCCACCCCGGCGGGAGTCCCCGCTCCCCGGTCCGACCCTAAGCCCTGCCACCTCGCCTTCACCCAGCGGGTGGGTCCCAGCGGCGCCGACATCTTCCCGGCCCCGGAGTTTCACTTTCTCACAGTAGGGCCCGTGTCTCCGCCGCCGCCCCCAAGTTCTGGAGCTCGGGCTGAATTCCCCACCCCCCTCCCCCACCTCCAAGTTTCAGGCGGGTTCTTGGTCCTTTGGGGGGCGGGGGGGGGGTTGGGGAAGGGGGATTCTCAGGTCCAGCGGAGGGGGCGGGGCACCCAGTCAATTAGAGGGAGGCGCCCCTCTGATCGGGCTGGAAGCGGGATCCGCACCCCAAGGCGCGCGCAGGGCTGTGCCCGGGCCTGGCGCCCCGGCTGCTCTGCCCGGAGAACCAGCTCGAAGATATTTCGGGAGCACGGGAAATTCCCGAGTTTTCCGCGTTTCCTCCGATTATTTTGCGCCGCATAATAGCCACCCGAATTCAATGGCGTGATGCTGAGGAGTGATTTTTATCTGGGGATTGCACGTCTTTCAAAGGCAGGCCCCTCCCCGGGCCTGATGGCCTGAGAAGGTGGCCCCGCACCGCGCTGCCTGCCGCCGCCGGCGAAAGGAATGTCCGCCCCTGCCCCTCGGGTGGCCGGCGGAAATGGGCTCCGGGGCCATCCGCTTCCCCCACTCTCCCTCGGTGTCTTTGATCCGGGAAAGAAGGAGGGACTGTTAACCCCAATTTTCGTTTGACTCACATCCTGGTGGTCGGAGGACCCAAAGGATCACTTGTTTTTATTTGTTTAAGGCATGGAAAAAATGCATAATTAGGCAAAACCCGCATGGTGAAACATTCCACATTCGAATTCATTTCCCCCCAGAGAGAAGCGGCTGCGTAGGCGACATGTCCTTTCCCGGACTTGGGGATTGGGCAAGGGCCTCGGCCCGGACCCCAAAGGTGGCAGAATCCCTGTGGTCCTGGGCGAAATGTGTTCCCCGTTTTATCTGGGCGCAGCGGCCTGGTGCGGCCGCGGTTGGCCTGACCAGGGCTTGAAGTCCATGTGGAAGGCATAAGGAAAAGACTGCTCTGCACTCTGAACGTCTGTGCACACAACCTCTGCCGCCGGAGGGCCAAGGGCACTTGGGGTGGGAGAGGCCCAAGAGACAGCTGAGATAATCATGGGATCCATCCATCGCAAGAAGCCCCCTTCGAATGCAGTCCCTTTCCCCGCCCCCTCCACACCGCAGGGCTGGGCCTGGGGGTGACCCCCAGGACAGCAGCCCTCGCTCCACCTGGGACTGCCCTTAGAGCCCGGTAGGAGCTCCCTGCTCCGCGGGGAAGACTGGAATTTGGAGATCTGGAAATTCTGCCACGGTGGCCTAGCGGGGCGCTCAGTGGACGTGGATGAGTGTGCGGCCCGCACACCCAATGTGGCCTTGGACATGGCCAGGGCCTCCTCCGTCCGGGTGTTTCATTAGCCCCGCTGACGCCCATGGTCCCAGGTGCCCTGCAGCGGGAGAAGGGCCGGCGGGGACAGGCCCGCCAAAGCGGCCATCCCGCATTGGGGCCGGTTCACCTCCTCCCAGTTCTGCTCGGGCCTTGAGCAAGGGTATGTTTCCTCCGGACTCGGACTCTTAGCTTCCTCATTTGCAAAAAGCAGGCAAGAACGTCTGCTCTCCTGGGCGGTGGTGAGACCCGGAGAGCGTCCTCTCCAAGGGCCGCATGAGTTGATGGCACTGTCACCCATCAATAGCTGGTCTTTAGGGGGCCGGGGACGCTCCCGCGAGCGCGCTCTCTTAACCCCCTCCCTCTTCCTCTCCCGGCCTCCTAGGGCGCCTGAGCCCCCCAGCATGCACCCTGCGCAAGCACAAGACCAACCGCAAGCCGCGGACGCCCTTCACCACGGCGCAGCTGCTGGCGCTGGAGCGCAAGTTCCGCCAGAAGCAGTACCTGTCCATCGCCGAGCGCGCCGAGTTCTCCAGCTCGCTCAGCCTCACCGAGACGCAGGTGAAGATCTGGTTCCAGAACCGCCGCGCCAAGGCCAAGAGACTGCAGGAGGCCGAGCTGGAGAAGCTGAAGATGGCCGCGAAGCCCATGCTGCCCCCGGCGGCCTTCGGCCTCTCCTTCCCGCTGGGCGGCCCCGCGGCCGTGGCCGCCGCCGCCGGCGCCTCGCTCTACGGCGCCTCCGGCCCCTTCCAGCGCGCCGCGCTGCCCGTGGCGCCCGTGGGACTCTACACGGCCCATGTGGGCTACAGCATGTACCACCTGACATAGAGCGTCCCGGGGTGGCCCACCCGCGGGTGGCACCCGCTGACCCCTCCAGCCCTGGCCTCCCCGGGGGCTCCCCTGTCCAGGCTCCCTCCTTTAGCTCCCACTCTGCTCCCTCCGGCGGTGGAGGCGGCGGCGCCGTGGCGGCTGCGTCTCCTAGGCCGCCCCCTGATTCCACTCTCTGAGGTCTGATCCTCTCCCAAAAAACATGACTGGAAGGGGCCCTTCTGTTGTTCCAGAATCTAGACCCACCCCCTCGCGTGACAGATGGGGAAACTGAGGCCAGAGAGGTTAAGACATTGACCCGCTGGGTCCCCAGCAGAGTTAGCGGTTGGGTCAGGACCAGAGGCCACTTGGGGGAAAGCACAGAGAAATTCACGGTGGAAGACGCTGGAACGGAGGATCCTGGGAGAGAAGAGCATGCCGGGAGACACGGACCCCGGTCCTTCCGTGGGAACACTTCAGCGGCAAAGCGTGTGCTTTGGGTTGGGGAGGGTGGGGGCACCCAGATGCGACACGAAGGTAGGTTGAAGGGACCTCTCTCTTACCAGTACCAGAAAAAAAAATTTGTAAAATAAAAATCTAAAAATCCTCTTTCTATTTAACAGTACATTTGTGTGGCTCTCGAGAATCCCTTTGGAAGGGATCGGGTGTAATATACTGTATATTTGAAATTTTATTATCATTTATATTATAGCTATATTTGTTAAATAAATTAATTTTAAGCTACAAGAATGGATCTCGGTACTGATTAGTCTTGGAATTGCCCTTCTCGCCACCCCTCCTCACCTACGGTTGCTTTTCCCGGTGATGGTGGTTTCGTGCTGGCAGCCCGCGGAGGTGCCCCCGGGATCTTCCGGGGACAGGAGGGGCGTCTTTCTGCACACGGAGGACAGATCCTCCGCGTTAGCAAAGTCAAGTGGAGAATTGAAGCAATTACCTGGGATAATTAGGCTCAATTTTCCAATTCACTTTAAGCTGAAATCGACACTTGTTCAGGCGACCCAGAACCGACGCTTGCTTTTTTTCTCCCCCTTTTAACCTGTCTCCAAAAACAAAGCGAGTCACCCAAATGGTCTGATGCCGGCAGACAGCTAATCCAGACAATTCCCACACCGTGGCCCTGCTGTTCCCACCGGAGGAGGCCAGGTGGGGTGCAGGGGTGGCTTTGCCGATCTAAGTCCCAGCCCGGCCGGCGGGGTTTGTGGAACTAATTTTGAGCTGCCAGAAAGTGAGCGCCTTCACACCCCAAAGTAAGACCTGGACCGACCCGTAAGGGGAAAAAAACAACACTGACAGCCCAGGGCGACTGCTCCCCGCCTTTGCGTGTCCGCCGAGTGAGCCCTAACTCCAAACCCTCACAAATGTGGTTTTACTTTTAACATAGAAGGGTAACTTCAAGCTTCCAGGAGAACACATTTGATAGAGCCCCAAGTGCAGCCTTCTGGAGGAGGGGGGGGGGTCTGTAAGGATGTTGCCCTTTTAGTCCACAAACCCTACTCTGCTCCAGGCACCGCTCTGTTCTCTTTGGAGTTGGGGGGCTCCCTGACTTAATTGTCACCGGACCTGTACACGCCTCTTCCCGCCACCCCGCCTCCGTCGGTCCACAGTGGCTGGCGCCCCTAAACCGCTCGCAGGACAGCCGGGCGGGCAGCGGTGGCAGCGAGGCGGCATCATGAAGCCGGGAAGCCGGCAGAGGAATGGTTGCTGGAGCTGAAGTGCCGGGCGTTGGGGAGGGTGGACATCTCCACGGAGACAACCCGGTGCGCAGAGTGGACTGGGGCGCGCTGGGAACGCCTAGTCCCAGGGACTCAAGGCGGGTCCGCGGAGGAACTCCGGAGAGCGCGGGCTTTCGCGCAGCACCCTGAGCCGGCGCTGGGCAGGCTCCAAGGTGCCCAGGGTCTCCAGTCCTTCAGCCTCCGTGGCTAGACAAATATTCCTTTTTCCCAGCCAGGCCTGCAGACTGAACTTGCCACAGCTCCCTCTCCCCCGCTTAAGGGGAAGGAAAACAAATTTGCTGGAGAGTGCAGCTCCCTGGCACCCCGGTGGTCTGGGGAGCTCTGGGCGCTGGGCTCCGCGGCCAGAACCGGAATCTGAGCCCCTTGGTCCCCAAGAGAAGCGCCCAGAGGCCCGTCTTAAACAGTTTTCAGACTCCCGGGCCCACGGACGGTGAAGGCTGAGGTGATTAAACGACCCGAGTGGCCACGCACAGGGGACCCACCCTGGCCCCCACAAAAACCTTATGGGTTCCTTTCTGGAGCCCCTCTTATGACTCTCCTGGGGAGAGCATTGAACTTGAAGTCAGCCCAGCCCTGGGACTGCCTGACTTTGGGTAGAGAAGACCCCTCCATCTCAGGGGTCCTCAGTTTTCTCATCTGCGAAATGGGCCTGGGAATCTCCCCCCACCCCCACCCCCACCCTCAGAATTTTGGAGAAATGTCAGCGAGCCCGGTGCAGACGGTGCCCAGGGAGTACCCGGTGGATCTGAATTTTCTCAGTTGGCGGTGCGTTCGTGGCACCGGGAGTGCTGGCGGCGGCGGCGCGCGTAGGAAAAGGGGAACAGCGGGGGTGGGGCTCGTTCTGGGGTCTCCTCCGGCTGGGACTTGGCAATTTAGGGTCCGGGCAGAGTCAGAGCCACATAATTGCATAATGAGCAAGGCCCGCGCTCTGCAGAAGCGCCTCGGCTCCAGCGAGGCGGTAGCTGCAGGCGAGGCTGGCGCGCCCCCTCCCCCCACCCAGGGGCTCGGCGGGGTGGGAGGGACCCCGCCCCGGCCGCCCCCGCCCCCGCCCCCGCCGCCGCCCGGGGTCCGGGCTTCCTCCCACTTCTGTGCCCCTTCGTTTCCCCATTTTTATTTCTTTTCTGGTTCAGCCCTTTCTTTTATTTCTTTTCTCGTTCAGCCCCTTTTTTCGGCCGAATCCCCTCTCCGGACAGGGCGTGCGCTCAGAAAGCGCTCACTCGGTGTTCGCTGGGTCCGAGCGGCGCGCCCGCCCGGCGAGGTCCGGCCAGTCCCGTCCGGCGGGAATTGGCGGCGGGGCCCCGGGCACTGCTTTCCGCCCACCCCGGCCCTTCCAACGCCACCGCTGGTTCGTCAGCCGGGGCGGAGCGGGCCGCGGTCCCCAGGCCCCGTCCTTGGCGGGTCCGTCACGCCGAGTCTCCCTCCGCCCTCCGCGCCCGCAGGAGTCCCCGCACCAGCCGCCCCTTCCGCGCCGCCCCAAACCCAGGAGAGGTTCCCCCCGATCCTCCCAGGTCGCACGGCCAGTGAGGGGCAGAGCACGGGTTCGAACGCGGATTCCACTCCGGGACCCCGCCCCGCTCCTGACCCCCCAGCTCCTCTCCCGAGGTTGGGTGGAGCCGGGCCTGCTCTTGGCTGCGAAGGCCGGCCGGGCGCGCAGGTCGCTGCAAACCGGCCGCCCTGGCTCCGAGGACTGTAACTCCTTCCCGTTCCGACCCGGAGCAAGCGCAACCCCTGGGGGAAAGCGGGCACCCCATCCGTGGAGGCCTTTTCGTTTTGTTGGGGAGGGACCAGCCTCTGTCTGCAAACCCAGCTTCTGACCGCGCTGGCGGGCCAGAGAGGCCGGCGCGCCCGGGGGTGGCAGCCGCGCGGGACGGGGGGCGGCGGGACGCGCGCTCCCGGCCCCGGGTGGGTGGGCGGGCGGCGGACGTCGGGGATTTGTGAGGCTGCGGGGAGGGGGGGCGTCTACGAGCGCCCTGTTTTAGGGGCTGAAGGCCCAGGTCGCGCCAGAGCCCCATGGAGGCAGTGACTCTGGAGGCAAACCACCCCCACCACCTCCATCCACCCCCACCACCCCCACCACCCCCACCACCTCCATCCACCCCCACCCCCACCATCCACCCCCGTCACCCCCGCAGGCTCCGAGGATCCCCTCCCAGCTCGGAGGTGAGCCGCCCGCCCTGCCCCAGCCTCCAGGGCGCACTGGGAAGCGGCGCGGAGGGGCCGAGGCCGCCTTTCAACTTGGCGGCTGGCGCCGGCCTGGCCGCCTCCGGGCGCTGCGGTCTCCGGCTCCTCCCGCCCTCCCGGCCGGCCGCGCAGGGGCTGGGCCCGGCCGGGAGCACCTTCACCTGCTCCCCTCCCCGCCCGGCCACCGAGTGGCCACCCTCTGGAGCACCTGGAGCACCTGGGCCCTCACTCAGAATCTCGGGTTTCCCTCCGCTCCCGGACCGCTCCCCTTCCCCCCTTCCTCAGCGCGGAGCCCCCTCCAGGCCCGGGGACCCTCTCAACGCGGCGCCTCCTTCACAGCGCCCTCCCGCGGCCACAGCCCGCACTCTGGGCTTCCGGCCTGAGGCCAGACCAGGCTCCCTCTGGGACCCAGAGTGCCTGCCCACCTACACACACACACACACACACACACACACACTCAACACGCACCATCAATGATCAGTGTATGCATACACACCACAACCAGCATGCTCGCTAACAAAACACACATCTAACACAAATAAAACCAATGAAATACATGTACAGCAAACACACAGACACCCAACACATCCAAACAACATACAATATACACACAAACAAAACAGCACACAGCACCAACCACATACACACACACCTCCAACAAATACATACACCCAAATAATATCTTCCAAACACATGCAATGCAACACACACACACACACACACACACACAGAAACACAGGCACCCAACCAACACAACCTACGGAGGCTGCCCACTCTGGACACACAAGACCACACCCCCCATCAACACCTCCTCACGAGCGCATAGCGCATCTGTAGAGGCAACCCGCACCCTCAAGGTCACCCCCCACCCTCCCCCATCCCACAGCTCTGCCACCTGGGAGCTGCTGACAGGGGCAGACACACAATCTCCGGGGAGAAGATACACAGCGACTGGGGGCGGACAATCCCTGGGAAAGGACGTCCTGGGAGCTGAGAGATGCCAGGCCGCGGGGCCCCTAGGAGAACAGGCCGCCAAGCTCAACCCGGGACCAGCTCGTCTCGGAGCTCTGCAGCTAGCTGCGTGGGGAGGAGCCGGGCGGTCTGTGGGAGCCTGGTTCCCCTGGGGCGCTATCAGCCCCAGGCAGTCCCGAGACACAGACACAGGCCGGAGGCAGACCTGCCACAGGGAGGCAGTGAGAGCTGCCTCAGGGATGGCTGGGGACGTCCTCACAAGAACTCAAGAACTCACTCGAGGTGACTTCCCCTCTCCTTTCTCCTCCTGGGGCTCCTCCTCTGTACCCCACCCCTCCATCTGGCACGCCCGCCTTCGGCTGCCTCTGCAGAGAGTGTTGTAGCGCCTGCCTTCCCAGGAGTCAGACCGGGAGCACTGCTGAGCTTACAGAACGCAGGCCCGAGGTCTGGAAGGCCCGTTCACGTTGTCACTCGGAGGTGGGAATGGTGAGGGCTCCTGTGCGGGAGTCTGGCCACCTGGTCTACCAGTAGGAATCCGGGTATTGGCACTGACTGGCTGTGCGACCTCGGGCAGGTGCCTGCACCTCCGAGCCCCACGTTCTTCATCCAGAACGGGTGGCGTCTCTGTTTGATAAAACTGCAGGCTGCACTTGCTGGCTTCTGGGGCTGCGGTGGGTTCCATCTCCAAGCCCCCCGCCCCCCAACCTCCTCCCTCCTTCCCCCGCAGGTCCAGTTTCCTGTCTCGCACTCCTGGCACCATTGGGACTCCTTCGGGGAGTCCTGTTTCTTTGCCACCGCTCAGATGAGCCACCCGAGGGTAGCTGGACTCTGGTGCTTTGGGATGCTTCTTAAAAGGATGCCTCCTTTTTGCCCTGGCCACTGTCGCTCAGTGGTTAGAGTGATGGCCACACCAAAGGGCCTCAGGTTCGATTCCCAGTCAGGGGCATGTATCTGGGTTGCAGGTTCAATCTCTGGCCTGATCATGGTGAGACCAATCAATGTGTCTCCCTTACATAGATGCCTCTCTCTCTCTCTTTCTCCCTCCTTCCCTCCCTCCCTCCCTTCCGTTCTCTCTAAAAGTCATTGGGAAAAACATCCCTGGGTGAGGATTAACAACAACAAAAGGTGCCCCACTTTCTCTCTGATGACCTCCCAGGGGCAGCCAGGACTCCTCGGCAGAAGAAACGGCCGCTGTCAGGGCCACACCCGCTGGAAGCGAATGTTTGGGGTGGGCTGAGTGACCCACGGGCACAGCCATGCCTCCTGGCAGGGAGAGAAGGGGAAAGCCCTCCCCCACCTCCATGCTGTTGGTCTGTTCCGTCATCTGCGTCCCCAGCCCCAGGAGGGGAGTCACACGGCCTGTCCCTCCTGATGTGACAGCCGCGGATACGATTGAGCCCTCGGCCCCAGGACCGCTGCAGGAGTTAGTTCCCTGTGGATTGTGCTCACGATTCCTCACACGCAGGCAGGTGGGCGTCCTTGGCATCCCACTTCTCTGGCCAGGACACGAGGCATGGGGCGGAGTGGTCAGGTGGGCCCACGCAGCCGGAGCCAGCTCCTGCCCAGCAGCCCCTGCTGGGCGCCGTCACCGGGCCGGGCAGCTCGGCTTCCAGGCCGGTGCGGAGGGAGGTGCAGGTGCGCTGGACTGAAATCTGCCTTGGGAACTGGAGTGCCAGGAGGAGGGGGATGGGGTGGCCAACGTCTCACTCTTGGTCCTTGACCTCACGGTTCTTCTGGCTCCTTGGAAGCAGGGAGGTTCCAGTCCCCAGAGGGGCAAGGGTGGGGCAGGTCCGAGGTGGGAGGGATGAGAGGGGCCGAGACCAAAGGCGTTCTTGTCCTTGGATGGTGACAGGAAGGGTGGAGACCGCACCACTGTGGACCCGGAATTAGAAAGTTTCATCCTTTAATCCCTCTCCCAGTGACTTGAGCACTCTTTTTTACTTTTAAGTATTTAAAAATATATAATTTTATTGCTTTCAGAGAGTAAGGGAGGGAGGGAGAGAGAGAGAGAGAGAGAGAGAGAGAGAGAGAGAGAGAGAGAATCATTGATCCTGCATGCCCTCTACTGGGGATCAAGCCTGCAACCCAGGCATGTGCCTTGACCAGAAATTGAACCATGACCTCACTCATTTATAATTCCTACGAGGGTCCCTCAGCCTGGCCTGTGAGATTGGGCCAAAACCAGCTCTCCAACATCCCCTGAAGGGTCCTGGATTGTGAGAGGGTGCAGGTCAGGCCTGCATGACCCACTGGTGCATGGTCGGGGTCAGGGAGGAACGCAGGAGGTTGGCCAACCGGGGAGGGATGTGGGAGGGCTCTAGGCTGTGTCTGGCCCGTTTCACTCAGTCCCAATGGGCCCGACCCCAGCAGCAAACTCATCTACCGGTTGGAGCATCTTCCCCCTGGTGGTCAGTGCACATCATAGCGAGTGACCTTAGCATATCATTAGCATATTGTGTTTTGATTGGTTGAACGGACCACCAGACACTTAGCATATTAGGCTTCTATTATATGGGACTTCAAGTAAGGCAACCAAAGCGCAGAGCAGGGAGGTGACTTGCCCGGGGTCACACGGGTGTCTAAGGCCACATCTGTGTTCTCCGCCATCCATTGCTGATGCCTGGGCCGAACGCAGACAGCCCTCAAGTGGTGAGTTTGGTTGACTAGGGGACCCGGAGTCAGGGCACCCAGGCAGGAGCTTGGCAGAACCCTCCTCCAACTGCCGGCACGTCTGGCCAGGCCGCCGTGTGCTAGGCACGAGGTGCACCCCTAACCCACGCCGTGGGACCCGGAGGAAACCTTCCGGATGCTGGTTTAGAGATGTGCCGTTGTCACCAGTGGGTCAACGTCCTCTTTCACAGACCAGGGGACGGAGGCTTCAGAGGGTCATACCACGGAGCCAAGGTTAAGGTCTGGGCAGAGCCTGGATCCCCAACGTTAGCCCAGTGTTCTTTTATAAACTTGACTAGAATCCATGCGCCAGTAGCTCGCCGCTGCCCTCTAGTAGCTCCCTCCTCCTCCTCGTAGCTTGCTGCTCTGCCCCCTCCTGTAGCTCTCCACTGCCCCACCCTCGTGCTGATCAGTCGTTAAGCAGTGGGTCGTTATGCTTCACGGCGTAATGACCATTTGCATATTGCATCTTTATTACATAGGATGGCCTGGACCAGACAGCACCCTGACCAGTGAGTAGGAACTGAAGGGGAGGTGGATGCTTGGGGGAGGGAGGAGGAGCGGGCAGGGATGAGGACCGCTATGCAAAAGGGGCGAGTGAGGCGGATTTCTCTGTGGAGGTGACTTGGGGGCCGAGGGAGGAGCCCGGCGTCCTGAGAGACGGGGGAGGACTCTCCTGGACAGGAAGCCGCCGTGCAGAGGCGCTGAGGCGGGAACCAGGCGGCCAGGCTGCAGCGGGTGGCCGACGGGGACCCTTGGAGCCTCTGCAGCTCTGGGTGGCTGGTGAGGAGAGCGGTGGGGCGCGCAGGAGGGGTGGCTGCGTCCAGTGAGAGTGGACGCGGTGGCCACCTGGCCCAGGGGTCCCCAGAGAGATGCTCTGTCTTCGGCGAACCCTCTTTTCTTCTAGGCTGCCCCTCTTTTCTGAGGTACTTCACCCCAGGTCTCAACAACCTTTCTCTTCCCTCCCAAGCGTGCTCTGAGTGAGACCTGGTGCCCAGGGCCCAGCTCTCTCCACAGAGCCCTCACCCCTCCACGGAGGCCCCCCCCCCCCCCAACTCGGCAGGGCCAGCTGGGTCTCAGCTGTGAGGCCACTGGAGGGCCTCACCCAACTCTGCCCGGGCCCCTCCCCCGACACCTGCCAGCTGTGCGCCAGCTGTGCCGGGCCCCCTCTCGCCTTCATTCCTAGAGCTCAGCCACCCTTGGTCCTTCCAGCTGCCCCCTGCCCATCTGCCGGCTTAGGAAACCGCGACCCGGACGGAATCAGAGAAGGAAGGGCAGAGCCGGTATGGAGAGATCTGGGTGCCAGGCCTCGACCTGACGGGTGAGCGCTGCCCACTGAGCCCTCACGAGCTCTCTGCGGCTCAGAGACGCGGAGGGACTTGCCTGAGGGCGCACAGCCAGACCAGGTTCCGACCCACCAGGACAGCCAGGCGCCCAGGTGCAGGGTGTGAGGGAGCACGGCCAGCCGAGGGGGGCAGGCGCTGGGGGGGGGGGCTGGAGGGAGGGATGGCCTCCAGAAAGGGGAGGCACTGGCTCCCCCATTCTCTGAATGAGTGTCTCCTTATCCCGCGCCCCTTCAAGGGAGATGGAACCCCAGTCTGTGCCGCCAAAGACCCCATGCTGAGTCCACTGGCCAAGATCCTGGCCCTGCGCTCTCTACAGGTGGGCTGGGTGTGAGTGGGCTGGGTGTGGGCGGTCTGATTCGCTCTCCTGGTGCTGGCCGGTCCTGGCCCTGCGGCCTGTGAGCCCGAGGGACCTGCTCTCCGAAGGACCATGCTTTATTTTTGTTGTTAAATATATTTTATTGATTTTTTTTACAGAGAGGAAGGGAGAAGGATAGAGAGTTAGAAACATCAATCAGCTGCCTCTTGCACACCCCCTACTGGGTATGTGCCCGCAACTCAGGTACATGCCCTTGACAGGAATCGAACCCGGGACCTTTCAGTCCGCAGGCCGACGCTCTATCCACTGAGCCACACCGGCTAGGGCGGAAGGTCCGTTCTTGAGTTTGGTGCTCCAGTCAAGCCATTTATTTCCTCCTTGAATTTACGTCTCATAAGCGACAGCGGACGGGGTGGGGGCCTGGCTTCCATGTTCCCGGGGGCGGTTCTGGCTGCAGCTCCCTGCCCCAGGGTGGCCAGGCTCCACCGGCGGCTGCTGCTGTCCTCCAGGCCCAGGCGCCGGGTGCCAGTGGGCAGAGTCGGGGCTGGTGCCCACACCCCGTGCCTGTGGAGGTGGGCATGGTGTTGACCCATGCTCAGTGGGCGATCTGAGCCCTCTGGAGCCTCTTGCCCACCCCTGGCCCAGGTGCCTAGCTCATCCCAGAGCAGAGACTGCCGTGCCCTGGGGGTCACCCGTCTGGGGGGGCAGTGGGTCTGAGCGGAGAGGAGGTGCCGGGCTCGGCTGCCCTGCTGCTGGTTAGTCCTGTGACTGGCAGGAGGAGAGGGCCGGCAGCTGGTGGCCTGGGCCCTCGCAGGGCACGACACGGTTGGGGGTTCCTAAGCGCCTGCCAGCCTGCTGTGTGTGCGTGGGGAGCGGCATGAAATAGCGCGTGGAGAGGAGGGAGACCCGGACAGCAGGGACCTCCCTCAGCACCCTCCCCGCTTCCTGAACCAGGGACCGGCCTCGAACCCGGCAGCAGAGCTGGGCCTCCGGGGGTCGGGCTCAGGGAAGAGCAGCCTCGAAGCTAACAAACGAGTCTCTGTAAATGGGGGCGCCTGTCCCCCCGGGGGCCCGGCTTTACGGGAGGCACTCTTGGCGCCTCCCCACCAGAGCTGCTGTCGGGTGCGGGGTGCGGGGTGCGGGGCCTGCAGCCGGGCTCTGGCGGTTCCGGACGCAGAGGCGGAGGGCTGGCCGGCCCGGAGACAGCCAGCTACGGGCACAGGTCCTGACGGGCCCGGGGGGAACCGAGGCCCAGGGAGAGCTTCTGGGGGACGTCCCAGGGAAGACGGTCTCTCCTTCTGGTGCCTCGGGGAGAGGGACAGGAAGCAGAGGTTGTGCAAATATACAGAAAATAACAGCCTTCACCCTGGGTCCCCGCTCCCCCCCCAGAGTTCCCGGTTCCTCTTCCGCGGTGTCCGGCGCTGGGCTGAGCATCGCTCACCCTGTGGCCTGGAATCTTCCAGAGGACCCATTTTGCAGGTGGGGAAACAGGGCTCCGAGGAGTTAGGGGACTTCCCTGAGGTCACATGGTTATTACGTGTGGGGGCTGGGCTTGAACCCACGCCTGTCTGACCCTGGAGCCTGGGCTCCATACCCTTGCTTGCCTCCCGCTGCCCCCTTGCCCCCTCCCTCCTCCCCTCTTCCCGAGACTTTTCTTTTGCTGGATGCTCCCCTTTCCTCAGCCCCGACAGAGGCGCCTGGACCCTCCGGCCGGCTGGCCGGTCAGGCTGTCCAGTCCTCCGCAGCAGCTGTAGGAGGATCTCCTCAAAGTTTCCACCCACCGTGCTGCTCCCAGCTCTTCACCCTCAGTGACGTCCCTGCGGCTCGCAGTGGAATGCAGGGTGCCCACAGCCCGAGACCCCCCGCCCTGGCCCCGCCCCCCCCGACCCCATGACCTCCCAGGCACTCCAGTCGGGCAGCTGCGCTGGCCTCCTCGCTGCCTCGGGCACAGCACCCCCTGCCCCGGGGCCTTTGCACGTCCTTGCTGGCGCCCCTGCCCGGGGCGACTCCCCCCGTTTGCGGGCGCCTCTCTCCGGTTTCCGCGTCTCAGACGAGCCTGGCAGCTGCCCGTGTGGGAGACTCACCGCCGCCACCCGTGCTCTGCCCCAGCCTCGCTTTGCGTTCCTTCACGTAACTCACTGCTGCTCAGGGGACCGAGGGCCTGGGTCCTTCTTCTGCTTCCCCCTCCCTGGCTCCCGGCGCCTGAGGGTGAGGGCGGGCCCAGCACCCAGAGGCCCGCGCCCAGCAGGGCTCAGATGTTTGTCCGTCACGTGGGGAATGAAGCCTCGTGCCCGGGAGGGGCTGGGCCCGCAGGTCCTGGTGAGGCGGCAGATGGGTCCCTTGACTAGCGCCCAGCTCCCTGGCTCCGCCCTCACTGCTGCCATGCCAATGAGGAGGCTGGGAGAGGGTGGGGGGCAAGGGTCCAGGAGGCAGGAAGGTGGGTGCCCAGCGTCCAGCAGCCTCTGACCCAACAGCTGGCCCGCAGCTCCCAGAGCCCGATTTGGGGTGAAAGGTAAAGGGGGAGGAGGCAGCCCTCTCCCCAGCCGCCCGCCAGCTCCCGCTCAGGTGTTGCCACTGGCCCACCCAGGCCGGTGCAGGACCTGGAGCGAAGAGGGTCTGGGCCTGAGCGGGAGGGGCGGGTGCCAGGCTCCGGGCCCCAAGCCGTTCACTCTCTGGACCAGGGGCCTTGGGCCCTGCACTCCTCCCTGGCCACCAGTCCTCTCACCCGTGGGAGGGCCGTGGCCGTTCCGCCCCGGGCGCCGGTGCAAGGACTCAGGGAGTGGATGCATGCCTTGTGCTTGCAATCGCCTAACCAGTGTTTCCCAAACTTCCGACATATGGGTACCCCTTCTATAATTTTCGTAACGCTGAGTACCCTTCGTCAAAAAAAAAAAAAATGGATGTATTTTAATAACAATCAAAATATATTTACTTTTTCTTTTTTTTGGTACACACACAAAATAATAAACGAAAAATAAAATTATTCATAATAAAATACAAATAAAAGTTACATTATAAATAGCATTTATTTGCACACCGGACCATCTCACGCCTCACAAGACTGTGTTGGCTTGACTCATGAGAAGGTAGAATTAGGCGCAGCTAAGCACGGCGCAGTGCATGTCCCCACCAAACTCCGGTGCAACGCGTACCCCCACCGAACTCTTCCCGTCCCCCCGGGGGCACGCGGACCACGCTTTGGGAAACATTGGAAGCGATTCAGTAAGCCAGCGCGGCCACCAGGCCCCTGGGACTCAGACACCGGGGAGCCGCAGGCTTCTGCTCTTTCCCGCCCCCCCCCCCCCATCGGCTGTGTCAGTGAGGGTGGGAGAGCAGAGGGAGGAATCCTGGGAGGAAGGCCCCGGGGACCCCCCGCACCCACACCTGCGGGCCCTCACCGCCACCGGGGAGGCTGACACGGCAGCCAGCCGCTATGAGTCCCGCCTCCAGACCCAGCCCAGAGAGGCCGCGGGACTGGCCCAGGGCTGCACAGCGAGGCCCTGGAATTGCCCTGGGGTCTGGGTTCCGGCCGGTGCTATAGCCACGGCGTGGGTGTGGGTGCACCGGGTGCTTCCCCTCCGTCTGCCTGCCCGTTACAGCCGCTGCCCCTCCCTCCCGGCTGGGCCCTCAGACAGCATGGCGGGGACCCCGCTTCACCGCGGGAGCTCGGCCAGAGCTCAGCCAGGGCTCCGAGGCCATCGCGGACGCTTCCACCACGTCCTGTCGCCAGGGCGACGAGTCCGAGGCGGTCATCCACAGGGATGTCCCGGGTCCGTGGTCGGCAAAATGCGGCTCTCGAGCCACATGCGGCTCTTTGGCCCCTTGAGTGTGGCCCTTCCGCAAAACACCATGGCCTGGGTGAGTGTTTTGAAGAGGTGGCGTTAGAAGAAGTTTAAGTTTAACAAACGTGGCTCTCATGCCGAAACCAGTTTGGCTCAGTGGATAGAGCGTCGGCCTGCGGACTGAAAGGTCCCGGGTTCGATTCCGGTCAAGGGCATGTACATTGGTTGCGGGCACATCCCCGGTAAGGGGTGTGCAAGAGGCAGCTGGTCGATGTTTCTCTCTCATCGACGTTTCTAGCTCTCTCCCTCCCTTTCTCTCTGTAAAATATCAATAAAATATATTTAAAAATAAATAAATAAATAAATAAATAAATAAACGTGACTCTCATGCCGAAACCAGTTTGGCTCAGTGGATAGAGCGTCGGTCTGCGGACTGAAAAGTCCCAGGTTCGATTCCAGTCAAGGGCATGTACCTTGGTTGCGGGCGCATCCCCAGTGGGGGTGTGCAGGAGGCAGCTGGTCGATGATTCTCTCTCATCGATGTTTCTAACTCTCTATCCCTCTCCCTCTCTCTCTGTAAAAAAAATCAATAAAAAAATATTTAAAAAAACGTGGCTCTCAAAAGAAATTTCAGTCATTGTCCTGTTGGTATTTGGCTCTGTGGACTCATGAGTTTGCCGACCCCTGCCCTAGAGCATTCTAGGCTCTGGGTCAGACCCTGCGCACTGCCCCCCAGGCACGCCTCTGTGCTTTGCTTATTCCGTTCCCTCAGCCTCCGACATCCTTTCCCACCTTCCTCGCGGGGTGGGGGTTGGGGGGAGTCCACTCCGAGCTGTCCAGGGAATAGTGGAACCCGGGTCAGCGGCTCCAGACCCCACAGAGCATGGCCAGTCGTTTGGAATCCGCCTCAGTTCCGTGGGACTGAGCGCCCGCGTGCTTCCAGCCCACCCACGCCGGCCGCGAGCGGCCTCTCGCAGCACTAATGAGCTCTGAGAGCGCTCGGGAGGCGACTGGAAAAACACAAACCGAGGGAAAACTTATAAGAAGAAGAAAGAATTCAAAAGTAAAAAAGCAAACTAGAAACAAACAGCCCCCCAACAGTCTCTGAGTGCTGAGGATTTTCCCCGGAGAAGCAGTTATTGTAGAGAAACAGCAACTCTCAGAGCCCGTCTCTGGGCTTGTTAATAGCCGGCTGGTAAGAGAATGCTAATGCAATGTTATTAGTCCTTTTTCTTGTTAAAATCTCATTTCAAATAATTCCGTTCGTCATCTCTCTCTTTTTACGAGGAACAAAAACAAATGTTTTCCAAAGCTTCAAACCAAAACCTCTGTGTGGGTGGGTTTCTTGTTTCGAGACAAATATTCCACGTCTTTTCCCAGCTGGGAGTCCCTCCCCGGGCCCGCCTCTTCCTCCACACCCCACAGGGCCGGCTGGTCCCACCGTGGGTCCCCGTCCCCGTCCTCGCATGCTAGTCCTGTCCCGGCAGAATGAGACCTGGGCTCAAATCCGAGATCCTTTCGCGTAAACCTAAAACACGAGCCGTGTTTTAATAGAAGCCGTATTTGTATACATTGTCACTGGGAAGTAAGCACGGAGTTCTTAAGAGTTTTTAAAAGTTGTTTTTGGAAACACCAATCAGAAAGGATATATTCATCCCTATATTCATAGCAGCACCATTTACAATAGCTAAGATTTAGAAACAGCCTAGGTGCCCGTCAGCAGATGATTGGATCAGAAAACTATGGTACATCTACACCATGGAATACTATGCTGCCATAAAAAAGAAGGAATTCTTTTTTTTAATATAAATATATTTTATTGATATTTTTACAGAGAGGAAGGTAGAGAGATATAGAGCTAGAAACATCAACGAGAGAGAAACATCGACCAGCTGCCTCTTGCACGCCCCCTGCCAGGGATGTGCCCGCAACCAACATACATGCCCTTGACTGGAATCGAACCTGGGACCTTTCAGTCCGCAGATTGATGCTCTACCACTGAGCCAAACCGGTTTTGGCAAAAAAGAAGGAATTCTTACCATTTGCAGCAACCTGGATGGAACTGGAGAGCATCGTGCTGAGTGAAATAAGCCAGTCAATGAAAGAGAAACACCCCATGACCTCACTCATTTATGGATAATAAAGAACATTATAAACTGACGAACAAAAAGATAGATACAGAGGCAGCAAAGCATCAAACAGACTGTCAAATGACAGCGGGGAGGGTAGGGAGATGTGGGGGAGGTAAGAGATCAGCCGAAGGACTTGTGTGCATGCATATAAACATAACCAATGGACGCAAAACTCTGGGGAGGGAGGGCACGTATGGGAGTGGGGTGGTGGGGGTGTCACTGGGTTTCCAGTCCCAGGAAGTACCTGGCTGGGCCCACACACATGTCGCCGTGGCCTCTGACGCTGGTCCCTGCTCTCAGGGACCCTGCTCTCCGCCCCGTCTGGCTGTCTCCCTCACAGGGGACCCCCCACTTCTGCGCAATGCCTGGCACACTGGCCAATGAGCACACGAGAGCTTCGGACACCCTGAGAGGGCATGACGTAGGGTTAGAAAAAAACCTCCCATCAGGGTGGGTTCCTATAAGAACTGCAAACTGCCAGCTACCTGTGAGTTATGGCAGCGGTCGGCACACTCATCCGTCGTCAGCAGAGCCAAATACCAACAGCACGACGACGGACATTTCTTTGGAGAGCCACGTTTTCTTAAACGTAAACTTCTCCTAGCGCCACTTCTTCAACACAGACTGGCCCAGGCCGTGGTATTTTGCGGAAGGGCCACACTCCAGGGGCCAAAAAGCCGCGTGTGGCTCGCGAGCCGCAGTTTGCCGACCACGGAGTTGTGGGGTGTACAGTGCGGCTCAGGGACTGGAGCCGATACTGAAACAACCACCGTTTGTTGGACCTGCAGACGCACCGGAGCGGCCACTCCATCAGATGCACACACGTCCCATGACAACGTGGTACGTCTGACGCGAATGCGATGCTGTGTGCCAACTGGAATTTAAACATTCGAGAACCTTTGGTCTTACAAATAGAGGATGCCGTCCCGGCTTTTGCATTGGTGAGCTGGGACCTCCTGCCAATCACCCCCCTCAGGCCCGATGACCTCCACGCCCGTCCGCACCCCCGCCCGGCCGCGGTGGACGGGAGCGAGCAAGGCCCCTCGCCTCGGCTCCACGCTCTCCCCGGGGGTTTTCCAGACCCGGGAACGGCCCCTCGGAGCCGCCGTCCAGGCCGCGGTGTGGCCGGGCTGGTCAGTGAGGCCTGGCCGCGGGCGTGGAGGGAGGCCCGCGAGCTGGGGGCGTAGATGCTTTGGCTGGAGCCGCCGCGCCTTCATCCCTCAGGAGCCGTCTGAGTGGAAAGGCATTTTTTTCTCCCTCTCTTTTTTCTTCCTTTCTTTTTTCCCTTTTCTGCGTGCAGATTATCGGAGAGCTGCCTGGCACTTGGGAATTTTCCACTGGCGCGAGCCGCGCCGGCCGCTGCCAAGAGGGAGAGGAGGGGTATCAGAGAGCGCGCCGCTGCCAGCCTCAATCTGGAGACTTTTTCCATCCCCGGGGCCATGTGCGAGGAAGCCGGCTCCGGGGCCTGCTGGGGAGAGCCCCCCCCCTCTCCTCCCGCATAGAGCACGCCACGCCGCCGCCGTGGGGCCGTGAGGAGGGTGAGGGTCGGCGAGCCCCACGACGCCCTGGGCACTTACGATCCCCCCTCTGGTGATGGGGAGGCCGTCGTGTCCGTACCCAGAGCTCATCAGCCCGAGGTCCAGTCTCCAGGCAGCGAGGCCGGGGAGCCCCTCCGTGTCCCCCAACAAGGGCCTGGAGCGCCTCCCCGGGTCAGCGAGGAGCGACGGGGGACTGCGCTGCCCTCTGTGGTGGGAGGTCCCCATGTCAGCGACCTCCCGATCGATCTCACCTGACACGCCCACTCTCTGACTCAGGTCCCTCCGGGCAGCTGGCAGACTTCCTGCTGGTCCGCGTCAGCCAGCCCCAGGGCTTTTCCGGGCGCACCGTCCCTCTCCCCCCTTAGGAGACAGCCCCTCCCGGTGGGTCCCGTGGACACCGGCCCTCACCAGGGGTCTGTGGCTGGGAGGGGGAGGGGCAGACTCTGCGGAGGATGCCTATTGGCTGGTGAGGCATCCATCTCCCAGGAGGCGCCTGCCTCACCTTCAAGCGCCTGGCCCCTGGCACCTTCCCACGGAGGGGAGGGGCCGCTCTCTGGGGTCAGAGGGCGAGAAGGACTTTTTAAAAATATATATATATTTTTGTTGATTTCAGAGAGGAAGGGAGGGAGAGAGAGATGGAAACATCAATGGTGAGAGAGAATCATTTGTCGGCTGCCTCCTGCACGCCCCCCACTGAGGACTGAGCCCACACCTGGGCCTGTGCCCTGACGGGGAATCGAACCGTGACCTCCTGGTTCATAGGTCGATCAATGCTCAGCCCCTGAGCCATGCCGGCTGGCTGGGCTCAGGGGCTTCCGAAGTCTCTCAGAGTTCCCGTTGCTCCGATTCAGGGGTCTCTCGCTCACGTCCCACGCCCCGACGTGGGTGCAGGAGGCTCCCGGGCCGCCCTCAGCCGCCTGACGGCGAGCCAGCTGCGCGGACGGCGTCCGGGACGCGCGGCCGGGCATCCTCTGACTCTGCACTTGGCGTCTCCTCGGTGAGTCATCGGCCGAGCCTGTCGCCTTCTCCCTCGAATTCAGCAACAGCGTCTAGCAAACTCTCAGGTTTTATAACTCGGCCCCCCTGCACCCCTCGGACGCCAGCGACATTGCCAGGGGCACCCCCCCCTACCCCCCCGTACATCAACCCGAACTGGGGGAGGCTCTTCGCGCCAGCGCTGGTCCAGCCTGCGGGGGACGCCCCTGCCACCCACGAGGGGTCCTCAGGGCGCCTGGTGGGCGAGAGAGCCAACCCCACATTCTGTGCTGAGGGTCTGAACCCTAAGCCGAGTCTGGGGGCCAGATGTGTTGGGTTCCCCAGGATCAGAGCCCCCCAAGAGACTCTTGCCCAGTTGCTGTGTTGAGGGGTTACTTTCTGATGGGGAGAGAGAGAAAGAGAGAGAGAGAGAGAGAGAGAGAGAGAGAGAGACGGGGTGAGGGGAGGACGGGCCGGGGACGCGGCTTGGCAGGGACGCGGGTTCAGCCCGAGTCCTGCCTCGGCGGGTCCCGCGGGGAGCTCTGGAGAGCCTCACTGTGAGCGGTGTGTACACACATTAGTCAGAGGTTGGCGCAGGCAGGCCGGCCGGCGTGGGGACAGGGCGGGGCTCCTCACACTTATTCCAAAAGCCGAGGGCCGGGCCCCGGGGACGGGGCAGGGAGGGGTCTCACCGCCGCCGGCCAGCGCGAGAGGGATGGGTGCCCGCCGGGGGGGAGTGGGCCCGGCCGGACACCCTCGGCGCCCACCACCGCCGACCTCCGAAGGGGTGGCAGCGGCACTCTTGTCTTCCGAAGCCGGCCTCCGTCAGCACCGTCGGTTCCTGTCCCAGAGATCCTGTCTGGAGCGTAACTCACCAAAGGGCGGCCAGAACCGCCGGACGGGGCACCCAGAGAGGCCGCGCCCGGCCAGCGAAAGGCCTCCACGGCCCGGCCGGTGGCTCAGTTGGTGGGAGGGTCGTCCTGTACGCCACACGGCTGTGGGTTTGATTCCCGGTCCGGGCGCCTACCTAGGTTTCAGGTTCCGTCCCCAGTCAGGATGTGTATGGGAGGCAACCGATGGATGTTTCTCTCTCTCTCTCTCTCTCTCTCTCTCTCTCTCTCTGTCTCAAATCATTTTTTAAAAAAAACCAAACATATCTTTGGGTGAGGAGTTAAAAAACCAATTTTGACTCAGAAGTTGCCTCTAGTCGCTAACCTAAAAATCACTTTTCTGCCAAAATTGGTTTGGCTCAGTGGATGGAGCGTCGGCCTGCGGACTGAAGGGTCCTGGGTTCGATTCAGGTCAGGGGTATGTGCCTTGGTTGCAGGCACAGACCCTGTGGGGATGTGCAGGGGGCGGCTGATTGAGGTTTCTCATCGATGTTTCTGGCTCTCTCTCCCTCTCTTCCTCTCTGTAAAAAAATCAATAAAAAATATATTTTTAGGAAATCACTTTTCTTGCTTTACACAAAGAGCTCTCGAGTCTTGATTCCACCAATTTGCACAGCAACCCTGCTGGGGGGGAGAAGGGGGTCCCCACTGTTCCCGGCGCAGGGGGGTGACTGTTCTCGGGCCGCAGAGCAGGAGGGCGGGGCCAGGGCCCCCACACCTTCCTCGGTCACCCGCCACCCCCACGTGCCCGCTGGGAGTGTCGCCGGGTCTGGGACGCCTGCTCTCCCCTCATTCGGAGGAAGCACTCGCCGGTGTGCAGTAGGGTTTTCCCGGGCTGCAGTCTCCAGCCCCGCCCGCCACCCCTCTCCGCGTACAAGTCGAGGTCTGCGTTGCCCCGGCTGGAGGAGGAGCGGGATGTTCGGAGGAGTGGAACCGCTTGGTGCATTCGCAGCTGACGGCAGCCCGGCAGCGCCAGGAGTGTGGAAGGGCTCCACACACAGTAGGCAGTTTCTCAAAGTTCTCAGCGTGGAGCAGGGCAGGGGGGTGGGGGGGTGGCGTCCAAGAAGCTGTCTCCTGGGCGCTGCCTTGTGGCCAGCTGCAAATCTCGGCCGCGTGCCCTTGGCGCCTTCTACTCTGCGTCTCCCCCCTCTCTCCAGGCGACAGAAACCCGCAGACTAAGCCCAGGCCAGCCGTCCCTCCTCCCACCGGGCCGCCGCGGTCTCCCCTACCCTGACCTCTCCCCCACGGTCTGACGCACCTCCGAGCTCCTTCCCGGTGCCTCTGAACCGTGTCTCCCCACAGCTCCCGGCTCCGACATCAGAGCTTCTTCCCGTCTCTATCTCACCCCCATCTCTCTCGTCTCCCAGGTGACGAACTTACTGAACACCTGTCCTCCTGCCTGTAGGGGGGAGCTCCGGGGGCAGGGATTGCACCTGCACTGTTCACCGTGGAACCCCTGGTGCCCGGCGCACAGTAGGTGCTCAGGAAATATGCCTGAAGGCACACCTCACGCTTTGCATCCCAATCCTTTCTCCCCTGCACCCCTACCCGGCCGGGAGGCAGGCAGTGAGACAGGCTGGGGGCATGGAGAACTTTCTCAGGATCGCGTGGCTGACTCAACCACACTCTCCCCGAGAACTCCCCAGAGGTGGTCGCACAGCCCACGCCGGGCCCTGCCTCCGCGGGAGACCCCCTTGCCCCACGCGGCAGGGAGTAGACCGGCCAGGCAGCGGGTGGCCAGGCAGCAGGAGGCTCTCGGATGCTTCCTGAGGAGCCAAGCGTCACCTAAGAGAAGCGAGGCATGCAGGAGCCACGGAGCCACGCCGGCCAGGCCACGCCGATCTTTGTGGATCCTTCCCCGACGCGGTGAGGTACACGCGCATTACTGCCCTCTCTTGGTGGGAGACAGCAGCACGAAGGCACGCACCCACGTCACCCAACGCGTGAGCAACGAACGTGGGCTCCCTTCCCGTGGTGGTCTGACCCCCAGGGGGTCTGTGCCCTGCACCGGCCACCCGGACCCTGCTCCCCGGGTGGACGGCGGGGACCGTGATGGCGGGGATGGTCTTCCTGCCCTCGCAGAAAGCGCCACGTGGCTTCCGCCGGCCCTCGGGCCCGCTCTCTCCTGCGCAGCCCCTGGGAGCCGCAGAACAGCCTGTTCCTCGGGCTGGAAGGGAATCAGGATGCATTTCAATGTTTTCTAGCCGGGCCTCACCCTTCTCACTCTTGCCTTTGTTTGGAGATCTGCAGTTGCCAAGCCCAAAGCCCCTGATTGACGGCGGGCAGCTGCCAGACACATCTGGAGGCGGAGGACGTCCAGAGCCCGGCCCGGCATCCAGGTGTTGGGGAGACCCAGCCAGGGGGTCAGCCGCGGTCAGCCGGGCGGCCTCCTGGTTGGCCGGGGCCGGCCCGCCCCCTTATCTTAGGGCCGGCGTCGTGGGGGAGGAGGCGGGGGCGGGGGGGGGGGGCAGGGGGACCCGGCCAAACATTTGGAAACGCTTGCCTTGCAAAAGGCTCAGCCAAAAAAGGAGATTTAGACGTTTCTTCTGCCCACACGATTCAGGAAAAGCTCAGCCTGGAATGTCCTAATTTGTACGCTTAATTAAGATACGTGTCGGGGAGAGCGTGCGGGAGAGTGTGCGCTTGGCCCGTGGGGCGGGCAGGAGCCACCGTGGACCCCGGCCCCGGAGGCGGCTCACACCACGGAGGCTCCGGGACGAGCCTCGTGTCAGAACGTGGAAACCGCCCAGAGAGGGGAGAGGGGAGAGGGGAGAGGGGAGAGGGGAGAGGGGAGAGGGGAGAGGGGAGAGGGGAGAGGGGAGAGGGGAGAGGGGAGAGGGGAGAGGGGAGAGGGGAGAGGGGAGAGGGGAGAGGGGAGAGGGGAGAGGGGAGAGGGACTGGCCGGATCGCTCAGGGAGCGCGTGGCCGGAGCTGACCCGCCGAGGAGCACCGCCCGCAGCCTCTGCCCTCCAGCTGCCCGGACGGACAGATGGACGGACGGACGGACAGATGGAGGGCCTGGCCTGTGGCGGAGGGTGCAGGCCGCGCTCAGAAACCCACACTCGCTGTCGAAGGGGCTGGCCCTTCGCTTCCAGAAAGTGCCAGCGGGTAGAGACACTGCTCTTGTTAATAGTGGGATGCAGGCCAGCCAGCCTCGTGGCCGTGGCCGGTGCCTTCCAGGGGATCGCGGTCGCCCTGTCTGCTCGCTCTCTGAGGCTGCAGATGAGGAAACTGAGGCTTAGAGACCGAAGCGTGGGTGGGGGTGGGGGGATAGGAGCCGGGGGTTGGCATCTGGACGATTCCCTGTGTTCTCTGTGCACAAGCGCTGACGCTGGGAGCAGGAGGCGCCCGGGACGCAGAGCCCCACCGGAAGGAGCCCCCCACCCCTGGCGAGTGTTAGCGGGGGTTCCCAGAGTGGCCGGGGGCCCAGCGGGGACGGGGATGGGGAGGCTCCTGGCAGAGGCGGCACAGGAAGACATGCCCGCCTCCGGGTCTGGAGACGAGCGGGTGACGTCGTGGCACTGGTGCCCGGCCGGAGCCGGAGCCGGAGCCGTGAGCCCGGGTGACCCCGCGTGGCCCCAGCGTGGCCGCGGCTGGCTGGCCTGCACCCGCATTTAACACGGGCAGTGTCTCCACCCGCTGGCACTCTCTGGAAGCCAAGGGCCAGCCCCTTCGACAGCGAGTGTGGGTTTCTGAGGGCGGCCTTGGCACCCTGAGCGCGGCCTGCACCCTCCATCACATCCGGCCAGGCCCTCCGTCCGTCCGTCCGTCCGTCTATCCATCTGTCGTCAGTCCGTCCGGGTAGCTGGAGGGCAGAGGCCGCGGGCGGTGCCCCTCGGCGGGTCAGCTCAGGGCCCTGGGCTGTCCGTGTCTGCACCGTGGACATGAGACAGATGTCCCTGCCTTGCTCCCTCCCTCCCTCCCTCCCTCCCTCCCCGCCTGCCAGCGTCCCCTCACTGACCCCCCGGGAGCCAGGACACGCAGGCCCTCCCTGCATGCGCGGCACAGAGCACGGCCAGCCCACAGAGAGGTGCCTGTTGGACCACAGGGTGCCCCCCCCCACCACCAAACGCAGGCTGAGGGGCCCATCAGAAAGGCGGTTGGCGCCATTGCGTAGAAGGGGACCCTCAGCGTCTCCCGAGGACGCGGGAAGACGGGCCTCTGGCCTGGCCGGGCGGGGCGCTGGCAGGCAGGCACCCGTGCCCTCACCACGGCGGGCGGGCAGGTGCGCTCCCAGCACCTGGCACGGCCTCCCCGCGGCCACCTGGTCCCGGGGCCCGCAGGAAGGGCGGGGTAGCGGAACCAGGGCTCGCCCGTCTCCCGGCACGAGGTCGTGCCGTTGTCCACCTGGCATGCTCAGCCCGCATGCCGATGTCGCCACATCAGCTCAGTCAGGAAGGGAACAGGACGGGAACAGCTGCCCCATCGGCGTCTCGTGCTTCTTGTCCAAGACTGAGCTGCCCCTGCTCAGCTCGAGTCCCCTTCCCCGTTTCCCTGCTCCAGGAGGTGCCGCAGCTAAAATCTCTCTCCTGGATGCAGGCAGCGCCCACAGATCTACCACCGTCCCTGTGAGTCCAGGCCTGGAGCTGGGACCTGCAGGGCGGCTCTCTTGGAGGGGATGCGGGGGTAGGGGGGTGGGGGTGGGGGTGGGGGTGGGGGGGCTTCTGGGCCCGGCGTCTGCCCTGGGGTCTGTCCTCCTGTCTCCCATGGTGCACCTCTGCTGGGGCCTGTGGGCCGGGCCGGGTGGGCCGGAGCTCGGGGACGGGAAGCCAGGCTCTGGGCGGCGGGCTCGGCGGCGGCGGCACCGTCTGGTTCCCCGGGAGGGTCCCTGGCGCCGGGGCCGCCGGATGGGAGGGCCCGGCTCCCAGGCCCACGGTCCCAGAGGTCTTGGGAGAAGAAGCGCCTCCTGCATCCAACTTCCTGAGCCGCTCGCCCGGGGTTACCTCACCGGAAGCGGCGCCGCGGCCGCACAGAGCCGCCCGCGGCGTCCCAAGGGGATGCGGGGGACAGCCCTGGCCGGCTCCCAGGGGTGCTCAGCGCTCGGGGTTCCTGTGATGGCACCGGAGTGGGGCGAGGCACCGCTCCCCGCACGCCTGGCACCCGCCCCGGCCCCGCGTCCGGCCGAGGGGCTGGCGGTGCCGGAGCGGGTGGGCCCGGGGGCGGTGCCGCTCCGGCCTCCGGATCGCAGGCCCGCCGCCCTCCGCACAGCTGGGCAGCATTAAGATCTTGGCACCGGCGCCCGGCGCATCGTCCTCTGGGCCCGCTCGCTGCTGTCAGCAGTGACGGGCGTGGGGCCGGGAATGTGCTCCGCTGGGCCAGGTCGGTCGGGGCTGCGGGCCGGGCCGGCCGGGGGAGGGGAGGCCGCCAGGCCCCCGCCTCCCGCTCCAGGTGGCGCTCTGGGGGGCAGTGCCAAGCCTCGGGTGCAGCACCAGCCTCTCCGGCCCCCGGACTCCCCGGCCGTGGAAAAGGGTAACTGTGGGCCCCCCGTCCGTCCCAGGCCCTGGAGGAGGAGCAGGCGGGCGTGTGCAACGGCAGAGAGGAGGCGCCTGCCACACCTGCTGCCGCCCGGGTCTCCCCACCTGCACCCTCTGTCTGCCCTCCGCCTCTGCCACCCATTCGCCCCGGCTGCCCCCTCCGGCCACTCTCTCCCCGGGCTCTCCCCGACTGACGGCCTAGGCTCCCGAATTCTAGAATATTCCGTGTTCTAGTGTTCTAGAGCAGGGTTTCCAAAAGCGTGGTACATGTGCCCCCAGGGGTGCAGGAAGAGTTTGGTGGGGGTACGTGTGGCACTGGAGTTTGGTGGGGATAGGCACTGCACCGTGCTTAGCTGCCTAATTCTACGTTCTCATGAGTCCAGTCAAGATAGTCTTGTGAGGCGTGAGATGGTCCGGTGTGCAAATAACTGTTATTTATAATATAACTTTTATTTATATTTTATTGTAAATAATTTTATTTTTCATTTATTATTCTGTGTGTGTGTACCAAAAAAAGAAAAAGTAAATATATTTTGATTGCTATTAAAATACATCCATTTTTTTTTGACAAGGGATACTCAACGTTATGAAAATTATAGAAGGGGTACACATATGTCAGAAGTTTGGGAAACACTGTTCCAGAGCATTCTAGGCTCTGGAGCAGACCCTGGCACTGCCCACCAGGCACGCCTCTGTGCTTTGCTCATTCTGTTCCCTCAGCCTCCGACATCCCTTCCAGCTTCCTCGCCTGTTCTAAACTATTGAAATAAAAAAATAATTTAAAAAAGACCATACCCTTTTATGTAATGATGTTTACTTTGAATTTATATTAGTTCACACGAACACTCCATCCATGCTTCTGTTCCGGCCCTCCGGTCCAGTTTAAGAACCCATGGTGGCCCTGGAGTCAAAAAGTTTGCCCACCCCTGTATCCAGTCCCATGGCTCCACATTGAAGCTTTTGTCTGGGGGGTGGAGGGGAGGAGGGGACCAGAACCACAGGTTTGACGCCAAGATAACCCTCTGTCAACGTAAGAAAACATTCCAACCCGTGAAGAATTTTGTGAGTTTATGTGAGCCAAACCGTTGACCATTGGCCGGGAAGCAATCTCCACGGACTGGGCGGACGCACCGGAGAATGGCGGGTTTCCCCTCGTTTCGTATGTTCTAATCGAGGAGGAGACGCGGGTGGGTCACGTGAAATCCATCGGCGATCGTTAGGGGGGCGGGAGAAAGCAAAGCGGGGATTCTGGGATTGGGTGGAGTGAAATGATGGACACACACCTCGCTTGCTTAGGTGGGTGCAGGGGGGTGAACAGCCGGCCACTGGCAGGGTCACTGCCCAGGAGGGCTCTGTGGCCTGCGCCCCGGGCCAGTGGGTGGGCCGCGGAGGGAGAAAGGGCCGCCGCCGGTTCCCCTGCCACCCCACAGGAAGGTCACCTTGGACGCGAAACGACAGTCGGCCAAGAAGCATCCAAGTTGACCTTCATCAGGGAAGAGGCTGGCCAGGGACGTGACTGCCCGCTCTAAGCTGCTTTTTGATGAGAAGGTTTTCGTGTCAGACCACCCTTCGTGGTCCCTTTGGGTCTCCTGAGCGTCACTCAGACCTCCCGGAGGAGGCAGTGGGCCTTTCTCACGCACGCGTCCTGCAGGTCCATCTGTGTGTGCTTCCGTCTCTAAGGAGAACCGGGGGCGGCTCTGGCCTGTCTCCTCCGGAGCGGCCCTCCCTCCACTGGCGGCCCACATTCGCAATCGGCGTGCGTGCTCCCCATCGGAAGGCCTGGCGCCGGGCCCGGGAGGACGGACCCGCGAGGGCGGGAGGCGCGTCCGCATTCCTGCAGATTCGCACCTCTCCGAGCGTGTCCTCGGCACCGCCAGCTCCTCCGGGGTGAAATCACTGGGATGTGAAGCAATGTGACTTGGAATGGGTGGCAGATTCCTTCTCCTCCGGCTCAGCAACGCCAGCCCGCACTGGCCCTCTCCCCCCTCGGTAATCAGTGTTGGGAAGGACTTTTGAATACGTTAGGATGAGGTTGGACAAGGTCATCCTTGGGGTTGTCTAGGAGCTGCCAGACCGGCGCTGGCCGGCACGGAGCTGGAGGGGCGGGGCTGACCCGGGCGGTGGTGGCCGCTGTGTGGAGGGAAGGAGGACTCGGCTGGCCTGTGGGGGGCTGCAGAGGCTGCAGAGGCTGCGGGCCCTCCCTGAGCGCCCCCTGCAGGAACCGTGCACCCGGGAGAACCCCCTCCCGTTGGCTGCCATCCCTGGCCGCTGTTCGCAGGAGCGGGGGAGGTGGGTGGGCGGGCGGTTAAGGACGAGGACGCGACCGCTCAGGTCCCTTCCCTGCCGCTCCCGCCCTCTCCTGCCAGGTAGACGGTGTTCTTCCCGTTCGTACGCGAGGACACGGAGGCTCATGTTGACTGTCCTGGGATCGCCTGTCCACCAGGAGGGTGACCCCCTGTCCTGGCTTGCCCCACATGGTCCTGGTTTTATTCATTTTATTTTAAAAATATATATATATTTTCAGCCAAAACCGGTTTGGCTCAGTGGTAGAGCGTGGGCCTGCGGACTGAGAGGTCCCAGGTTCGATTCCGGTCAAGGGCATGTGCCTTGGTTGCGGGCACATCCCTAGTGGGGGGTGTGCAAGAGGCAGCTGGTCAATGATTCTCTCTCATTGATGTTTCTGGCTCTCTGTCCCTCTCGCTTCCTCTCTGTAAAAAATCAATAAAATATATATTTAAAAAAATATTTTCATTGATTTCAGAGAGGAAGGGAGAGGGAGAGATAGAAACATCAGAGATGAGAGAGAATCATGGACCGGCCGCCTCCTGCATGCCCCCTATCGGTAAGGTGACCAGACGGCCCGCTTTTGAACAACTTGTCCCTCTTCCTGCAGCGTCCTAAAACAGTCCTGATGTTTGGAAAGATCTCCCCGGCCACGCTGGTTCCAGGGCCCGGCCCCCGCCCACCCCAGCCGCTGGGACAGAGCCCACCCGGAAGTGAGGGTGTGCGAGCCGCGTCTCTGTCGAGTTACTTCTGAGCCCAGGCTGGTGGCAGGCCGCTGGCCCAGCCCATAGCCACCCTCCCCTCTCCCGGCCTGGCCTTCGGGCTGAGCCCACGCCCATCTTGACCATGAAGGTGGAATCTTTCAAAAAACTGGGACCATTTTAAAACGCCGCGGGACCCTGGACCAATTGTTAAAAATCAATCAGGACTGTCCCGCCAAGTCTGGCCACCTTACCTATTGGGGATCGAGCCCACGGCCTGGTGCTCTTACCGGAAGTGGAACCATGACCATGACCTCCTGGTTCCTCAACCACCGGCCACACCCGCTGGGCCGCATGGTCCTGGAAATCCCTGGAAACCTTCCCTGCTGGGCCACCCAGGACCGCTGGTGACCCCAGCACCAGCAGAGCCAGGATTCAAGCCACGTCCGCCTGGTCCCTGCGGCGGCTGCTGTGAAAGCCCCACCCACAAGGGGGCACCCTTACCCGAGGCCACTCAGTGAGGAGCCGCCTGGGAGGAAGCCCTCGAACCCGGGACTGCCCCTCTCCAGATAAGGCCGCTTCTAGGGGCTCCCCACCGCTCACACACGGGGTTTGCTTCCATTTGCCCAGCAGCACAAACATCAGGCGGCTCGGTAATTGGCAGATGTAAATACAGGAGATGTAAATACGTAAACACGTAAATACAGGACCAGGAGGTAACTCTTCTCATTGGAAGCAACCGCTGTCCCCCGTTCTGGGGCCGGATCCGGCTCTGATGTTCTTCCCGCGCCAGGCTGAGCCGAAACCCCCTCCCTCCATGTGGGGTGGTGTGTGTGTGTGTACGCGTGTGAGCGTGTGTCCGCGTCTTCTGGGAGCGCACACACACTCTCAGGCGTCTCTCAAGCCGTCCCTCTCCCCTCCCTCGGCGCTGTGTGGATTTATGGGCCGCTGCAGTGGGGCCTGCTCTCTCGTGGGGCTGGCACCGGCCCTCGCCCGGCGGCTTGTCCTAATTACCCTGCGATTTGTTTCTGTGTTCTGCTACTTCCCGGCGTCTCCGTCTCCCCGGCCACGCTGGGTCCAGGGCCCGGCCCCCGCCCACCCCGGCCGCTGGGACAGAGCCCACACGGAGGGTGTGGGAGCCGCATCTCTGTCGAGTGACTCGGAGCCCAGGCTGGTGGCAGGCCGCGGGCCCAGCCCATAGCCACCCTCCCCTCTCCCCGTGGCAACAGCGGCCTGGCCTTCGGGCTGAGCCCACGCCCGCCTCGCCCGTGAAGGCGGCGTGTCCCGGCTCCTTGCAGCCAGCGGTGGCTCTCTGATGGGGTTTTGCCGGAATTATGGGGGTGTGAGTTGCCTGAGCTCGGAGCTGTGTTCTGAATGGGGGCGCTGTACCCTCCCCGGCGTGTCCTTCCCGGCCCACTGGGGGGATTAAGAAGGCGGTTCCAGCGCCGAAACCGGTTTGGCTCAGTGGATAGAGCGTCGGTTGTGGACGCTCCCAGGTTCGATTCCGGTCAAGGGCATGTACCTTGGTTGCGGGCACATCCCCAGTGGTGGGTGTGCAGGAGGCAGCTGGTCGATGTTTCTCTCTCATCGACGTTTCTAGCTCTCTATCCCTCTCCCTTCCTCTCTGTGGAAAATCAATAAAATATATTTAAGAAAAAAAAAAACGAAGAAGGCGGTTCCACTCGACTGGGCAGGAGCGTGTGTCCCCTCACTTCACCGACATCATCAAACAAGCAGGGAGACCAGGCTCGGCGAGGGCAGCCTCGGAGGTAACAGACAGCAGAGTGCACATGCGGAGGCGTGGGACACGGGCGTGCCCGGAGGCCGGCTTTGCAGCGACACCTGGAGAAGACCGCACGGGGGTAGGAAAGCTACCCACCAGGTGCTGTCCCGTGCACGCACACATGAACAGTCCTGAGCGGAGGGCGCTGCCACAGCCCCTTTCACAGACGGGGAAGCCGAGGCTCTCTGAGCCCCGCCACACGGGCATCCCAGGGTGTCTTGCTCCTGCCACGCATCCTCCTGTGATCATAGCTTGGCACACGCTGTTCCCTCTGCCTTGAGTTCCCTTCCCCGATACCCAAACAAAACAAAGTAACTAAAAATAAGAGGTGCATGCGGTTAGAGTTGAATGTCACATCCTGTATAATAAAAGGCTACTATTGCCAATTGTCCCCTCGGGAATTCAACCGCTCGCTATGACATGCGCTGACCACCAGGGGGTGGTGCGGAATGAAGGAGGGCCCCAGCTGGCAGCCGGCAGCGAGGGGAAGGAAGGCCTGATCACCCGCCAGGCCTAGGGACCCTGCGTGTACACAGATTTCGTGCACCGGGCCTCTAGTTAACAATAAAAAAAATTGTTAATGAAGCATGCTCCATGCAATTAGGACATACTTCTGCTACTAACCGTGGGCAAACTCCAGCCCGTTCAGCTGTTCTATCCGGCCTGTGGAGCTGAAAGAGCGGAGGGTTCTCTTGCTCTCCCCTCTGCTCCTTCACCAGCAGCCCAAGAGGAGAGTGCCAGCATGGTCAGGTTGCTTTTGTTCCGGCCCTCCGGTCCAGTTTAAGAACCCATGGTGGCCCTCGAGTCAAAAAGTTTGCCCACCCCTGGTTTAGGGTCTGCTTTCTTCGGCCAGACTGTGAGTCCCACGAGGGCAGAGGGACCGCTTCTCGCTGGTTCCCTCGGAGGCCCCCGGTGGCCGGCACAGTGCCCGTCAGGCTGCAGGTGCTCAGCCAGGGTCTGGGGAAGATAAAACCAGCAGGACGTGGCAGCGGGTGGACCGGGGAGGGAAAGGGCAGGGCGGGCGTCCTGGGACCTGGGGGACAGCGCTGCCTCTCACAGGACCAGGGAGCCGCTCAGCAGGTGTGCAGCGAGCGTCCGCCTCTGCTCCATTTCTTCCCGTCGGTGCAACGCACGCACTCGGGCACGGAAACACCTCGTGGGCCAAAGGGCACAGGTGAAAGCTCTTATGTATGCCCTGGAAAGCCATTTCCTCCCGTGGCGGCTGCCGCGAGACTTCCGTGTGCGTCCAAGGGACGGAGGAAAACAGAACAGTCGCAACCAGGGACTGCCGATTCCAAAATATGCATAATACAGAACAATTCTTCCTTACCTTTACTTTTATTGTTCAAAGTATTGCAGGTATCCCCCCCCTACACTGTTGTCTGCGCCCATGGGCTAGGCATATATGCATATCCATTCTTTAGTGAATCTCTCCCCACCTACGCCTTCCTTCCCTCAGAGATTCCACACCCTTTTCCATGCGTCTGAGTCTCTAAGTCTATTCTGTTCACCGGTTTATTTTGTTCATTAGATTCCATAGGCGTGAGACCATGTGACACTTGTCTTTCTCTGAGGGGCTTATTCACTTAGCACAACACTCCTCAGGTCCCTCCGTGCCACCTCCCAGGATAAGACGCCTTTCTTTTTGTCTGCTGCATAGCATTCCGCCGTGCAAAGACACATCAGCTGTTCTATCCGCTCATCAGCGGATGGGCACCTGGGCTGTTTCCAGATCTTAGCTGTTGTCAATCGTGCGGCTATGATAGGGATGGGCAGACTTTTTGACTCGACGGCCACCATGGGTTCTTACACTGGACCGGAGGGCCGGAACAAAAGCAACCTGACCATGCTGGCACTCTCATCTTGGGCTGCTGGTGAGGGAGCGGAGGGGAGAGCAAGAGAACCCTCCATTCTTTCAGCTCCGCGGGCCGGATAGAATAGCCGAATGGGCCATAGTTTGCCCACGGGATGCATATATTCTTTCTGATTAATGTTTCTGGTTTCTTGGGGGTATATTCCTAGGAGTGGGGTCACTGGGTCAAATGGCAGTTCCATTTTTAGTTTTTTGAGGAAACTCCACACTGTTCTCCGCGGCGGCTGCACCAGTCTGCGATCCCACCAGCAGTGCACGAGGGTTCCTTTTTCTCCGCATCCTCGCCAGCACCTGTCGTTTGTTGATTTGTTGATGGTAGCCATTCTGACCGGTGTGAGATGGTACCGCATTGTTCTTTGATTTGCATCTCTCGGATGACTAGTGACTTTGAGCATGTTTCCATCTGTCTCTGGGCCTTCTGAGTGTCCTCTTTGGAAAAGTGTCTATTTAGAGCCTTTGACCATTTTTTGATTGGATCGTTTATCTTCCTTTTGTTAAGTTGTCTGAGTTCCCTGTAAATGTTGGAGATTAAACCCTTCTGGGAAATATAATTGGCAAATGTGTTCTCCCATGCAGCGGGCTTTCTTGCTGTTTTGTTGACGGTTTCTTCTGGTGTGCAGACGCTTTTTATTTTGTTGAAGTCCCATTTGTCTATTTTCCCCTTCGTCTCCATTGCCCTAGGAGCTGTGTCGGAAAAGATATTGCTATGACATATGTCTGCTATTTTGCTGCCTATGGAGTCTTATAGGATTTTTATGGTTTGATTCCCAGTCAAGGGCAGGGAACTGGGTCACAGGTTTGATCCCTGGCCTTGGTTGGGTGTGTTCGGGAGGCAATCAATCAATATGTCTCTCTCACATCAATGTTCCTCCCTCTCTCTCTCTCCCCCTCTTTCCTCTCTCTTTCCCTCTCTTCCACTCTCAATAAACATCAATGGACAAAATATCCTGGAGTGAGGATTAACAACAACAACAACAATAACAGCAACAACAACAAATCCTATATAATAAAAGCTAATATGCTAAGTGTCCAACTGTTCGACCAGTCGCTATGACATGCTCTGACCACCGGGGGAAGACACTCCGGCCGTAGGTTAGCTTGCTGCTGGGGTCCGGCCAATTGGGACTGGGTGAGATGGACTGGACACGCCGTGGAGCCCTCTCTTGGTCCCTCCTCAGCCCCGATCGTGCACTGGTGGGGTCCCTTGCCCTGGCCTGCACCCTCTTGCAATCTGGGACCCCTGGGGAGATGTCGGAGAGCCAGTTTCAGTCAATTCCTGCCGGCCAGGCTCAGGGACCCCACTGGTGCATACATCTGTGCACTGAGCCTCTGGGAAGTAAATACACGAGCCTTTCTCTGGTTTCCAAGGGGGGACTCTAGATAAACATTGAGGTGAGGGCACCCTGGAGCCAGGTGCAGCCGCTTCGAGGAGGCGCGGCATCCCTGCAGACACGCGGCACAGGCCTCCCTGACACCGCCGGTGCGTGCAGAGCCCGCCAAGCCCCGGCCTTTTCTCAGCAGCCCTGGGAAATGGTTCTTGGAGCCAGGACTCCTTGTCTTTCTCCTCCGTGGCACAGCCACACCCCTCGGCCGGGCCTCTCTTAGCAAAGAGAACCTTGTATCTTAGTGGTTGCATCTTAGTGAGGAGCCTAAGTCGTTCCCACGTGTGCAGTTCCCAGGCGTCCCCAGCAGGGGGAGGCGTTCATATCCACGACGTGTACATACAGGCAGTCTTCGGGGTACCTTGGACTCGACCTACGTCGTTTTGTGGTTACGTCGCCATCTCCGATTTATTTATAAAAAAAGTTCCGTCACTGCGACGTCTGTACATGGCGCTTTATGTTTTTGGTTACTTATTTACCACCAGTAAAGGTCAGGAACTGTTCCCTTTTACGGTTTTTTACCGTGTCACATCATTCCTGCTGTGTGTGTGCTCCACGTGAGTGACGTAGGCGCTTATGGAGGTGGGATCCGGAGGGACGGACCTCCCACGGACTCGGGGGACCTGCTGGACTGAGCTCCGGGAGCTGGAGGGTCTGGATGTGGGTGGGACCTCACAGGCTGCTGTCAGCTTGCTCTGGCTGACACCGCACCACATGCTTGCCGCTTGGTCGCTCTACCAACAGGCGGGGAACGTGCATGGAGTTACCATGTGGGGCAGGTGGCCACCACGCCTGTCCCCACCCAGCCCTCAGGGTGGTGGCCTGCACCTGTGAGGGTGGGAGGGGGGGCTCAGCGGAGTGTCCCTGGGACAGATTCCCAAATAGAATCCTTTTTCTCTGGGGACCAGGGTTTTAAGTCAGGCCAAACAGCCCTAGCCAGTTTGGCTCAGTGGCTAGAGCATCGGCTCATAGACGGAAGAGTCCTGGGTTCGATTCCAGTCAAGGGTACTTGTCCGGTTGCAGGCTCCACCTCCGGCCCTGGTTAGGGTGTGCAGAAGGCGACTCATGGACGTATCTCTCTCACATCGAGTTTCTCTCTCTCTGTCTCCCTGTTCCCCTCCCCTCTCTCTAAAATAAACACATAAATAAATGAGGCTGAGCAGAGGCAGTGCCGTCTGGGGTTCCTCTGGGATTGAAAACAGGGTGTCGTCCACACCCCTTGTGTTCTGGACGGGAACACGAGGCCCGGAAACGTGGGGGGCAGGTTGGGGTCTGGGTTTTGGGGAGAGCTCTCTCTTCCCTCTCCCTCGTTCTCACGCACACTCGGTGGAGCGGGCGCCCGGGCAGGGCGGGGGCGGGTCCGGCAGCGTCTCCCGGCGGGTCTCAGGCCCCGGCTGGCAGTGCCCATGGCCACTCGGGCCCCTCAGAGGGGCGCCGGGGGCCGGGCAGGCTGTGGGCCTCAGCACCCCGGGGGCCGGGGCGGCTTCGAACACCTAACACATCAGCCCTCCCACCATCCAGCCCGGCAGCTCCCCATGGGCTTGGCGCCCTCCCCTGGAGCCCGGGTGGACGCCCTGCTGGGGTGGAGGTGGGGGTGGCACTGGGGCGGGCTGCTCTGCTTCCGAAGGGAGGGTGGTTTCCGGAATCAGGGGTTCCGGATGCTGGGGAGGTGCAGTTTGAAGTGCGGGCCTGGGGGTGGGGAACCCCTTGTCTGTGTGTTGGGGGGTTCCAGAGGCCGAAGCTTGCCTTTCTGGGGACCCCAGCACTTTTCACTGACTGGGCTTCTCGGTCCCCTCTCCTCCCAATGCCCCCCCCTGCCCCCTGCCCCGCCCACCCCACCCCGGGAACTCCAGTCCTCATGCTGGCCCAGTGGTCGGCAAACCCATTCGTCAACCCGGCCAACTATCAACAGCACAACGATGGAAATTTCTTTGGAGAGCCACCTTTTTTTAAACTTAAACTTCTTCTAACGCCACTTCTTCAAAACAGACTTGCCCAGGCCGTGGTATTCTGTGGAAGAGCCACACCTAGGGGCCAAAGAGCCGCAGTTTGCCTACCACGGCCCTGGACCCCATGTTTTGTTCCCCCAAGAGGATGGCTCCCCACCTCCCCGGCATCCGGAGCCTTCTTCCATCGGAGCTTCTGCTGGTGGGCTGAGTCCCGCTCTGGACTGAGAGGCCTCTGATCTGCCTCCCCACCAGCCCCCCTCCCCCTCGGCCCGGCAGGGTCAGGGTGAGCTGCATAAGGCCGGCTGCCCGGTGGACAGGGTGCAGTCCGGGGGCCCCAAAGGCGTTCCCATCCGGTGAGGGGGAGGAGGGATGGGTGCACCGTTTCCACGGTGCCGATCCGGAGGCGGGAGTGGCGGGTGCTATCGCTGAAGTGTGTGTGTGTGTGTGTGTGTGTGTGTGTGTGTGTGTGTGTCACGTGTATGTGTGCTCCCCAATGCTGGGGGCCTCTGCTTCCCCTCGGAGCTCGGGGACGGCCTCACTCCCCCAAACCCCGCCGGCTGCAGTCTGGGTTGAATTAATGAGCGAAACAAAGCAACAGAGCCCAGCGTTAATCCCACCGCCGGGGAGGCAGCCCGGGAGGGCCCTCTGCTGCCCATTAACCGCTCGAACCCAGTGCCGCGGCTGGGGCGGGTTCTGTGCTCAGACTAATCTCACCGAGCCCGGCTGGGGGCAGGCGCCAGGGACTGGCCCCCGGGGAGCCTGGGCTGGGCCTTGTGTTCGGGGACAGGAGTCCCGTCCGGCCCCCGCCCGGTCCCTGGGGAGGAGGCGCAGGTGTCCGGGTTTCGGTCCCCGGGCCTCGTTGTCCCGGCTGCCCTGGGTCCCAGCTGCCCTGGGTCCCCGGCTGCCCTGGGTCCCGGCTGCCCTGGGTCCCGGCTGCCCTGGGTCCCCGGCTGCCCTGGGTCCCCGGCTGCCCTGGGTCCCGGCTGCCCCGGGTCCCCGGCTGCCCTGGGTCCCGGCTGCCCCGGGTCCCCGGCTGCCCTGGGTCCCGGCTGCCCTGGGTCCCAGTTGCCCCGGGTCCCCGGCAGGAAGCACGCCGACCTGCAGCCAGGGCGTGGGACGGACAGCCTCCTGGGACCGCAGGCCCACGGACACCCGGCGCCCCCAGCCCAGCCCTCCCCTCTGCAACTCAGGGTGACCGCCGCTTCCCCTGAACCTCCCGGCAGCCCAGGGACGGGAATGGCGGGTGCGGTGAGCCCCCTCTTCCCATGAGCATCTGAGCATCAGAGAGGTCGGGCCGTTTGCCCGAGGTCACACAGCCCACGGTGAGGGGGTGAGGGGTGAGGGCCCGGTCTGCCAACACCCATCTGTGGCCATCTCTTTGCGCTGAGCCACTCCTTCCAGCGAGGCGCTGGCTCTCAGGCCCCAGGGGAACCTGCCCTCGGGCGGCTCTGAGGCGCCAGCCTGAGCTGCACCCCCCCATGCTGAGCCGTGGGGACTTGTCGTGCCCCCCCCCCCCACCTCAGTTCTGGGCAGTCACGTGTGCTGCGAGCCCCGGCCGGCCGTGCGGGGCTGGGGGGCTGGGCCGAGGGAGAGGGGCTCCCGGAGTGAGGCTGGCTCCTCGGTGTGAGTCCCGCAGGGACCGTTAGCTGTACCCGCGGTTTCTCCGGCTTTGCACACAGGCCAGCGAGCCACCTGCGGGGTCCCCCGCCCCCGCCTGTCTAGCTCGCATGGGGGGGGGGCTTTCTCTCAGCTCAGCTTCTCCTGCTCTCTGATGTGATCAGACGGCAGGCTGGGCCCAGCCCCCGTTTCTGCTGGTCTCGGCTCCCACCCGCAGTGTCTGAGTGCGAGTCAGGGATGGGGATGCTCTCTCTCCTCTTACAAGACCTGGCCCAGGCTCCTGGTTCTCAAAGTGCGGCCCTCGGAGCACCCTTGCTGGAAAGGCCAGTGAATGGGGGAGTGTGGGGGTGGGCCCGGCACCCCGTCCCCACAGCCTCCCTGCGGCCCAGCCTCACTCAGGTTCCAGAACCCCTGATTCCGGAAACCGCCTCCCCTTCGGAAGCAGAGCAGCCCGCCCCAGTTCCACCCCCACCCCCCAGCAGGGTGACGCCATGCCAAGCCCTGCTCCCCACACCCGCACCCACGCCCGCGCCCTGTGCCCCGGGCAGGGGTGGGCCCCAGGACTCCGGGCCCCCGGCCTGGCTGTGTGTTGGACTTGCTCCGCACCCCCCCCCCCGCAGGCGCCTGTGGGGGGTCCCGGGCTCCGTGCCGCCGGAGGGGGGCCAGTCTGCTAGCAGAGGTCCCTGAGCCTCGCGTCTGGGTCTCCCCGCGGCTGCTCCCCGCCACCCAGCCTGCGGGGGGCCCCGCCAGGGCAGACAGGCACGCGCTGCCAGCTGGCCTCGCGGGGGGCGGCCTGCGCCAGCCGGCTAATTGCTCATTTGCACCGAAACGCCAACAAAGCGCCCCGTGTGAGCGCCCTGGAATTTGGCCGGCTCCCCCCAGTCTCCTGCAGCCACCGCCTCGGGGGCCGGCCCCCCAATCTGGAGCCAGTCACCCCAGGATTCCAGGAGGCCGTGCCAGCGGCGCTCCGAGGCCCCTGGGAAAGCCAGCTTCTCCCGGCCAATGGGGAGGGGGGACTGGGGGGGAGGGTGGGCTAGCGTCTGCTCCTTTCCTCTCTCCGATGAATGCTTCCCCACGGAGGACAGAAGGACACGCTTTCTCTCCCGTGGGCACCGAGCTGGCGAGAGGCAGCAAGAGGGGGTGGGAGGGCAGAACCCCAGCCGGCGGTACCCCGAGACCCAGCCGGTCTTCAGCGGTCTGAGACGACCTCCACCCCTGTCACGCGGGGGCCCCCGGGGCCGCCCCAGCACCGAGACCCCAGCTAGGATAGCCTGGCACCCCGAGTCCACTGCCCGAGACAACGCCACGTCGCCCCCGAGCGTCTGGGAGAACCGGGCCCACATTCTCATGGCTCGTGCCTGAGCTCTCGGTCCCGTGCCACCCTGTGCCCCCGTGCCATCCTGTGCCCCTGTGCCACCCTGTGCCCCCGTGCCATCCTGTGCCCCCTGCTCGGCAGCCTCAGTCCTGCCAAGGACAATCCCAGGCAGAAACACTCCCGTGGCCTCGGTGGAAACTGGCAGGAGGGAGGCGTGTGCAGTGGGTGCTCCACCCGTGCCCCCTCACCTGCAGCTCCCGGGCCCTCTGATCCCCGTCTCCCCGGTGCCCGGCCTCCCCGGCAGCCGCCCGCCCGCTCTCAGCGAGGGCTCTCTCCGAGGCCCTGGTTCCCGAGGACACAGCGTCCTCACCTGTCACAGTCACCGGGAAGATGTGCCTGGAGGGGAGGAGACAGGCGAGGGGAGGGGCCAGGGTCAGGGGTGGGCGGCTCTCTCTCTTACTTTTTAAGTCTTTTTCGTTTGAAGTGTTACGTACGTCCCCATCCCCGCTGCCCCCACTGGCCTCTTCCAGCCCTCCCCCCTCCTCCTTTATCGTCTGTGTCCATGGGCCGTGCAGACAAGTGCAGATAAGTTGACCACTTCCCTTCCACCCACCCCCTGCCCGTCCTCCTCCCCCCCCCCCCCGCCTTCCTTCTGAGGCCCCACAGTCTCTTCCGTGCTTCTATGTCACCGCATCCATTTTGTTCATCAGCTCATCTTGTTCACATGCCTCCACGTATTGGGTGAGGTCATGCGATACTTGTCTTTCTCTGACTGGCTAATTTCACTCAGCACAGTGCTCCCCAGGCCCATCCAGGCTGCTGCAAATGGTAAGAACTCTCTCTCCTCTCTCTCTCTCTCTCTCTCTCTCTCTCTCTCTCTCTCTCTCTCTCTCTCCTCTCCAGCAATGAACTATTCCATTATGTAAATGTGTCTCGGCTTTTTTACTCACTCACCTGAGGATGGGCATTTGGACTGTTTTCAAATCTTAGCCACTGTAAATCGTGCCGATGTGAACGTCAGCAAATCAACCAACCCCGAGTCCTGGCGAGGATGCGGAGAAAGAGGAACCCTCGTGCACTGCTGGTGGGAACGCAGACTGGTGCAGCCGCTGTGGAGAACAGTGTGGCGTTTCCTCAAAAAACTAAAAATGGAACTTCCGTTTGACCCAGTGACCCCACTTCTAGGAGTATATACCCCAAGAAACCAGAAACTCCGATGGGGAAGGCTGCACGGCTGCCTCTCCAGTGTGTGCCACCAGCACGTGAACCCTACAAGATGGGATTTTATCAGTCCTTCCTCTGCGCATCACCGGCAGGCTGTGAATACACGACGTGCACAGCTTGACGCGTCTGGCAGATGCGTACACTGTGAACTGTCACCACAACCCAGACGGTGACGGATACAGGCCCCCACGCCTCCCGGGACCCCCGGGCCGTTCCTGGGCCCCCTCCGCGTGCGCCCGTCGCAGTAAGTGACTGCCTGTTCTGGAGATGCATATAAATGAAGCCACACAGTAGACGTTCTTTAAAAAAAAAAAAGATTTGGAAATAGCTAAGATTTGGAAACAGCCTAGGTGCCCATTAGCAGATGATTGGATCAGAAAACTATGGTACATCTACACAATAGAATACTATGCTGCCATAAAAAAGAAGGAATTCTTATCATTTGCAGCAACCTGGATGGAATTGGAGAACATCATGCTGAGTGAAATAAGCCAGTCAATGAAAGAGAAACACCACATGACCTCATTCATTTATGGATAATAAAGAACATTATGAACTGATGAATCAAAAGATAGATACAGAGGCAGTAAAGCAACAAGCAGACTGTCAAATGACAGCGGGGGGGGGGGGGGAGGAGGGGGGAGAGATTTGGGGGATAAGAGATCAACCGAAGGACTTGTATGCATGCATATAAGTACAACCAATGGACACAAAACTCTGGGGAGGGAGGGCATGTATGGGAGGAGGGCAATGGTAATATATGTACACAGATAATAATTTAATAAAAATATTAAAATATATATTTTATTGATTTTTTTTACAGAGAGGAAGGGAGAGGGATAGCTAGTTAGAACCATTGATGAGAGAGAATCATTGATCAGCTGCCTCTTGCACACCCCCTACCGGGAATGTGCCCATAACCAAGGTACATGGCCTTGACCGGAATTGAACCTGGGGCCTTCCAGTCCACAGGCAGACACTCTATCCACTGGGCCACACAGGTTTCGGCACAGTAGACGTTCTTACGTGTCTGGCTCCTTTCACACAGCAAAATTCTTTTGCAACTCGGCGATGCTGCCGTGCTGATCCATCCTTCATTAACCTTTAACCCCTGGATGGTGTCCGTCGTATGGGTATACTACGGCTTGCACATCCACCAAGGTGGGCATTTGGGTTGTTCCAATTTTTTCACTGTTAACAATAGCGCTGCTATGAACATCTCTCTCTATAAAACCCTAATATGCAAATAGACTGAACGGCTGAACAACTGGACAACTGCACAACCGAACAACTGGACGCTATGATGTGCACTGACCACTGGGGGTGCACATGGAACATGGTGGGTGTCAGCCACAGTGGGGTGGTGGAGCAGGTGAGCAGGGGCTCCAGATAAAGGCAGGGTGCCGGTCGTTGTCATCAGGCGAGCCTCTGGTGCTTACTGAAATTGTTTTGCTCCCGAGCGCTGTGGTCCCACCTGGCACTCGCACCTACTGCCAGTGCCCGCCCCACTCACACCTGCTGCCGGCCCGATTTCTCGTCGCTGTCAGTGGGTGTGAGTGGCGGCTGCCTGGCCCTGATTGTCCCTGAGGGCTTCCTCACCTCCCCTGCTCCTGAGGGGCAACAATCTCTCCTCACAGTTTGCAGGTGAAAACAGGGATCTTTTGATCCCTTTTCATATCCTCATAGGTCTCATTTATTTTATCGGCCTTTTCTAAGAGATTGTTGAACAACCTTATAAGCGTGGCTTTGAACTCTATATCCAGTTGCTTTTTGTCCTCCATTTCTTTCGTTTGTGATCTGTTTCCTCGTTTCGGCATTTTCGCTGCTTCCCTGAGTTGGTAGGTTGGGAGGATCAGCTGTGTCTATGCCAGGAGACAGCCTTATTCCACTAGACTTGGAAACCTGCAAAAGCCTCTATGTTCAGCTTGGATGGGGCAGAGTTTCAGGGTGGAGCCTACAGCCTTGGCTTCCGGTTAGCCCCGCCCTCTGAGGTTCCTGAGTCTCAGTGTGCCTCAGTGTCCTTTGGTATTCGCTGCAAGCACCTGTGAGAGAAAGGCACCCTAGAGCTTCGCCCGCTACCAGACAGTGTAGTCTCTCCCCCAACAAGCCCACAACTGGGGTTCAGAGCAGTTGGATGTGGGGTTAAGAGCAGTCCGGAGCTTATGTCTCCTTCCTGCTAGGGCAATCCAGCGGCCCAATCAACAGCCTGTCCTCTGTGCGCCCAATGTACGCGACTCAGGGGCTCTGCCTTTCGCCGCTCCCCTGAGCTTCTGTTTTACAGCCCAGATTCCCTCTGTATGAAGCTGGGGCCCCAGAGTCTTGCCTAGGACTGGGGTTCAGTGCAGTCAGAACTGGGGCTCAGCACAATCCTGAGCTTTTGATTCCTTCCCGCTGGGGCAATTCAGCAGCTCAGTGAACAGTCCCTCCTCTGTGCGCGCAATGTGCGCAACTCCAGGGTTCTGCCCTTCGCTGCTCCACTGAGCTTCCGCCTTACAGCCCAGATTCCCTCTGTATGAGCCTGGGACCCCCAGGGTCTCGCCCAGAACTGGGGATCAGTGCAGTCGGAGTTGGGGTTCAGCACAGTCCGGAGCTTTTATCTACTTCCCGCTAGGGAACGCCAGCCAGGCACTCAGCCGCCCCTCCTCTCCGGCTCCGTCCTCTCCCCCAGCGCGCGCACCGTGCCTCCGTACCTTAGGCTTTTACAGCTCCTCTGGTTTTCCTTCTGGTTTTCTCTTTCCTTCTAGTTGTAGAATTTCCAGTCAGTCAACTTTCCTGTAGTTCTGGATAGTGTCCACTTCATATTTTAGTTGTATTTTTTGAAATTGTTGAGTGCGGCTGCAGTTAGGCATTTACCTCTGCCGCCATCTTGTTGCTAATCTCCCAGGCTATTTTTTTATTCTTCAGAGAACTTTGGCAGTTTGTGTCTTCTAAGGAATTTGTTCATTTTATTTAATTTGTTGAATTTATTGGCATAAAATTTGTTATAATATTCTCTTACTATCTTTTTAGTATCTGTAGGATTTGTAGTGATATTACCATGCTCATTGATGTTGGTAATATACCCTGTTTCCCTGAAAATAAGACAGTGTCTTATATTAATTTTTGCTCCCAAAGATGTGCTAGGTCTTATTTTCAGGGGATGTGTTATGTTTCCATTAAGTAGGTCTTATTTTCGGGGAAACACGGGTAGTATTTATCTTTTATTGTACCAACCAGTTAGTATTGGCTAGGAGCTTATCAATTTTTATCATGAAGCTTCTTAAAGAACCAGCTTTGGGGTTTCATCAATGTTTTGCTTAAATTTTTTTTATTTCATTGATTTTATTCTTATTATTTTCTTTTTTTCTGTATACTTTGATTCATTTGTTCTTTTTTTTTTCCCCTTAGCTTTTTAAGGTACAAGTTAAAGTACTGGTTTGAGATATTACTCTATTTAAGAATGGGCGTCTTGTGCTAAATATATCCCTGTAAGTACTGCGTTAGCTGCATCCTATAACTTTTTATGTGTTTTCATTTTCATTCAACTCAAAATATTTTGAATTTCTCCTTTAATTTTTTTTTTTTTTAGTCCATGGATTCCTTAGCAGTGCATTTTTTAGTTTTCAAATATTTGAGGATTTTCCAGATAGCTTCCTGTTTATGATTCCTAATTCAATCCTCTTATAACCAGAGAACATACTTTGCTTTTTAATATATTAAATGTATTGAAACTTAATTTTTAACTTATAACAATAAATATGGACTATCTTGGTAAATATTTTATGTGCCCTTGAAAATAATGAGTTCTGCTATTGTTCTCTAACAGTTAATTAGGTTTGCTGGTTGACAGTGCAGTTTAAGTAAATAATAACCATACTAATTTTCTGTTTATTTATTTTTATCAATTATCTAGATGGAGTGTTGACATCTTCAATTATGAATTGTGGATTTCTCTATTTATTTTTTAAGTTCTGTCAGTTTTTGCTTAATGTGGTTTTGAAACTCTGTTATTGTGCCAGCATAAATGTTTGTTATGACCTTTGATGAATTGACTCCTTCATTGCTATGAAATTACACTGTTTGTCCCTGGCAATATTCCTTGCTCTGAGATCTTTTGATTAATGTGAGCATGGTGTATCTTTCCCCATATCTTACTTTTAACACTATTTGCAACTTTACATTTAAAAGTTTTTCTTTTTGTTTGATCCAGACTTTATCTGGCATTGCTTTTATTTAGTCCAAGGACCTTTCTTTAACATTTATCATAGTACAAGCCTGCCGTTGATGAATTCCTTTAGTTCCCCCACCCCACCATGCTAGCTTTTGTGTGCTTGAAAATGTCTCCAGTTTTGAAAGATATTTTTGCTGGGTATAGAATTATAGATTGACAGTTTTTTCTTTGTTGAATTATTTGCTTTTTGTGTTTGACAGTTCCTTTTATCCACATTCTAAAGATGTTTCTCCACTGCCTTATGGCTTCATTATTTCTGATGAGTAGTCTGTCTGTCATTCTTACTAGTATATGTGTTTTATCCATGTGACATGTGTTCTTTCCTCTGGCTGCTTTTAATGTTTTCTCTTTATCACTGGTTTGAAGCAAAACCGTTTATGATATTCTTTAGTGTTACTTTCTTCATGTTTCTTGTTTGGGGTTCTATTGAACTTCTTGGATTTATCAGTTTATCATTTTAATAACTTTGGGAAATTTTGGCCATCATTTCTTTAAACAATTTTCTTCCCATTATTCTCTCTTCTTTTTTCATTATTCTAATTGCATATGTCTGCTTATTTTTTCAGTCTTTGAATAATATCTATTGTTGTATCTTTAATTTGTGTTTTTTTAATCTATGAGTTCCTTAGCAGTGCATAATATTTTCTTCTGTAATATCATAGCTGCAAGTAATCCTATCCAGTGTATTGTTCATCTCAGATATTATGGTTTTCATCTCTAGAAGTTCAATTTGGGTTTGTAAGACTATTTTTTATGTTGCTTCTTAATATACTCAGTCTTTCATCTAGATTTTTGGACATATGGAATGTAGTTATAATAGTTTTGATGTTTTTTAAAAATATTTTTTATTGATTTTTTTTTTTTTTTACAGAGAGGATGGGAAAGGAATAGAGAGTTAGAAACATTGATCAACTGCCTCCTGCACACCCCTCACAAGGGATGTGCCCACAACCAAGGTACATGCCCTTGACCAGAATTGAACCTGGGACCCTTCAGTTTGCAGGCTGATGCTCTATCCACTGAGCCAAACCAGTCAGGGCTGGTTTTGATGTTTTAATTTTATCTTCCATGTCATTTCTGGTTTGCTTGCTCTGAAGTTCATCACCATGTCTGAGGGAAAGTGGACTTCTATGACAGCTGACTTTGCCTTGTAGACACCTCTGTGGCCTTGTGGGATCTTCTTGAAACTTTATGGTTTCACCAACCCCCCTTCCCTCTCCGTTTCTCTTGGACAGACTGTGCCAAAGTCAGCTGCTGTCCTGGCCTTTCTGGCTCCTCTCTCAGGTAGTTTCCTCATAGTATCTTCACACATTGAACCCCATGTTGGTCTCTGCTTCTTAGAGAACCTGGACTGACACAGAGGGAGGCATGGACAGAACAGCAGCTTTAGGGTCTGAGACACTGAGTCCCACTCTCAGCTCTGCCCCCAACTCGCTGTACAAATGTGGGCATGTAGCCTTCTCTCTCTGAAACTCAGTCTCCGCACCTGATGAATGAGGATTTATGATACACATCTACATATATAAAAGCCTAAGCGACCATACGACTGGTCGACAGAAAGACTGGTCACTATGATGAGCACTGACCACCAGGGGGCAGATTCTCAATGCAGGAACTGTCCCTGGTGATCAGTGTGCTCCCACAGTCAACCTTCTGTGGCTAGCCAACCTCCCGCAGTCTCTCCCCCATGAGCTGGCTGACCCTGATTGGCCCCAATCAGCTCCATCGGGAGTGGCCAAGATGGCCCCAGTTGCTAGCCAGACTGAGGGACCCCACCGCGCATGAATTTGTGCACCAGGCTTCTAGTTTTACAATGTTGTTGTGAAAACTGAGTGAAGCCCCATACGTGCAATGTACAGCCACCGCCACCTTTTCCTCTGTTACAGCTAACGGAAGTGGGGGTCTATGTAAGCATGTGCGAAAGCACACGCCATGGCTCAGAGGCCCCGCGTGCCCAGCACTCGGTTTTAACTGGAGTTGTCACGTCAGGGCGCTTCCTGATGGGAAACTCCGGAACCCTGCCCTCTGAGCGTCAACCTTGGGCCAAACGCCAGTGACTCATGGGAGCTCACGCCAATCCCCGCCCAGGAAGCTGCTTTCGTGTGAGTCAGCTCATGGCCTGGACTCAGAACTCACTCACTGGCCTGGGGCCGGGTTTTTGGGGAGCTCGTGTGGAGGAAAAAAGCCTGCATCCTATAGGAATTGACAAGTTCCTGAGACTAGAACCACATAACAGGGTTAACAGAATCCGTCCCGGAGCCTGGGCAGGGGACGGTTGGTGGGGGTGACTTAGGCCAACTCCTCTCAGGCTTATGCCACGTGACTGGGCAAGCCACTCTCCGAGCCTCAGTTTTTAAGTCTGCGGCACGGCAGATATTAGTCACTCTTACTCTCTGTTGGTTATCTTATTTTTAAGAAGTCCTGAGTTTGACCTCCAGTTGGAGAGAAAGGTCATGGGTAATGAACTCTATTAGCATGCGTGGTATCCCTCTTCCTAGCTGGTGAATTATGGGGTCTGTGGGAGACCAGGTGGGGGGGCAGTATTATTTGGATGATCAGGAGGCACTGACCTCACTGAGTGATGTGGGAGGGGCTGCAAGCTCAGCCACGAACCTCACGGCTGTGTCCTGTGAAGGAGATGCTAACGCTGCCTCCATATTTAGATGAGGAAACCGAGGCTGAGAGAGGGGAAACCAGCAGGTCTGCTGTGGACCGAATGCTCGTGTTCCTCCCACCCCCACCAAATCCACTCAGCGAAGTCTTCATCCCCATGTGGCTGTGTGAGGAGGGAGAGTCTTAGGGAGGTGGCAAGGGGCTGTGCAGAAGCTTCTTAGTTTGATGGAGTCCCATTTGTGGTTTTTCCCCTTTGGTTCCCTTGCCCTAGGACTTTGGTCAGAAAACTGTGGCTCACGAGCCACATGTGGCTCTTTGGCCCCCTGAGCGTGGCTCTTCCACAAAATACCTCTGCCTGGGCGAGTCTATTTTGATGAAGTGTCTTTAGAAGAAGTTTAAGTTTAAAAAATGTGGCTCTCCAATGAAATTTCAGCCGAAACTGGTTTGGCTCAGTGGATAGATTGTTGGCCTATGGACTAAGGTGTCCCAGGTTCGATTCCGGTCAAGGGCATGTACCTTGGTTGTGGGCATATCCCCAGTGCGGGGTGTGCAAGAGGCAGCTGATCGATGGTTCTCTCTCATCGATGTTTCTAACTCTCTATCCCTCTTTCTTCCTCTCTGTAAAAAAATCAATAAAATATATTTATTTTTTAAAAAGAAATTTCAATTATTGTACTGTTGGTATTTGGCTCTGTTGACTCATGAGTTTGCCGACTGCTGCCCCAGGACATGTATCAGGAAAAATATTGTCATGAAAGATGTTTGAGATTTTACTGCCTATGTCTTACTCTTGAGTGTTTATGGTTTTGCAACTTACATTTAAGGTTTTTTTTTAAATCCATTTTGAGTTTATTCTTGGGTATGGTGTAAATTGGTGATCTAATCCCAGGTGTTTGCATGTATCTGTCCAATTTTCCCAGGAGGAGGTTGGCTGTGGGAGCTCACTGACCACCAGGGGGCAGCTCCTGCATTAAGTGTCTTCCCCCTGGTGGTCAGTGTACGTCATAGCTACTGGCTGGTTGTCCAGTCGTCCGGTCTTAACAGTCACTTAGGATTTTATATATACAGACAACACTACTCTAGTGACCTAATAAATGGGAAGAGAATGTCGTTACTACATTGCCTGCTCTTGCCTCCTTTGTCAGATAGTAATTGACCTTAGGAGTGTGGAATTATTTCTGGGCTCTCTGTTCTGTTCCATTGCTCGATATGCCTGTTCTTATGCCAGTACCAGGCTGTTTTGATGACAATGGCTTTGTAGTATAGTTCGATGTATTATAACTCCTCCAACATTGTTCTTCTTTCTCAAGATGGCTGAGGCAATTCGGGGGTCTTTTTATGGTTCATGTATAATTCTGAAATATTTGTTCTAGGTCTGGGAAGCATGCTGATGGCATTGAGTTGTAGGAGTTCTTTGCATGGTCTATATATCAGTCCCTTGTCAGCGGTGTGATTTGCAGATATTTTCTTCCCTTTCGGAGGGTTGGTTTTCATTCTATGGATAATGTCTTGATGCACAAACGTTTTTTATGTCGATAAAGTCGAACTTACCTATTTTTTCTCTTCTGGCTTGTACCTTTGGTGCCAGAGCCAAGAAATCACTGCCAAGTCCACCCACGAAGCCTCCCGTCCATGGTTTCCACGTGCATTGGCATATGCGCGTCTTATGATAGCCGTACCGACACTGCGTTGATCTAAAATACTGGTTTCAGTTTTCCTAATGCAGACCTTTCCCCAGGAGGAATATATTTTGATGAATGGAATGAGAAAGAGATCTAATTTTATTTATTTCATATGATTTCCTTATTGTTAAAAAAAACACATTTCTTTAAAAAAATATACTTTATTGATTTTTTATAGAGAGGAAGGGAGAGGGATAGAGAGAAACGTCGATGAGAGAGAAACATCGACCAGCTGCCTCCTGCACACCTCCCACTGGGGACATGCCCACAGCCAAGGTACATGCCCCTGACTGGAATCGAACCTGGGACCCTTCAGTCCGCAGGCCGACGCTCTATCCACTGAGCCAAACTGGTTTCGGTGAATTTCTCGAAGTATCCTTTTTCTCCAAAGATTTATAACGCCAGGTCTGTTCCTATGTTGGGGGTGGACATCTCTATTCTCAGTAACATATTTCTAGTCCCTGGTCAATGCTATACTGTTTGTATCACTATATATATATATATATATATATATATATATATATATATATATATATATGATAGATATAGATGATATATAGATATAGATATAGATATAGATATAGATATAGATATAGATATAGATATAGATAGATATAGATATAGATACTAGAGGCCAGGTGCACAATTTTGTGCCCGGGTGGGGTCCCTCAGCCAGGCCGGTGATTGGCTGATCTGGGCTGGCCTGGGATGGGGGGTAGGGAGTAGGGGGAGGTTGGCTGTGGGAACTGCATCGAGCCTCTGCCCCCTGGTGGTCAGTGCACGTCATAGCTACTGGCTGGTTGTCAGGTCACGGGTCTTAAAGGTCACTTAGGATTTTACTTCTATAGATGACCTTACAATAGAGACCAGGCGAACAGGAACACGCACTGTCTGGGCATCAGCCGTGGGAAGCCATCCCTCGGATTCCTGAGTGAGAAAGGAGCTCACAGGGCCCAGTGCTGACAAACCCCGGGGCCGGAAGGCGGGGGCCTGCGTGCTGACGTGTCCGAGAGCCCAGGCTCAGGGGATCCTCGCTTCCCTCCAGTTGGTCCTCGCTCCCACAAGAACAGGTGCACGTAACGCAACGACTCTGCGTCTGAAACGGTCCCTCCTGGTTCCCTCGGAGCCCGTCTCGGTCCCGAAGGAGGAGAGGGCTTCGGCACCCACGGGGCCGGCCCCACAGTGGGAGCTGGCCCGACCCGCATCCTCTGGGGCGTGGAGCCGCCCACGCCGGCCTCTGTGGAGGAGCGTTCTCCCTAAAACACACACGTTCCCACGCGCCGGGTGTGAGGTTCCAGCACCCGCCAGGCCGGCTGGGAGCAGGTGCTCGGTAAGCCAGGCGCTGAGCTGGCTGGGCTCTTCCCCCGGCCATAGCGCCTCTCTGCGTCCCCTCCCTCCTCCGTCCCGGCCCTGTCTCCCTCGGCCATCTCCGGCCCTGTCTTCCTCAGCCATCTCTGGCCTGGCCTGGCCCCTCAGCCTCACTGGGTTCGCTCTCTGGGCAGGAAGGGAGCGCTCCACTGGCGAGCCTCAGCGCCGTCTCCCCGAGGCTGCTCCCGTGCTGCCATCTTCCTGACGGTCGGGTGGTGATGGGCAGACGGTGCCCAGAGCAGACACCCCGGCTGCCCCGGGGTCTGAGGCCCGATCAGAGGGGGCCCCACCTCCTGTTCGGGGGTAACTTCTCTGGGCTGCTTTTCTCCTCTGTGAACAGGGGATACCCACCGTCCCCCCTATTTCCCTCCCCCCCCCCCAGGCTGCCGTGAGGGTTAAAGGAGAAGACCCACGGGGTCTGGGGTGCCAGGGCTGCAGGACCGGTCAGCGGGGCACAGAGTGGGTGCTCCGGGCCTGGAGGAGGGACCCGGCCACGGGCAGGGCAGCCCCCCGGGGCGCGCCTGGGGCAGTGCCCCCGCCCCGCCTTCCCGCCGATGCCGGCTCCACGGCACGCTCGTTCCCAGGCCCCGGACTTTCGGCGGCTCCTCCCTCACCACGACCCATGAAAGCAGCCACATGTGTTCTTGGCTCTTGATGAACCAATAACCTCGGAAATGTGAACATAAAATGTCTACGGCCGCGCAGCCGACGAGGGCTGCGTGGCTTTGCAGACGTTATAAAACGTCAAATTAGGTGGAAAACTGCCCGCGGCCCCCGTAAACGAAAATTACTCTTTTTACAGCGGGGAACGGACCCCTATAACGGCAGCAAACAATCTGGGCTCTTCCCCGCGCTCGCCGGCTCCCACGGCTCACGGCGCCTGCGCCCCGCACCGCCCGCCCCGGCCAAGGTTTTTACAGCACTTCGCTCTGCACACGCTTACGGCATGGCTCATGCTCACGGCATTGAACACGCTCAGGGCATGGCACAGGCTCATGGCATGGCACATGCTCACGGCATTGCAACAGGAGCAAGAGTCTCTGTCCTGTCTTTGGTTCCTGTCAAGAGAGGACCTTTTGCCTCATCCCAAGTTTTAGCGCCTCGCGGTGCTGGCTGCCCCCAGGCTTGGTGCAGGCCAGCGAACACAGCGCTGGGTAGAGAGTGAAATGACACAGCCTGCTGTGTGACTTCATGCCAGTTGCTTCACCTCTCTGGGCCACTCTCCTTCTCTGTGACAGAAGTGGGTTACTCAGTGCCGCTGGTGCCAGCACGCTGGTGTCCACGTGTGGCAGCCACGGGGGAAGCACACCTCCCTCCAGGCCAGCCCGGGGCCCTGCCCACCCACTAACGTGCACGCCCCAGCCTCACACCGGACAGCTGTGGTCTCCCCGCTGTGGCAGCGCTCAGGGACGTTCCGGGGACAAGGCGAAGAGGGTGCCACTGGTTCCAGCTCAGAGAGTCTCAGCGGGAGAGGTGTTGCCAGCGGGCGTGCGGCCACGTCTGGAGAGAGATACATGTCTAATCCTCACTCACGCAAGGCTGTTTCCCCATTGGCTCTTAGAGAGAGGGAAAGTGGCAGAAACCCGTCGATTGGTTGCCTCCCGCGTGAGGCCCGACCAGGGCCCGGGGGCTGGGGAGGAGCTCGCAACCACAGTGTGTGCCCTTGACCGGAACCGAACCCGGGACTCTTTGGTCCACAGGCCACCACTCTATCCACTGAGCCAAACCGGCCAGGCTGGAGATATATATTTTTTAAAATATATTTTATTGATAGAGAGGAAGTGAGAGGGATAGAGAGCTAGAAACATTGATGAGAGAGAAACATCGACCAGCTGCCTTCTGCACGCTCCCTACTGGGGATGTGCCCGCAACCAAGGTACATGCCCTTGACCGGAATCAAATCTGGGACCCTTGAGTCCGTAGACTGACACTCCATCCACTGAGCCACACCGGTTTCGGCTGGAGATATTGATTGTCACGGCGGGGTGTTGTCCGGTGGTGCCCCTGGCCACGTGGCAGGTGGAGGCCAGAGGGGCTGCTGGGCGTGGCTCCGAAGGCACATCCCCCGGCTGCGGCCCCCGCACAGAGAGGGGAGCTGGGCGAGGAGACGGGCCGGCCGGGCTGGTCTCACCCCTGGCCGGAGTCCCGAGGACGCAGAGCGGTGCCCGTGGGACCCGGAGGGCTGGCAGGCGGCCCCGTGAGTCACCCGGCCCGGCAGCCGGTGACGTGGGCCTGACAGTTGTTGGGGAGAGAGGTCCGGCGGCTGCCACCAGCCTGCAGCCAGACCGCAGGAGCCGGGGGGCTGGCGGGGAGGGGGCCTGGACCCGGACGGCACAGCTGGTTTGAAGGTGCCCCCTCCCCAAGGTAGGCGCGGCGAGAACAAAGTTTCTCTCGCTCCAGTGGAAGCAACAAAAGGCCCCTTGAGCTTCCTTGCGGAAGAGAAGATAAAACACGCTGGCCTTTCACAGAGTCAAAAGCAGGGCTGGTCCGACCCTTCCCTGTGCCCCACTCGGCACACTCAGGGTCCGGGCACCCACTGGGCTCGCACCACCCCGCCCACACCTGCATGGCCCAGGGCCCGGCTCCTTCTGCCTGGCGGCCGCTAGAGGGCAGCAGTGCTTTTCCCTGGCCCCGAGTTTCCGGACTCCAGCTCTGGCCACAGGGATGGGGTTCCAGGTCAACCTGGGCGGAGGGGGCACCTGACTGGGGACCACACCTCCCCCAACCTCCTGATTAAGCAATAGGAGAACACACATCAACCCCCACGTGGCTATGCCTCCCCCTGACACTCCCCCCCTCCTATCTGAGAAATGGGGCCCAGGAGGGGGCAGGACTTTCTCAGGTCACATGGGGACTCGATGCCCGTGTGGTCGCCAGGTCCTCTGAGACTCAGCCTTTCTCCCAGTGGCAGTCCTGGGTCCCCAGGGACCTCCCTCTGCCCCGCGGACACAGGAAGGCTGGGGCGGGGTTGTGTGGTGCCCACAGACAGATTCGGCTCCGTGGCTTTCCGGAGGGAGAGAGGGTGGGAGGGGCCATCAGGGGGGAGGCCAGCTGGGGGCAGCCCTGGCCTGTTTTTTTCCCTTTTGTCCACAGACCCGAGAGCAGCAATGATAAAACGCAAACGACATTACGTTTCTCGGCTGCCGCTACCCTCGGTGACATTGACTGCGCGGGTTTGACTCTAAGCCTTTAACTGCCGCTGGACCTGACCTTGGAGGACCCCCAGCCACTTCAGAAGTGGGCGCGGGAGGTCTCGGGGACCCCTGCTTCCTAACCCCCCAGCCACTGCAGGCGGGAGGAGCGGATCGCCTCGTGGGCCTGTGCAAATCTGTTCACAATTAGCACCCTGGGCGAGGCCCGCTCCCCGGCCCTGCCAGCTTCCGGAGGCTCCGCCGTCCCTGTGGACGGCCAGTTCGACCCGGCAAAGCGCTGGGGCTTCTCCAAGCGGGCCCCCCAATCTCCTCTCCCCCCCAAACCCCCACCCCCGTCCCTGACTCACTCCAACAGGCGACGCCCGAGAAGGCCCGGCTCACACTCCTGGCCGGCCCCTCCCTGGAAGCGTCCAGTCCGGGCAGCTGCTGACTGTTACCAGCGTGTCACTGCCTATGGAGGCCACGCCTACTGTGCGCGGCCCCTGGCCCACGTTCTCCAGGGTCAGCCTGAGACACAGCCCGACCCAGGACGAGGCTCTCCGCCGTATGCATGTCAGCCGCAGGTCCGAAGGCAGTGCGTGAGGAGTCCAGGTCCTGCTTCTCGGCCACGCTCATGCTCGGCGTGACTCACTCCCGTGTGGCGGCCCTTGACCGGAATCGAACCCGGGACCTTTCAGTCCGCAGACCGACGCTCTACCACTGAGCCACACCGGTTTCGGCCCGTTCGGGGTTGCTTCAGCTCGGCTTCCCAGGTCTCTAACAGCCCCCCGCGGTGGCACCGGCGTCCCTCCTCGGGGGGGGGGAGGGGGGGGCTGCAGTCCTGCGTCTGTGGACCCTTCCCTCGTCCCAGCCACGCCGGCCTCTGCCGGCGCCCTCTCGGCGCTGGACAATGTCGCTCCTGCCTGTGGGCTCCGGGATGCATGGCCGCCAGCAGCCGGAGGAGAGCGATGCCCCTTTCTCCAAGGGGGGGGCGGCGGGGGGGCGGGGGAGACAGCCCGTGTCCCGCACCGTTGGCGGTATCGGCTATGATGTCTCGGGCGCAGCGTCTCGTGTCCTGGGACGTTGACCCAGTTTCTGTGGACGTGTTTCTGATCCCCGGGCTGTTCCTCAGCCCTGCATCCACGCCCAGCGCATTGCATTCCTTACCGTGGGCGAGACCAGCCCCATCCCACTGGGGAACACCCCCCCCCCCCGATTCTTTTAAAGGATTGATCGGTCTTTTATACACTTCTATAAATTTTAGGCGCAGCATATCCTGCTGGGAGGGTTCCGGGTGGACAGAATGTACGCTCTTTGGAGGCCCATATGTGTAGCCTGACTGCTTACACAGGGCACTCCTGGGTGTCCTTTACTAGAGTTTTATAATTTTCCTTACAAAGTGGTGCACACGTTTCCTTATATTTGTTCCCAGGTACCTTATAGGTTTTTTTTGTTTTGTTTTGTTTGTTTGTTTTTATATATTTTATTGATTTTTTTACAGAGAGGGATAGAGAGTTAGAAACATCGATCAACTGCCTCCTGCACACCCCCCACTGGGGACGTGCCCACGACCAAGGTACATGCCCTTGACCGGAATCGAACCTGGGACCCTTCAGTCCGCAGGCCGACGCTCTATTCACTGAGTCAAACCGGTTTTGGCTACCTTATCGTTTTTTGCTGCTATTGTAAATGGGATTGGTTTTTATTTTATTTTTATAAATTATTTTTGAATTCTCACCACAGGATAGGTTCATTGGAGAGAGAGAGAGAGAGAGAGAGAGAGAGAGAGAGAGAGAGAGAGAAACATCCATGTGGGAGAGAAACATTGATTAGTTGCCTCTCATACACACCCTGACTAGGGACTGAACCCCACAACCTAGGCATGTGTCCTGACCAGGAATCGAACCTGGAACTGTTCGATGCTCCAAGCAACTGAGTCCCCTGGCCAGGCCATGGGATTCGTTTTTAAACTCCATTGGCAACTAGACTTTGGTGTTTTATGTGAATGCTATTCGTTTCAGTGTGTATTTATTAAATACTAGTGGCCCTGTGCACAAATCTGTGTACCAGTAGCTCGCCAGTAGCTTGCTGCCGCCCTCCAGTAGCTCTCCACCCGCTGCCCCCGCCCCCTTCTCCTCCTTGCCCCCCCCATAGCCTGCTGCCCTGCCCCCTCCTGTAGCTCTCCGCCCGCTGTGGCTCGCTGCCCCACCCTCCTGCTGATCCGTGATCCGGTTGTTACACGGTCGGTCGGTCGTTACGCTGTGACCATTTGCATATCACACCTTTACGATATAGGACGGACGACACGACATCTTTTTGTCTTAAAGGGTGACGCCATAGTGAGCCGTCCCCCGGTTAAGCAGCAGCCATGCTGTTACTTTCAAGGTCCTCCGTGTGGCCCCCAGACCCCCTCTTTCCCCACCTCAGGGCATAGCCTCCCCCCAGCATATTGTGCGAAGTTCTGCCTTGAACTTCCCTAAGGATTTATCCCAAAATGCCTCTCACGCATGGCCTGGCCTCGCCTCCTGTCGGAAGTGGCGCCGTTCGCGTGTGCTGTGCTCCCAGCGCCAGGCCCCTCAGGCCGCCGTGCCAGCCACGCCTGGCGTGCCACGTGCTAACCCACGGTCCTGGGGGCTTCTGGCCGTTCCCATCCCGTCGTGAACGTCCTAGGACGTCACTGCCGGGGGTGTGTGTGCACGCTTACACACCTGGGGCCCGTTCCAGGGTTAGGGTCCCGGGGTGGGGTCGTTTCAGATTTAGGAGGCAAGGCCAAATCCTCTCCCATGTTTCCCACCTCCGGCCGCGGTGTGTCCGTTGCCACGTGTCCTCACGAATATGCGATGCTGTCAGGTTGGAAACCAGTGGGCACATTTGTGGCAAAAAAGGGTGTTTAATCCAAGCTTCGCGCTGCAATCTGTGCCTGGAGACCTGCTGCCCCCGCCGCCCCCTCCCGGTGCTGCTGGCCTGAGACCTGAAGCCAGCAGAGGGGGAAAGAGGTGGGGAGACATTTTATAAACAGCACCTTCTCCGCACGTGCGAGATGCTGTCATCACCGACAAAGTCAGGGAGTGCGGGAGCACCGGTCCGCAATGTCAGCGCACGCCCAGCCCTCCCGGTCAGCGGTCAGCGCTGACCGTTTCCGACTCAGCGTCTGGCTCTGGGCCGGAGCAGGGGCCGTGCCGGGCCGGCACAGCGATCGGAGCCCCCTGCCGAACAAGGGGCGTCGTCCGAGCCCAGGCCGGGCGGACGTGGGGCCCTGGGCCAGGGCGAAGGGCCCGGAGAAGCCCTCCCTCCGAGCACGTGTCCTCCCTCGGCTTTGTGCGGTGCCAGGACATGCCTGAGGAACACGCCGCGCTGCCAGCGTTTTAAAAATGCGTGTCCAACGCCCAGAGAATTCCCAGGACACTGTCAGGGTGAAGAAACGCAACCCCAGCGATGACTGCTCACGCAGCCATTCGGCTAGATTCCCTTTTTATTTTTCCTTCTCCTCCTCCTCCTCCTCCTCCTCCTCCTCCTCCTCCAACATTTAATGGATTTCAGGGCACTTCCGGACTCCCGCCCGGGAGTGCTGGATCTGACGCCTATCTATAGACCAGAGGTTCTGCAAACGTGGAAGGCGGTTTCGCATCGTTAGCACTTTCCCCGGATCCAGAAGCTTCTACAGGAGGCTCCCAGCCTAATGATCCTCGGCTGGGGAGACCGCCCCGGGCGGGCGGGAAGGTGCCGGCTGATGTCAGCAGCCAGGGGCGCCGAGACAGCGGCTGATGGCGGTGCTTTTAGATGTGCAGGGCTGGCGGGGGATGGGGGGATAGGGGGTGGCGGGGAGGGGGGCAGCGGGGGGAGGTAGGGTTTTGTCCAGGTCTCTGCTGCTGGCTGCAGCCCAGACAGGCATGTTTTATGGTCAGAGCCCCAGGAGGACAGAAACCCCAAGATGTAGGGGTGTGTGTGCGTGTGCGTGTGCGTGTGCGTGTGCGTGTGTGTGTGTGTGTGTGTGTGTGAGTTGCGAAGGTTTTGAAGTTGACCAAACTAGCAAGAATCAGCAGTTCCTGGAAACAGCAGGCAGGCCTCTGAGGCTATGCGTGTGTGCAAATCTTGTGCGTTTTTTTTTATCCTCCCTGGGAATAGGTTTTCCCACTGATTTATTTCATGGTCTTCTGAGAACAGCCGCTCTCCCCTTCAAGATGGCACAGTGTCCGAGGCAGAGGTTTCAGCAGCAGTGCAGGCTGCCCGCCCGGGGAGCCCAGTCTGGCAAATGAGAGCCTTTGATCCTAAGTTTTGGTGATACTTCCTGGTATTTGGGGGTGTATAAATAAATGCGCTGCGTGGGCTCAGGGTCCTGTCCCTCCATCAGAGTGGCAGCGTCCCACCCGGCTCCCAGCTTTATAAATCTATCTCTGCGTCTTCTCTCTGTTTTTCTTTCTGTTAATCCTCAATCCCTGGCTGCCTCCACTTAGAACCGGTTCGTTCGTCTCTCTTTCCGTCCTGGACGGGGAAAAAGGGAGATCCCCACGGTACGGCCCCCACACTCTGTTTTCTGTGCTCCGTGACACCTTGTGCAGGGGAGTAGGCGCAGGGCCGGGGCGGGAGGGAGGGGGCAGAACAGTAGCTGCCCCCGGTGCATCTGCAGGCGGATGGGACTCAGTGGGGCGGCTTCACCACTGGCCATGGACGGACTCGGTGGTAAAAGTGGCCAGTCGGCCGCCACCGGTGAAGTCCTAATGAACCCACGCCTTTCGCAGCCAGGCCCCCTGGCTTAGTTCTTGGGGCCCACAGCACTGGCCGAGGGTTTCTGGGCCCCCAGCCCCGAGCCCAGCACAGACAGGGGAGAAGCCCCCAGCCCACCCCGAGGGGAGCTGCAGGAAGTGCCCAGCGGGCGGGGGACTCGCTCGGTGGACGTGTGGGACCGGGCCCGCTGTGGAGGAGACTGGGAGGGAATGGCCGCCATGGGGTTCGCATGGGGTGCCTGGTCCCGCAGTCTAGGGGCCGGGACAGGGCCATTGTGGGCTCGGCTTCTGAACAGAAAATAAAACCCCGGTGAAGCTCCTCACACGTCATCTGGGGGCCAGAAGCATCACGACCGAGGGGGGACAGCCTGTGTGCAGAGGGAGTCAGAGAAGCAAAAACCCCCGCATCCGGTGGGACGGACTCTCAACAGCCCCGCCCCGCCCCACCCCGAGATGGTATGTGGGGTTCAGGCCCCGGCAGGGGACCGGCAGGGCCCCGGGGAGACGTGGGCTCTGCGGCCTGAGCTCCGTCCGCTCACTGCCTGGCTGGCGGCCTCCGCAAGCTGCTTAGCGGACACGGGCCTCGGCTCCTGCGCGGCCCGTCCGGGCGTGTGAGGAGGCTCCACGGACCGAGGCTGGCAACGGACCAGGCGCCACCGCCCAGGGTCCGGGCCTCACAGTGTGTCCCCGCGCCCAGCGGGAGCCCTCCCGGCGCCGTCGGGGCAGACACGCAGCCAGCGGCTAAGGGGCAGAGGGGCCCGGATGAGAGCGGCGGCGCGGAGACCGGGAGACGGGCCCCGAGGCCAGGACGCGCTTCCTCAGGAGAAATCGTCTTTATCCTCTTTATTGGGCGGCGGCAGCTTTCCGTGCGGAGTGGCTCCCGTGGGCGCCAGTCCCGAGGGCCTGCTCAACGCACACAGGCAGCAAGCCCCCCCTCCACCCCCCCACCCCCCCAATGCAAGCAGCTCTGCGACAGCTCGTGGCCGGAACAGGAGCGAGCGAATGCGCGCAGGTTCCCCTTGAGAAAGACACGTGGTACTGCCACCCACTGGGACGAGAACCTCGAACACCATGTGGCGGCGCTGGCTCTGTGGGCGCGGGGGGGGGGGGGGAGGGCGGGGGGGGTGCAGGGCTCTAACGGGGCTTGAGGGAGCTGCAGGGCTGGGGTGCCAGCCTGCTTCCCAGCGGAGGGGAGGCGCGTGACAGTGCGAGATGGACAGCGAAAGGGAGCCCGAGGGGACAGGGCTCGGCCACGGGGCCTGGGCGGCTGACCCCCCGCCCGGCCCTCTCCCTGGGCTGGGGGGAGGAGGGGGGCCGCTCAGCCCTGCGGGGCGGGCGGGGCCGTGGTCGTGGGGAGCGGGTCCTCCAGGGCGCCGCAGTCATCGCTCAGGAACACCAGGTCCTGGAAGAGACGCGCAGGCGGGACTGTCACCGGGCGGCTGCAGACTCCGGGGCGCCCTCCAAGACTGGCCAGCCGCCCGGCCGGCGTGGCTCGGCGGTTGAGTGTTGACTTATGAACCAGGAGGCCGTGGTTTGATTCCGGTCAAGGGCACGTGCCCAGGTTTTGGGCTCCGTCCCCAGTGAGGGGCGTGCAGGAGGCGGCCGAGCCGTGATTCTCTCTCATCATGGATGTTTCTTTCTCTCTCTCTCTCTCCCTTCCTCTCTGAAATCAATAAAAATATATGTTTTTGTTGTTTTTTTTAAAAAAAGACTGCTCAGTTGTTCCCTTTGGGTGAAAACGTCCATCTTACCCGCCCCGGGAGAGCCCGCCCTGTGCTCACGTTCCCACAGAGCCTCTGGTGTTTTGGCGATTTATGGAATCCGTGCGTGCCGGGTTGACCAGATGGACTGATGGGGAGGGCGGGAGCGGTGAAGGAACCTTACGTGCTGAGCGGCAGCTGTGGGGGCCCCGGAGCCGGCCAGAGCTCACCCTCCAGGGCCATTGAGGCAGGGACACCGCCCACCTCACTGTGTTGTTTACGTCTACCCCTGCCGTCCCTCCCCCCAGACCACGGGGACAGGGTGAGGGAAGGGGGAAAACGGGAGTGGGCAGGAAATGTGTAAACTATGACTTAGCCGCCAGTTATCAGCTTCTGGGGGGCCCGCTCTGGGCCAGCCTGCTGCTGGGATGCCGTGTTTGGGCCCCTCCCGATGTTGGGCAGCACCAGGCCCAGGGAGTTGGGCAGCACCAGCACAGCGTCAGAGTGCGGTCCGTGGCCTCCTCCGTGGGCCTCGAACAGTCGCCGTCCTCTCCCCAGGGCACTGCTGGGAACCTGGCTCGGAGAGGTGAGGGTGTGCCATCCGGGGAGCTCACGTCTGTCTGGGCCGCAGCCCGTGCCCCTCGGACCACACGAAGGCCATGCTTTCTTTCTTTTTCTCTCTCTCTTTTATTAAAAATTTTTATATGTATTTTCATTGATTTCAGAGAGGAAAGGAAAGGGCGAGAGAGACAGAAACATTAATGATGAGCCAGAACCACTCATGGGCTGCCTCCTGCACGTCCCCCCCCCCCCCCCATGGGGATGGAGCCTGAACCCAGGCGCGTGCCCTTGGCCGGAATCAAACCCGGGACCCTTCAGTCCACAGGCCGACGATGCTGTATCCACTGAGCCAAGCTGGCCAGGGCCCACCCTCCCCTTCCAGACGTCTCTGCTGACCACACCAGACCAAGAGCTTCCAGACGCCACTCACCCTCCTGCAGAAGGAGTTCATGATGGTGTAGAGTTTCCGCACTTTATCCTTCAGGGCGTCCACGGGGGCCACGTGCCAGCACTGGGGTGAGGCCACGAAGTCCCGCAGCTTGGCCAGCACGCAGTAGTTCTGGGGTGGGCGACAGGGGCACCTCGTGGGAAGCCAGGCGCCAGAGGGACCTTCCTCTCAGATCTACCGCCCCCCCTGCCTCCCCCCTCCCCCGTCAGGGGCACCCCTCTTACGTGGATGTCCAGGTACAGCCTGGGCAGGTAGGTCACGCATGGCTCCTGCAGAAAGAGGGACACATCGCTGTGATGCCCACGGGACACACCCTCAGCCCGGGCACCGCAGGCTCCCTGCCCGCCCTCCCCGGCCAGGCCAGCCCCGGTCCCCGCGGCCGCGATGCTGGTACACAGCACTGTCTTGTCCTGTGGCCACATTCCCCCAGACCCGGTCTCAGCGGGCAGACTCCATGCCATGGACTAGGCATTAGGAAACTGCATACGTGTGTGTGTGTGTGTGTGTGTGTGTGTGTGTGTGTGTGTAGCCATACCCACAGGCACACACACATACATGCATATGTTTAAAGTTCTATACCTGTAATCTGGATATCGCAATATGCTAGCGTATGATGCACGGTTGGAAGGTGCCTGTGTGTGCACACTCGGCATCCCTGTGTTCTACGTTAGACCCAGATTCCAGTCCTGCGCTACCAGTGTGGGTTCATGGGACCAGGTCCCCTTTGAAATTGCCGGTGTGACCGTGGGCAGGTCTCCTTATTCTCGGCAACTCAGTTCCCAGTTGTGAAAGCAGAGCGTTTGAACGTGTAACCAACCTCTCCGCCCCCACCCACCTCTGCAGTTCCGAGCCTGCACATTTTTTACGTTTTAAAATCAGGTTCCTTAAAAGGGGTTTGTTCTACGTATGTGACACCAAGGAATCTGTGGGTAGATTGTGGAGCAAGTACACAGGAGTACGTTGTTACAGAAGAATGTTAGCGTATGTGGTGGTGCCACTTAAAAGTAAATTGCAAAACTGCTGGGCTGTTCGATCCACTATGCCACACACACACGCACACACACACACACATATGCGTACACACAGATGCACACATGCACACACACATGCATGCCCTCACACACACACCCTTGCACACTTATGGGCGCACACACACACTCGCACAAGCACTTGCATGCCGCTGCGTAGGCGGAAAGCTGAACTATCCGCCAGGAGGTAATGGGGGAGAAGTGCCAGTCATATTCCCCCTCTGCTTTGTCTTTTCTGCATCTTCCCACCGTTCTACCGGGTGTGTGACTTTCATAATTAGGAAAACGTAAACACGACTTAACTTTGAAAAAGAACACCCAGAGAAGATGTCAGGGGGCCTAAGCCCCACGTCTGAGACTCGTCGGCTGCGTTTGCAGCGTTTTCCAGGTGGTTCTTAAACGTTACCCGCGCTCTCCGCGGCGTTTCCCCTCCTCCCGGCCGGCACCGCCGCCAGGAGCCCGGCCTCCCGCCCTGGGCCGCCCCTCGGCCTGGCCGGAGCCCCGAGCCCCCTCTTAGGAGAGGGTGACAGCGGCGGCCGCCCCTCCTGGGGTCCCTGGGGTGCAGGCCCTGCTCTGCCGGCTGCATCGGATCACTCCTCGAGCCCTCACGGCTGCCTGGTGGGGTGGGGGGTGCCCCGCCGTCCCCTCCCGCCGACAGGACACCGTGAGGGGCTGAGGGGCTCGCCCGGGGCCTGCGGGGGAGGTGGAGGGGGGAGGAGGGCCGCTCTGGGAGTCGCCCCCCAGTACACTGGCCCGGGAAGGGCATGAATCGGCCGCATTCCCTGCTCCCCGTTTTATGCCGCGTTCTAGACTTCCTGGGAGGTTTCTTTCTCCCCTTTTCACAGTTCGCGATGGACCCTCTGACGCCGGCTGGCAACTTACAAGCGGAAACTGTGCATCGTTGCTTACGTTTCTTTGTGCTTGAAGCACACACCGTGGCTGGTGTCGTATGGAAAAGGACGGGAAGAAAAACAGGAGTATCCCTACGATGAGCAATGACCGGAAAAGAAAACACGGCCCTTTTCTCGTTCCAGGGCAGACTTTGGGGACCCGGGTCTGCCGGGCGCCCCCGGCCCGCCCGCCCGCCCCGGACGGGGTGGACTCACCGAGGGCTCCGTGGCCTGCAGCCTCTGGAAGTCCCGGCTGATCTCCCGGCTCAGGCCCAGCATCCGGGAGTAGCAGGTCGGGGGCGCAGGCCGCACGGCGGGGGGCCCCGCCAGGGCCAGAAGCAGCAGCGGGAGCAGCCAGGGCCTCATGGTGCGAGGGGCCTCCCGCAGCCCGGCCGGTACCCCTTTAAGCAGCCGCACGGGGTGGGCCTCACGCCCCCGTTTCCTGTGGGGCCGCCAAGGCCGCGGGCACGCCCCCCTGGCGAGGACACTGGATCCTTTCAGGCCTGCAGGCCCCCCTTTACGAGAGGAGGGGCTGCCGGGGGTGCAGGGCTCCTGGAGGGGAAGCTGCTCCTTCTGCGGCTTGGCCTCACATGGCAGGACCGGCAGATGGGGGGGGGGGGCAGGAGGAGGGGGGAACAGAGGAAGGCAAAAGTGGATGCAGGAGGCTCGCCAGAACCAGGAGCCAGCAGCCCTCCACTGGGGCCGTTAGGGAGCCGGCTGATTTCGGGGAGCAGAGACAGAGGAGGGAAAGAAAGGACCAGAGCGTTGGACTGAGCGCCAGAGATCGGGGGCTCAGGCCGGGCGGCCGGGGGCTCAGGCCCACCCACACTGACCAGCCAGGCACCTGGGCAGCCAGTCACTGCCCTCTGAGCAGCTGTGTCTGTGCTCTCGGTGCTGGCGCCTGCGGTGGGGGTGGGTGACATCCCAGCCAGCCCACGTCACGCTGCAGGCCTAGGCCCTGCACAGAGCAATCCCCCAGGGGCCACAGCGCTCCGCCGGCCCCTCTCCCGTGACCAGGGCCAGGGACGGGAACCAGCTGTCTCCTCAGGTGCTCGGTGGGTGGAGCGCATGCGATTGACCTCTGGCGATGACCTTGGGCAAGGTCCTCGGCTCTGCCTGCCCACTCTGTGTAGGCAACATGGGCATGGTGAGAGCAATACCAGCAGGCACCTGGCTCCAGAAACGCCGGGCGGGCAGGTGGTGTGCCTACAGCCCCTGGTGCTCCGGGTGGTGGCTCACCTGCCGGGGGGGGGGGGGAGGGATGAAGTAGGGAGAGGGTGGGGGTGAGGGAGTGGATGTGGAAGGGGCTTTGCCGCTGGAGGAAGAGGCCACGAGCCACGGGAAGCAGGCACCTCTGGAAGCTGGCTAGGACGAGGAAAAGCATTTTGCCTGGAGCCTCTGAAGGAACTAGGCCTGACCCACTTTGATTTGATTTGATTTTTAAAACTATAGGCCCAGGGCACAAATCTGTGCATGGGTGGGCTCAATCAGGCCAGCTGGGGGAAGGGAACGGATTCAGCCAGCCGGGGGGGGGGGGGGGCAGGGGCAGTTGGCTGGCCGCCCTGCCCCCTGGCCGAACTCCTAGTCGAACTCCCGGTCGAGGGATCAGTTTGCATATTAAACTTTTATTATATGAGATATATATATTTTATTGGTTTCAGACAGAGGAAGGGAGAGGGACAGAGAGGTAGAAGCATCAGTGATGAGAGAGAATCATGGATCGGCTGCCTCCCGCACACCCCACTCTGGGGATCCAGCCCCCAACCCGGGCCTGTGCCCTGACCAGGAATCATCGAACTGTGACCTCCTCGTTCATATAGGTCGATGCCCAACCACTGAGCTACCCCAGCCGGGCCCCACCTTGGTTTCAGCCCAAGGCGGGCACCTGGCCTCCAGGACGGTGGGAGAATAAATCCGTGTGCTTGAAGCCACTGGTTTCTCGAGAGTCATCGCAGCATCCACAGCAGGCCGAGGCCCCTCCCCCCGGGGCTCACTAGAGTGGCAGAGGTTAAGGTGGGAGGAACTTGGAAAAAATCTGCACCAACCTGCCTGTGCTTGTGCTTCCTCCCCACCTCCCGCCAAGCGCTCACCCAGAGTCTGCCCGCAGACCTCCCTGGACGGGGAGCTCATTCCCCCCAGGCCGCCCTCCCGCCTCTGTGCAGCTCTGAGGAACACAACCTCTTCCCGAGGTGAAGGCGACCCTGCTGCTGCCCCCGCGGCCTCACCCCCTGAGCCTTCCTCACAGAGCAGCCCCAGGCCCACCGCCATTCCTCATTCTGTCACCACCGTCGCCCTGGCCCCGGGCTCCCGAGAAACAGACTCTCCTTCCGAGCAAATGTCCCGTGTCCAGGGGAAGTGGCTCACGGCCCCTTTCCACAGCCGCATCGCATTTCACAGCCCTCGGCCCCGAGCCCGTCTCCTCCCAGGAGCCAGTCCTAAAGCAGACACCACCCTTGTGATCGGGGCAAGCCTTAGGCTGGAGGGTTAATCAGAGCTGGGCCCAGCCCGGCTCTCAGCCATGTTGAGCCGCCGCTGCCTGCACTCCTACTCAGGGTGATGGTGATGGTGATGGTGGAGGTGGTGATGGTGGTGATGATGGTGGTGGTGGTGGTGATGATGGTGCTGATGGTGATGTGATGGTGATGATGATGGTGATGATGGTGATGGTGATGATGGTGATGATGATGGTGCTGATGGTGATGTGATGGTGATGATGATGGTGATGATGATGGTGGTGATTATGACGGTGATGATGGTGATGAGGATGATGAGGATGATGAAGATGATGAGGATGATGGTGATGTGATGATGATGGTGATTATGATGGTGATGGTGGTGATGGTGATGATGATGACGGTGGTGATGTGATGGTGATGATGGTTATGATGATGGTGATGATGATGGCGATAATAGTGATGGTGATGATGGTAATGATGATGGTGATGATGGTGGTAATGATGGTGGTGATGATGGTGATGATGGTGATGGTGGTGATGATAGTGATGATGATGGTGATGATGGTGATAATGGTGATGGTGATGATGGTGATGATGATCACAGCTAGCCCTGAGCCTTGCTCCGAGCCTGAACAAGAATTAATGTGTTAATTCTGTTGTCATCATTTCAGGGCACGGAGGCCCCGAGGCTGAGGGGTTTGCTCCAGTCACATCGCATTAGCAATCTGAAGGTCAGTAGTTACCACCCAAGTGGCCTTTGACCCTCACACAGGCTTCTTTGGTTGAATCAAACTGACACACATGCCATTAGCTCCGTCTTAAAACCAGCTCCCTGTGTGGTCACTATGAATCCAGGAAAGGGCACATGCCCTCTCGCCCCTGCCCAGAGAGGTGCCATCACCCGGAGAGGTGCCATCGCCCGGAGAGGTACCATCGCCCGGAGAGGTACCATCGCCCAGGGAGGTACCATCACCTGGAGAGGTACCATCGCCCAGAGAGGTACCATTGCCCAGGGAGGTACCATCACCTGGAGAGGTACCATCGCCCAGAGAGGTGCCATCGCCCAGAGAGGTACCATCGCCCAGGGAGGTACCATCACCTGGAGAGGTACCATAGCCCAGAGAGGTGCCATCGCCCAGAGAGGTGCCATTGCCCAGAGAGGTGCCATCGCCCAGATAGGTAGGGCCAGGTCCGTCATGGGGCCCGGTGAGTGCTTTCGGAGCCGGGCCTCCTTTCCAGCGCTCCCAGACAAAGAGCGCTCAGCCTCGACCTCCCGCTGCTCGGACTGGCTTATTCCATAGCGACGACGCAGGTAACCAGGGGAACAAGTGCTCTCTGTTCCCAGCCCCGCGGGGAGATGGAAAGTCCCCGAGAGACCACAGCAATAGGAACTCGCTGTTTTCTTGGTCCCCAGTTCCTTGGCCCAAACGCAGAGCCACACCTTCCCCGAGTGTTCCCTGTGTTCCTGTCCCGTGTGTGCCGGCGGCGGCAGCCAAGGTCGCAACGGCCCAGGCCAGTGTCCGGCCTCCTCTGCTGCCCGACGCCCAGCCATGGCCATCTTGGCCAGCGGCAGCGTCCGTCCTTGGAAAACATCGCGCTAGACACACGCTGAGCCAGGGCTGGCGTTGGAGGCCTGTCCACTCCGGCCACCTTCTGAGGTCAGCGTCCAGGGTCGGGGTCACCTGTGCCGTCGGGCCCGGCCCGCCCCGGCAGCAGCTCTCCGAGGGGAGGAGGCTGAGCGACAGGCCGCACTCCGGCCTCCGGCGTTCCTGTGGACACCACACCGGTGCTCCTTTGTGCGGGAGCCACCCCCGCCCGGTGGAGGGGGTTTGAACTTGCTGCTTGCGCTGTTGGCAAACCCAGGCGGAAAGTTGGCCTGCAGGGTGCAGAAGGAAACCACGAAGACAAACACCAAGGCGGGGCTGGGCGCTGGTGGCGGTGATGGAATGAACCCCATGTTCCAGAACAGAGACCCCTCTGGGAGCCTCAGAGCATGGGTCCAACGTCTAACGGAAGCCATGTGCGGGACGGGCCCTCCGGGGTGCGGCGCTGGGCCCGTGCACGCTGAGGCCGCCGAGAGCAAGCCTTCATGAGGAGTCCTGCTATTGATGATGATGATGGTGGTGATGATGGTGATGATGATGACAACCATGATGACAGCTAGTCCTGAGCCTTGCTCTGAGCCTAAACAAGAATTAATGTGTTAATTCTGTTGTCATCATTTCAGGGCACGGAGCCCCCGGCTTTGGAGCCCGCAGACCTCCGCCCCGTCTCACTTGGGTGGTTTGTAACTGATTTTCCAGCTGCAGTGGGCACACCCCGTGGCGTTCGTTCCAGGTGGACGCACAGTGAGCAGACCTTCATGTCCATGGCCATCGATCCACGGCGAGTGAGGCTCGGCACCACGAGTCCCAGAGCAGGGGGCCGGCTGACCTCACTGAGTGACATCACCGATTATGCAGAGTAGAAAAGGGATGCACAGAGCACTGGGTTATTATCCGAGGTTATGCGTGGGGGGTGATCAGTTTTCAGCTCTCTCACTCGCTCGTGTGGAAATCCCCACGCTGCCTTCGATGGCTCGCCGTGATTTCGGACTCGGGGCTGCTGCTGGCGGGGCGAAGGGCTGAGCTGCTGTCTCTGAGCTCCCGGGCCCGCACAGGCCTGGACCAGTGCTCTACGGACGCGAGGCTGCCCTCACCGGTGTGGCTCAGTGGGTAGAGCGTGGGCGTACGGACGGAGGGGTCCCAGGTTCGATTCCAACCAGAGCACATGCCTGGGTTGCAGGCTTGATCCCCAGTGTTGGGCGTTCAGGAGGCAGCAGATCCATGCTTCTCTCATCATTGGTGTTTCTCTCTCCCTCTCCCTTCCTCTCTGAAATAAATTTTAAAAATATTAAAACAACAACAACAACAACAAAAGAATGGGTAAGGTGGACACCTGCCAAATCTGGGAACTGGTCGCAAGCTTTCCCGCCAGCATGCCTCTCTTCCCCCACCCCCACCCCCACCCCACTCCCGCCCCCAATCAGTACACTCACTGTATGTGTTAGGGACAGAGAGAAAGAAGAAGGAAGGAAGTAATTGACTTAGATGCTGACCAGCTGTGTGATGTCGGGCAGGCCCAGCTCCACCTCTGAACGTTAATTTCCTTGGCAAATGTGGGGTGACTTCAGACAGGCGCCCCCGAAGCCCGCCGTGCCGCCCAGCGCCGAGGATGCCAGCGCCGTGGACGCCAGGGCTGCGGTGTCAGCTCTGCGAGGTGGGGCTTCCTCCCTTGGCAGCGCTGGCTGGCCGGGTCTGGCAGCCGGCACATGCCCCGGGCGGGCGGGCAGGATGGGCGAGGGCGCCCTCGGCCTGGCGCGGCCTCCCGCGGCTTGGCACCGGGAGCCGGGCTAAGTGGGGCCTCCGCTCTCTTCTTCTCCCCTGAGTGGCTCCTTTTCCTCCGGGGGAGGCTGTCCAGTCCGTTCCCACGGCCGGCTCGCCGGGCGCCGAGAGAGGAAGGTCAGAAACGTCGGGGAGCCGGACGATCGCCCGTCCGTCTGGGAATTTTCTCGCCACGGCCAGCCTGTGAGGCGGGGTCGGGCCTCCCACCCCGAGCTCTCAGCCCCGAGGCCGTACGCCTTCCCAATCACGCTGCTGGTGCCCCACGGGCTGGCAGCAAAACCGACGCCTCCCTGCTGGCAGAGCCCGTGCCGTTTGAGGTCCACGTGTCTCGGAACCGCTTCCTGGCAGGGCCGAGCTCTGATCACCGGCTTGTGAGACCCGCGGAGTCTTGTCTTCGGAGCTGAGGTCACTGCGGCCACAGGGGAGACGGAGCGCACCCTAAACGTGACATCAGGGTCTGCCTTCGAGGGGTTTCCAAACGAGAAGGAGAGAGAGGCAGAGGAGAGGGCTGGGGAACGGCGTCCTGTCCCCCGGGTCCCGTCGCTCCCACGCCCGCTGCCTAGCCTCCCCCCCCCCCCCCCCCCCCCGCCTGTCAGCGCCAAGGAGCTGGGCCCTTACCCAGTCGCTTCGTTGGTTAGGGGTAATCAGGATGGAGGGGGGGCAGTTAGGGTCAATCAGGCAGGCAGGCAGGTGAGCAGTTAGAAGCCAGTGATCCTGGATTGTGAGGGGGATGTCTGACTGCCGGTTTAGGCCCAGTAAGGCCTAAACCGGCAGTCAGACATCCCCTAAGGTGTCCCAGATTAGAGAGGGTGCAGGCTGGACTGAAGGGACCCTGCCCCCCCCCTACAAATTTCATGCACTGGGCCTCTAGTCTATAATAATCTCCTTTTGTGCTAACATGACCTAGGAGCCATTGTGCGAACAAAGGGTTGCATGGGGACTTGTGCATTCCGTGCCCGCGGGTGCCTGGCATGTAATAAGCATACGTTGTTGAGTGAATAACTGAATGCGGGGAGGAGAGGGGTCCCTCTTAGAACGCCCCCCCCCCCATCTTTGTTTGGCAAGCACTTGGCCGAGACAGTGCTGGTCACACCGTGCTGTTCCCAGGTGACCCTCAGCTCTGAGCAACTACAGGACAGGGTTTGAGCGTTGGAAGGAGACTTAGACACTTAGACATGATCTCATCCACAGCCAATCTGGTTGGTGAATCATCCCTCTGATACTCCCCACGATGAAGCCCATTCAGCTGCTCACCGGTCCGTTCATTCTTCCAGGTTGCGGGATGTCTGGTATGCCTCTGTGTCGTTGTGGACGTCAGGGGGGAGGAGGGTGATGATGACAATGGTGATGACGGGTGGCATTCATCCACTCCGTATGAGATAAATGATGGGCTAAACTGCTGAGCCAGAAACCCTCAAATTCAAAACACAGTGCTTTAACTGGAATAGGGTTTTATTCTCCCTTAATGGTCCAGAGGTGGGCAGGCAGTCCAGATCCATTAGGCACCCTTCTACATGAAGTTCTCCAGGGCTCCTTCCATCTGCTGTTCTGTTACTCCCTGGGGTGTGGCCCCTCTCCCCCTTCCCCCCCCCCCCCCCCAAAGCAGGGCTGAGGCAGGCTCACATGATCACCTAGGCAGTTTACATATAGGAAAGGGAAGGGAGAGTGCAGTCCTTATGCACATCACTCCTCACATCCTGTTGGGTGAAAGCTAGTCATGTGATCACATCTACCTGCAAAAGATGCTGGGAAATGTAGTCCCCAGCCAGGTAGCAAATGGGCTCAGTGAACACTGGGTGTGTGAGTGTCCTCTTTTAAAAGAAGAAGGCACAATGGACACCAAAGACCAAGCAGCAGTCTTTGCCATACAGCACAGCCCTTCATTCTTTTGATTCACAGAAAGGGAAACTGAGTCCCAGAAAGTGGGAGTAGCTTAGCAGAGGTCACATAATGTGCAGGACGTTTTAGGACCATCTCCTGCCTTCTAGGCCACTCACTTCCCACCCCAACACGTGGTGTCTGTTAGTAAACCATCGTTATGGCTCCTGCTGCGTGAGGTTCAGCTTTCTGAGGGAAGAATTCATCCTCCCTGGCAGACGATCCCATGGGCCAGCGGTTCTCAGTCCTGTTCCTCAGGGGAAGGGTGGGTTCCTGGAGCTCCTTAAAGATCTGGGAAAGACGTGAACTCTCCCCGTAAAAACACTCATGTGTACACACACACACACACACACACGTTCATGTACAGTTTCCTGACTCCTCCTGCAGGTTAAGAATGCTGGCACACCAGCTGGGGATACGATGAAACACGCTTCCTGGACACTGCTCCTGCTGACCCGCCTGGCTCACGCACAGAGAGGCGTCTCGGCAGGCGCTCACTCTCCGCTCAGCATGGAGCAGCTCTGCAATCATGTCAGGGTGAGGACCGGCGATCAGAACTGCACGGCTGCCAGGTTCCCACCTCTGACGAGGCCCCTGGGGAGGTCTGTGGTGCCAAGAAACGAGGACACCCCACGTTAGCAGCAATGCACCGACCCTTCGTTTGTGTGCATGCACACACATGCACATACACACACATGCACACATGCACACACACGCACACAGGGCCTCAATGAAAAGGGTACTCTTGCAATCACTAGTTTTTCATCAGGAGAGGTAATTTGCTGAGTGAAACGATTGGTAAGCAGAGCGCTGAATGTGCTCACCGCCTCTTATCTTGGGGCGCACAAAACAGCCTCCCTCGGTTTCCTCCTTTGTTTTGTTTTGTTTGTTTTTTAAATATATATTTTTATTGATTTTCCACAGAGAGGAAGGGAGAGGGATAGAGAGCTAGAAATGTCAATGAGAGAGAAACATTGATCAGCTGCCTCCTGCACACCCCCTACTGGGGATGTGCCCACAACCAAGGTACATGCCCTTGACCAGAATCGAACCTGGGACCTTTCAGTCCGCAGGCCGACGCTCTATCCACTGAGCCAAACCAGTTTCGGCGGTTTCCCCCTTTGTGATGCCTGGTGCTGCCAAATAGCCAGCAGGGGTGCCAGCAGATGGCATTTACGCTAAGTGAACCAGAATTAAGTTTTAAATAAAATAGGCTTACTAGAAATCATAACAAGATCTTTTCTAGCCGACGGCTTGGCACAGAAGCGGCCCTGCCCCGGGGACAACATTAGACTCTACAGCGCAGACGCGTCACGTTCAGTGAGAGGTGTCAGCCGCGCGGTGAGCAGCTCCAAGTGCAAGGATGGTGGGGGCTCCGTCGTGTTCCAGGGACAGGACGGGAGCCCCAGGAATAGACTCACGGCAACTTACATCAGAAAAGAATCCCAGCTGTTATTTCTGAGCCTGCACCTGTGATCCGAGAACACAGGATCCTCTACGGCAGTGGTCGGCAATCTCATCAGTCCGCAGAGCCAAATATCAGTAGGACAACGATTGGAATTTCTTTGGAGAGCCACATTTTTTAAACGTAAACTTCTTCTAACGCCACTTCTTTAACATAGACTCGCCCAGGCCATGGTATTTTTGTGGCAGAGCCACATTCAAGGGACCAAAGAGCCGCATGTGGCTCACAAGCCACAGTTTGCTGACCACTGCTCTACGGGATTCATGGGGCAGCAATGACCAACCTTTCTATCCCGTGGCACATTGAAACTAATTACTAAAATTCTGTGGCACACCAAAAATAGGTATTGTTTGGGGGGTCAGACAAAGGAATAGGCGTACTTTTGATTCATTCATACCAAATGGCTATTGTTCTATTGCCTATTGTCATTTTTCCATTTGACAATCCTATATAGTAAGAGCCTAATACACAAATCAACTGAAGGGCCGAACAACCAGCGGAATGACCGGTTGCTCTGATGCACACTGACCACCAGGGAGCAGGCGTTCCATGCAGGAGTTTCCCCCAACCTGCAGGCCCCAGGCCAGCCACAGGGAGTGCCAGCTGGGAGGCCCCCTCATCGCCCCATCATTTGCCCCACAGATTGGCCCTGATTGCCGGCCAGGCCTCGGGATCCTAGCCTTGCACATTTTTCATGCATTGGGCCTCTAGCCTAAGAGAAAAGAGGTCAGTGCCCCTAACTAAATATTGCATGTTTAAGAATTCTTGTGGCACACCAGTTGAAAAATCGCTGCCCTGGACCATAACTTCATGCTCTTCGCACAATGGACCTTTGGAAAGGCTGAGCTCGGAGAGGCAGATGGCTCCTATTTTATTTCCCTATCAGTCTTACACTTAGTTAGAAGACATGTGGTCCTCGTCAGGCAGTGAGCCCGGGGTTGGCTGCACCTGGGACCCCGCGGGAACCCAGGCAGACATCGTCTCTGGAGGGGACTGGACAGCACGCCACGTCCAGTGGGAGGTGGAAGAGGAACGTGCTTAGTTCACAGAAAGTCAGCCAAGATGTGCCAATAGTACACAAGTCATCACCTTTAGCCACGAAGAGCCATGGCTGGGGCTTCTGGAGACTTCCACACTCAGCTGCCTGCCAGGGAGACCAGAGTGAGAGCAGCAGGTACCACCTGCCATCCGGCCCCCTTTTGCCGGATGTTGGGTGATATTAACGCCAGTGGGTTTTGGTCCGGGATCTAGAAGCGTTCTGGAATCGGGAGAAGGCTGTGTGCAGATTAAATGAGAGTCCAAAGACGAAAGATAATTTTGAAAGGCATTGGGGGTCAGAGGAGCTTCAGCTAAAGGAGATAAGTTCTCCTTGTCTCGGGACCCCTTGCTTTTTATTAACACAATCTGTCCTAAGGCCAGGGGTTGGCAAGCTCATTAGTCAGAAGAGCCAAATTTCAACAGGACAACGATTGAAATTTCTTTGGAGAGCCACATTTTTTTAAACTTACACTTCTCCTAACACCACGTCTTCAAAAATAGACATGCCCAGGCCGAGGTATTTTGTGGAAGAGCCACACACACTCAAGGGGCCAAAGAGCAGCATGTGGCTCATGAGCCACAGTTTGCCAACCACGGTCCTAAGGCAAGGTGGAGATATACACTTCAAAGGGTAGGGTACAGAAGGGTTGTCAGATTGGGGAAAAGCCTATGACTGTCCAGGTGTTCAGCAAGTAAGAGGCGATAACATGTAGATTGAGATGCCCTGAGCTGTCTGGCAGCAAACAATCACCTGTTTCAGGTTTGGGGGAAATGCCTTTAGCCATTCCCAACAGGTGACAACATAGGTGACGCAGCCCTTGTTAAGTGCCCACGTTCCATCGGCCTTTCCATGAAACTCTTGCCATAATGACATGCTGGCACTGGCTTCCAGCCCCTTTCTGTTCCTGGAGACCTTCCTGGTGGAAAATGAGCCTTGGCAGGGCGGGCAGCCCAGAGAGGGTGGCCACATGGGATGTGTGACTGTGCCCTGTCGAAGGGGAAGCCTCAGCCATGATGCCTGGCACGCCTCTCCCTGGGGGCCTTTCCTAGTTATCCGTAGGAAGAATTAGAAACAGAACCCTTTCTTTGGCGGGAACCCATACTTATTCTTAGTTTTTAAGCACACTAGTATTTACCGTGTGCTAGTCTTCATTACGCGTCCATCTGGAGCTCCCCATCTCGCATAGCCCTGGGAGCAATCGGCTACCGTGTATGTGACCAGGCACCAAGACCATCAAGAAGGTCCCGGACCCCTTCTACCACAGAGAGGGCGCTACACATTTCTGCCCGCGCCTCCCCTAGTTCTCCTGGGCCGGCCAGCGTCTGACACAAAGCCCCCGCTCCAGAGGAAATGGCCGCGAGAAAGCCTTTGGCCAGGAGCAGGTGAACATGACCTCGAACGAGGTTCTGACCAGATGCACTTCCTGTGCCGTCCGCACGGCCCATGTAAACACGCACCGTCTGCTGATCACCTCCAGGTATCCCCGAGTTTTCAGAAGCTCGCGTGGCACCACTTTGATTTTACAAAAGACCTACATCTGTCCCTGCTTTCTGCCAACTGAAAGGAACCTGAAGAGGATTTTTGCTTTTATGAATAAAGGCGAAAAGCAAAAAATAGCAGCCCTGAGCCAAAAAGTACCCGGAGCCGCCAAAGCTGGCAGACGCCTCAGCGCGCCAGAGGGGACCCGCCCTGCCCACACCTTGGCTTTGGACTTCCGGCCTCCAGAACAGTGAGGATATATATATTTCTGCTGCCGTTGTTTTGATTTTAACCTCATCCGAGTTTATGCTTTAATTGATGGGAGGGAGGGACGGAGGGAGGTAAAGAGAGAAAGAGAGGGAAGTAGAGAAAGAGAGAGAGGGAAAGAGAGAGGGAGAGAGTGAGTGAGTGAGGAAGAGAGGGAAAGGAGAGAGAAAGGGAGAGAGTGAGTGAGAGAGGAAGAGAGGGAAAGGAGAGAGAGAGAGAGAGAGAGAGAGAGAGAGAGAGAGAGAGAGAGAGATGTTTATCAGTTGCTTTCTATATCTGCCCTGACTGGGGATCAAACCCACAGCTTTCTGGTGCACGGGCCAATGCTCTAACGCAGCCGCCCGGCCAGGGCTATTTCTGCTGTTTCAAGCCACCAACAGTAGCCATAGGAAACTAATACAATCACATGGCACGAAGGGCAAGCCATGTGGCCCTCCGAGCCTCTGTTTCCCCATCTGTGAAATGGGGAGGATCGCAGCACCCCTCATGCCACACAGCCACTATAGTGAAGAGTTATGAAACATGTCTTACAAAATCAGGTGTAGTGTAGCGTCCACAAGATTTTCTCAAAACGGGAATATTTATCATTACTTTCCCTGATTATTTAAAATGATGTATGACATCACACAAAGCCCTCGGACAATAAAGTCAGAATGATCTGAATTTCACAGCTGCAGAAACAGTCACTGTCCCCCACGGCCTTCCTTCCCAGCGTGATCTCTGGGGTTAACTGCAGATTGAAATCTCAGGGCCAGCACGTCTCAACCGTTTGGCCTCGGTGTGGCCTCTCCGTGGCTTTGTCTCCTTTGGTGCAGGCATAGCGCCCACTGCCGGGTCTGTGGTGAGGATGCAGGCACAGCGCCCTCTGCCGGGTTTGTGGTGAGGATGCAGGCACAGCGCCCACTGGCAGGTCTGTGGTGAGGATGCTAGGGGCGGTCCAGGAAAAGCGCTGGAGACAGCAGGGTGGCCCATGACCTGTAACGAGGGAGAAGGGCCAAGGGGGTGCCTGGAGGGCCTGGCACCCTGCAGCGTGCGGGCACAGAGCCTGCCACGGAGAGAGCGCCCCGTGCCCACACACTCTCTCTGGCCCACGCGCTGTTGCTGGCACCCCGTGCCGTGTCCCGTGGCGGGGAACTGCTCTCAGCTCCGGCGGTGCCTCCCCTCGCAGCCTCGGGGACTTTGCCCAGGCGGCCCCTCTTCCTCCCACCTGGCCGATCGCCCGGAGCCTTTCCAGACTCGGCTCAGACGCCATTTCTCCCAGGGCCCCTGGACCCGGAGCGGAGGTCAGGCGCCTCCCTCTGTCCTCACAGCCTTTACCTGTGACCCTCCCACCCCCCTCAGAGCGTGACCCATTCCTGAGCGTTGTCCTCGTCCCACTCTGGCCTTCTGAACTCCGACTCCATGAACGCAGACCCTGTCTTATCCCCCCCACCCCCCGGGTCTGTCCCAGCACCCAGCCCGGGGCCGGGCCCACGGCACGTGTTCAGGAAATGCTTGATCGACAAAGAAGGAAGGGGAGGGAACGCATGCCCCCGACTCTTCTCTGGGACCCTCGGGGCTGGGACAAGTGCCTCCTGGGATGCCTCCCACCACAGCACTGATTGCAAGCGTGCCTGTGTATTTACTATATGTATCAGCCAGCTCTTCCTGTGATAATGCTGGGAAACAAACATGCCCCCCCCCACACCCCTCGCATCTCAGTGGCTTCTAAGAACACACGTTTTTCTTATTCATGAGCCTGCAACAACTCTTAGGATGCAGGTGGGGTTAATGCCTGCGGCTTGCTCTCTCATTCTAGGAACTGGAGCCACCCGGGGCTGGGGCTCCCCAGGACGGATGGGAAAAGCACAAGAGGGTCGGACCCTGTAACGTCTCTTAAGGCCTCACTCACTGGGCATGGGCACACTGCCACCCCTCCCCTATACCACTGGCCAAACGAAGCCCCGTGGTGAGCGCCAGGTCAGTGCTGTGGGAGAAGGGGGGACACCCCTCACCCCACGAGCAAAGGTACGGACAGGGGGAGAAGGGAGAACTGTGAGCAAAGAGCACAATTCACAGAACAGCTCATCCCCGAGGAAAACGAGTGAGGCCTGGCTTGTGCTTATTGCGTCTCAAGCACCCACATCGACCCATTCGTTCCGCTAGCAACCCTAGGAGGGGGCGTGCTATTGTCCCCACGTCACAGATGCGCACACCGGGGCCAGAGAGGTCATGTGCTTTGCCACATTAGCCCCCGGGAGTGTGGCCACGGGGGATGAAACGTGGGCAGGACAGGGAGCCCACACCCGCCACCCCGCCTCTGGAGGGGGCCGTGTCTCCTCCATCTTGGTTCAGTACCTTGCCTGGCGTAGACCAGCCACCCCATCAATGCTCGTTGGTAGGATGAGAGGCAAGAAATAACTTCCGACCATTTGTTACACGCCTGGCGCTGTTCTGTTATCTGCTTGTGTCAGTGTTACCTGATCTGATCCTCACAGCAGCCCGGGAATTAATATCAACCTCCCCAGGGCACAGGCGAGAACGCCAAGGCGGACAGGGCGGACAGGAAGTGGTGGCATCAGGTCTGTCAACCGCCCACGAGGCTTGTATGAGCCCGGGCCCAGCCGGTGGGGCAATCCTGCAGCTTTCGCCGGGGTGGCTGGAGGGGCTGTCTCCGGGATCCAGCTCTTCTCTGGGGTGTCTGGGAGGTGTGTGTGTGTGTGTGTGTGTGTGTGTGTGAGAGAGAGAGAGAGAGAGAGAGAGAGAGAGAGAGATGGGAATGAGAAACTCAAAAAGAACAGCGTTCCTCCACAGCATGGACAGTGGCTCTGGATGCCCAGCAGATGGCAGGATGTGGCTGAAGATCTGGCAGTCACAGGGGCGAGGAGGGGCGGTGCCTGCACCCCACTAACTTGCTCTGTGTCTCCTGAGCGCCCCTTGAGGGTCCGCGCTCGCCCCACCCCACTGTCCTTGGGGCACGTTTCCCTTCCTCCCGTCTGATGTCCCCATCTCCTGAGGCCAGGGGCCCGGCACCCCAGGGGGGACTCGCCCCTTAATCAGACACAGCCCAGCCACTCCTGGGAGCATGGTTTGGAGCAGACCGCGCCCCTTGGGGGCCTCAGTTTCCCCGTGTACAACACGGGGGCCGGGATCCTAAAGGGTCCGGACCCTTTAATTCCTTAAACACCTGGGAGCCCATTGGGGCGTCGTGGGGACCCCGGGCAGCCAGGCCGGAGGGACGCCTGCACCTCTGACCCTGAGTTTCCCAGCCGGGGTGCGGTGCTGGGTGTGAGGCTTAGCGCGGGGAGGGGCGGGCACGGCGGGGCGGGGGCAGGTTCACAAACCGCCCAGGATCTGGAGGGAGCGCCCAGGGCCCCAGAGGCGGACCGCACTCAGCTGGGGGGCGGGAGGGGTAGGGGTGGCGGGGATGGGGGTGCGGCCGCGCCCTCTCCAGAGGCTCCCCGTCACCTTACCCCTCCGGACCCAGCTCCCAGGTGTCTGCGCCCCCCGGGGTGCCCGCCACGCCCCCTCCGGAGGTCCCCAAAGCGGGGTGTCTTCCGTGCAGGGGGGGGGGCGAGGGACTGTGCCTCGGTACCCGCCCCCTCCTCCTCCCGCGCCGCCGCCCCAGCTGGCTGGCCCGGTGCGGGGAGGGGGCCTCGGAGCGAGGACGGAGGGCGTCCGGTGCGGGGACGGAGGGGGCCCCCGGTCCCGGCGGGCGCGGCCGTCCGCTCAGCCCGGCGCCCGGGGAGGGGGCGTGGCGGGCGCGGTCCCGCCCCTCGCGGCTCGGCCCGGACCGCTCGGCGCCGGCTGCCGCCTGGCTGGGCGCTCGCCCCGCACCGAGTCCGGCATCCCCAGTCCGCACCCCGAGTCCGCACCCCGAGTCCGCACCCCGCCCACCCGGCACCCCGCGCCCCGCGCCCCCCGGAGCCCCCGCGCCCCCCGGAGCACCGCGCCCCCCGGAGCACCGCGCCCCCCGGAGCCCCGCGCCCCGCGCCGGGCATGTAGCGGCGGCCGCGGACTATGGGCGGGACCCGCTCCCGCCAGCCCGCCGCCTCGGACCAGGACGAGGAAGGTAAGGGGCGCCGCCCACCCCATCCCCGCGGCCTCGGCGGGTCCCCTCCCACCCAGCCCCTGTCCCCGGCCCTCCCCCGGCCCCCCACCCCCTGCCCCCCACCCCCTGCCCCCCTACCCCCTGCCCCCCACCCCTGCCCCCGGGCCGGGCTCCCGCCGGGCAGCCCCTGCGTTCGGGGCCCTGGGGGGGCGGGTTGGGAGGGGAGCCCGGAGCCGCCCTGGGAGCAGAGGGAGGAGTGGCCTTCGGGCCGTCCGTCCGCTGTGGCCTGGCCGCCGTGTCCGTGTCGTGTCCGGGGGGTGGGGGGCGTGGGGTGGGGTGGGGAGCCTTCGGAGCCCAGGCTGGAGGCGGCGGCAGGGGCGTGTGTGCCCGGGAAGCGTGTGCCCTCCGGCCGGCAGCGTCCTCCGTCTGTCCATTCGGCCAGCCTGGCCGCCAGGACCGCCGGGGACACTCATCCCCGTCCGGTCAGTGCTGGCTCCGAGGAAGACACCCCGCTGGGGAGGGGCTGCTGGGGGGGGGCTCACACCTCACTGAACTCTGGGGGTCCTTGCAGCCAGAGTTCCGGATCTGGACTAGCAGAACCGTCTCCCGTGCTGTGTGTCGGGGGCAGCTTGCTTCACCTCTCTGAAACCTTGTTTCACCGCCTCTGGGATGAGGATCAGGGTGACACCGGGGGCTCTGCGGGCTCTGACGCTGAACTGCTCAGGGCACCGTGTGCGAGGGCCGTGTAGACACATGGCACAGTTGTTCACACGTGTGGTGGTGGTAGCAGTGCTCCGCCTCCAATGGGGGGGGGAGGGTGGCTGGGGGGGGGGTCCTACTGCATGGTCTCCATCGAATCCGGGGTACCAGGCCCGAGCAAAACCCTGGGAGCGGGAACGGTTCTCCCCCCATTTCAGAGCTGAGAAAGGGGTGCCCTACCCGCCTCTCCCAGGGGCAGAGCGGGCTGCGGCTGGCCGTCAGCACCCCAGGCGCAGGCTGGTGTGCCCGGGCACGGTCTCCAGAGCGGCCAGGATGGGGGGTGGCGGTCAGGTGCTGGCCCGACAGCTTCCTTCCAAGGGACACTGTCACCAGCCGATGGGAGTTCAGGCCCATCCGGTTCTTCCTTGGAGGAGGTTCTGGCTTAGGGGGGCTCAGTACTCATGGCCGTGCCTATGGGCAGTGCGTGGGGCCAGTGCAGGGCATGGGGACCCCGGAGGCCCAAGCCCTTCCTGGCTCTTTAGGGTGGACAGGGGCGGGTGGGGATCCAGGAGCAGATGAGGGGAGGCAGCGGACATGGCAGGGAGGTGGCGGAGGCTCTTGTGTGTCCCGGGAAGAATTAGGACACCACGGCGCTGAACTCTTCCTCAGCCCCGTCCACACTGACCCTGCACTTGACACGGACGTCAGCGAACGTGACCCCGACCCCAGCACTCGGAGGTCTGCCTGCTAGGGGACAGCCGGCTGGGGAGGGATGCCCCCGGGAGCACTCTGGTCCTGAGAGAGGACACTCGGACCCTCTGAGGAGACACACGCTTTCGCTGACAGCTGGGGGAGATCATGTGGGCCAGGAACTTCCTGTCCTCGCAGCTGTTCTCCGTCTGCTTTTGGGACGGGGTGGGTGAGCCCGCTCAGGCTGCGGTAACAGGGCCGCAGGCACCCAGGCAGCGGAGTCCGCTGGTGGGAGTGGCCTGAACGGCAGCAATACAGGTTCTCCTGGTCCCGGAGGCTGGGGCCCCGGCCCAGGTGCCAGGGGGGAGGGAACGCTCCCTGGCCTGCGGGCGGCCCCTGCCCGCCGGGCCCTCACGTGTCCTGAGGAGCTGGAGAGAGATCTCTGATGCCCTTCCTCCTCTTCCTTTAAAAAAATATTTTTATTGATTTCAGAGAGGAAAGGAGAGGGTGAGAGAGAATCATTTCACTGATCGGCTGCCTCCTGCACGCCCCCTACTGGGGATGGAGCCCGCAACCTGGGCATGTGCCCTGACTGGGGATCGAACCTTGACCTCTTGGTTCCTAGGTCAACGCTCCACCACTGAGCCACTCCAGCTGGGCTCTTCCTCTTCTTGTGAAGACGCCAGTCCTATCAGATTTGGGCTCACCTCTGACCTCCCTTACCAACAATTATTGCCATGAAGGCCCTGTTTCCAGATGCAGTCCACTGGGGGCTGGAGTTTCAACACCGGAAGTGTGGGGGATCCAGTGCAGCCCGTCACAGAATCCTTCTGAGGAAAGCACAGACTCACAGGTCACCCCCAATTTTAGGGCTTCCTGGTTCTAGCCTGGGTCAAAGGTCAAGCATTTGGTAATCTTTCATCTTGGCATATTTCTCTTTATGTGCAGGGGGCATTCACCGCTCTTGTATTGATAGCTCTTTATCCTTTGTCCCAGGAAATGAGCTTAAAGATATTTATCGGCGCCCTAGCTGGTGTGGCTCAGTGGATAGAGTGCCGGCCTGCAGACTGAAGGGTCCCAGGTCCAGTTCTGGTCAAGGGCACATGCCTGGGTTGCGGGCTTCATCCCCAAAAGGAGGCATGCAGAGGGCAGCCCATCAACGATTCTCTCTCATCCTTGATGTTTCTCTCTCTCTCTCTCTCTCTCTCTCTCTCTCTCTCTCTCTCTCTGAAATCAATTAAAAAATACATAAAAAATGTTTTAAAAAATATGTATTGGCAAACTAGTTATAGCCGGCGTCACCGACCCTTTAATTTTCCTGCTGAAGTTCCTCATTCCAGAGGGGTCAGGGCCCAAGGTCGGACGCCTCCGGGGCTTGTTGAAATGCAAGGCTAGTTCTCTCTCTCCTCCAGGTGCCTGCCGCCAGCCCGGGGAATCATTAACCCACTCGGTTTGGCCCGCCTGTTTCTTAATCATCTCCGTGTGGGAGTGAAGCGCTCCCATTTGCCGCCGGTCACGTGGATGGTGACCGCGGCGGCCTTTCCGCACCCACCCTGAGCTGGGCACCGGGACACGGAGACCAAGAAGGCAAACCCGCCCTCAGGGAGCGCCTCACGCCAAGAGTGCCAGGACGGTGCAGGGAGCGCAGGGGCTGATCCACAGGGGCTCCCTGACCCCGAGCAGGGAGGCCGTGGGAGAAGGCTTCACCTTGGACTTGACTCTTGTAGGGACGGCAGGAGTTTCCCAGGGAAGGGGGCGGTGGCACGGGGGAAGGGCGTTCCAGGGGGATGGAACAGAGTGTGCGAGGGCAGACAGTAAAGAGTAACCGTGGCTCGCTGGGGAGACTGCAGGGGGCTTAGCGCACCTGCAGTGTGGGGGTGAGGCTGGAAGGCACAGGGGATGGACCCTGAGTGTCCGGCTGGCTTTAGAGAGCCCCGTGGCCATGTGGTTGGACTGGATCGTACAGGCCCGTGGTCGGCACACCGCGGCTCTCGAGCCACATGAGTGGCCCCTTGAGTGTGGCTCTTCCACAGAGTACCACGGCCTGGGCGAGTCTATTGAAGAAGTGGTGTTAGGAGAAGTTGAAGTTTAAAAAAATGTGGCTCCCCAAAGGAATTTCAATCGTTGTGGTGTTGCTATTTGGCTCTGTGGACTGATGAGTTTGCCGGCCACTGGCGTTCCGGAGTCCCCGGAGAGTCTAAGCAGGGCGTGGCGTGGTCCAGGGGGGGACGTGCTCTCCGAAGCCGGAGCCGGCGGGGCGTTGACGATGCAGGCGCCTGCCCGGCAGGACAGGCCTGGTTTGTGATAACACAGCCAGGCCGGGGCCAGAAATCTGCCACCTGCATTCTGATGGCAGGAGTTTTGCCATCAGCGTCCCGCTGAGGTGAATAGCGAGAGTAACTCACCTCGCACGGACTGCGTTTCAGACCTGGAGGGGATGGTTTTCGTGACTCAGCCACAAAGTCTCAGAACCCGCATCTCCCTGGAGAGGTGACCGAGGCTCCCACGGCCTGTGTGGAGGCTGGGGATCACACCTGGGTCTGTATTTATTATTATTATTTTAAATCTTCACCCAAGGAGTGAGGATATTTTTTCCATTGATTATTTTAGAGAGGGGAGGGGTCCGAAGGTGAGAGCGAGGGGGAGAAACATCAGCGTGAGAGAGACACATTGACTGGTTGCCTTCCACATGCGCCCCAACAAGGGCTGGGGATCATACCCCCAACCTAGGTACGTGCCCTTGACCAGGAATCGAACCCAAGACCCTCGGGTGTGCAGGCCGATGCTCTCCCACTGAGCCAGGCCGGCCAGGGCCCCGGGTCTGTTTAACTCCAGAATCTGGGGCCCAGCAGTGTCCCGGGGGCTGTGTCTGAGGCCTGTGGGACCATCGTCTCTCAGACACGGATGAGCAGGCAGGACGCGCCGGCCTGCAGACCAGGCTCCCACAGGGTCTCTGCACACACGGGGAGGAAGCTGACACGGATACCTCCCGACAACACTGGATCCCACGTGACCGTCTCGGACACCAGCTTCCAAGCACGTTTGTGGAGCCATCATGTCACAATACAAGGCTCGGGAACAGAGACAAAACCACCTACCATTTCTCATTCGCGGCAGCATTGCTTTTAAGTTGTTTCCCCCCTTGCTGCCCTCATCCATGTCTAGACACCTTTGTTGTTGTTGCTAATCCTCACCAGAGGATATTTTTTCCATTGATTTTTTAGAAAAGAGAATGGAAGGGAGGGAGAGGGAGAGGGAGAGGGGAGAGAGAGAAAAAGAGATGCAAGGAAGACACATTGATTTGGTTGCCTTCTGCATGCGCCCCAATCGGGCCAGGGTTCCAACTTGCAATCCAGTCATGTGCCCTTGACCATGGGCAGATGCTCTAACCACTGGGACACACCAGCCAGGGCCCATAGCTAGACGTTTTTATGTAAGTGTACACCTACCACTAATAAGATGGTTCCTGTTTTTTCGCTTAGCCTCCTATTTTAAGGAGTTACGTTACGGCATCTTAAAAATTAACATTTTAATGGGTTTTAATAGTCTAGCCAAATGGAACTATCATCATTTACTTAAATATTTTCTAATTGTTAGAGATGCAGGCTTTCAGTTTTCCATCTTTATAAATAGTTGCATCAAAATTTTATCTGTAAAGAATTTCTCTTCCACCCAGCCAGCGAGGCTCAGTGGTTGAGTGCCGACCTATGAACCAGGAGGTCACAGATTAATTCCCGGTCAGGGCACATGCCCGGGTTGCGGGCTCAGTCCCCAGTGTGGAGTGTGCAGGAGGCAGCTAATCAATGATTCTCTCTCATCACTGATGTTTCTCTCTCTTCCTCTCTGAAATCAACACACACACACACACACACACACACACACACACACACATTTTAAAAGAGTTTCTCTTCTTTTCAAAGAATGCCTGACAGTGAAGTGCAGGGAGTGAAATGATGGAGTGGAAGGGCCTGAAGACGTCTCAGGCCTCCAGAAACATGCTGTGAAATTGGGTTCCAGGGCCTTTAGCCAAGGCTGTGTCCCTGTGTGGCGGCACCCACATTGGAGGGTGTTGTTTAGCAACCTCATAACATTTCTGGGTGCTTTCACCGTAGTGGCACGAGTAAGAGACATTTAAAAATAAGTAGCTCATTTGGTTGAGCGTCATCCCATACACTACCGGCAAAAGGTGGCGGGTTCAATCCCCCGGTCAGGACATGTACTTAAGTTGCAGGTTTGATCCCTCGAAAGGATGCGTGTGTAAGACAACTGTTCGATCTCTCTCTCTCTCTCTCTCTCTCTCTCTCTCTCCCTCTCTTTTCCCCTCTCTCTTAGAACCCAATAAAAACATATATCCTGGGATGAGGATTTAAAAAATAAGAATAGAAGGGAAATCTTTCTGGGTAGAAAATAAAAAAAATACCTCGCACTGTCCCCTTAAAGCTAAAAATAATAATAAGTGTGGTTTCTATGTTATTACTGGGCCAGGGAACGTTGCACATGGCCTACAGCATCAGAGTGTCTCCTTGGTCTAAATAAACAGCCAAGGAAAGCCATTTTCCCGGAGCCACAGTCAGCTCCCTGAGGCCATTGTGTGACTCCCCAAGGGCGGCCATGGGTCCAGGACGCAGTCTCTGGGCCTGGGGTCTGTGCCACGTGACCCCCAGAGCAGCAGACACCCCTGCATGGCAGGGTCCTCCCCACTCTGTGCTGGCTTCGTCAGAACTTTAGGCAAACCCTCCTGGGTGTCCAACGAGCACCCACAGCGACTTGTGGCTAAGGTGGAATCCACTAGAAACACCTGGGAACACTCAGAATTGCTTGGGAAACTCGGCTCCCCTGTAGAGCGCGTGCCCAGAGGTGGGGGCAGGAGCGATGGCTGTGAGGGTCCTGGGTCAACGGGTTGTGAGAGGCTTGTGCAGGACTCTAGGATGTAAAGCTTCCAGGTGAGGAATCACACCCCCTTGAAAACGCCTTCTGATCTGTCTAGCATGTGAGGATTAAAAAACAAAAGGGCCCCAGCAAATGGCTCTAAGTCCGTGTGAGATGGTTTAGCAGAAACGAATGGCAGGATTCATCTCTACTTTTCACAAGGTGCAGAAAATGGGGGTGGATCGGACACGTCTGAGACACGTGTGGGTCATCTCTGTAAAGCGGACGTCTGCACACCGCTGCCTTTTGCTGGTTCTGAGGCTCTGGTCTCCGTGTTCGGGCGGCTCTGAGGTTGGGCCGTGGTTTGGGATCATGGCGGGCCACCGGGCATCTGGGATGTTGTTTTATTGTTCGCATGCAGCCTATTGCTCACACCCAGCGACAGGTGACGAGCAGGAATCACGCCCCGGGCTGACCGGCAGCACGTGCCCTCAGTGGCCACACGCGAACGGTGCGGCCGATGTGCTGGCATCTGGATGAGACGGAGCCGCCTGGCCAGGCCAGCCTCCTCCGGGTCCAACGCCAGGAGGCAGCCGATCCACGGTTCTCTCGTTGCTGGTGCTTCCATCTCTCTCTCCCTCTCCCTTCCTCTCTGAAATCAATACAAATGCATTGTTTTTTTATAAAAAAGAATAAATCTACAAGTACCAGGCAGGTGTGCCATCTTAAAGGTTCTAGGGGTAACATTATATAAGTAAAAAGATATAGATGAACTTAGTGATCCATATTATTTAACCCAATGTACCAAAAACGATACAGTTCCAATGTGGAAGCCGAGCTGACTGACGAAGGCGCTGTTCTCTTTTCTTCCCATGGGGTGGTGATGTGTGTGTGAGCTCCCGGCGTGCCTCCCCTGGGCCACCCGCGTGCAGCGTGCCCGAGGGGCCCGTGGCCGTGGCTGCCACGCCGAGCATTGCGCCTCTGTGTCTGTGCCAGCGTTTGGTGCCGTGGCCCACAGGCTGAGAACAACTAGCGGCAAACACAGATATTTACATCGTGATGCATAACAGCAGCACGATGACAGCTACGAGTAGCAACGAGAATAACGTTAAGGTCGGGGGTCCCCACCACATGAGGAGCCGTGTTAAAGGGCTGTGGCCTTAGGACCAGGGAGAGCCGCTGGCGTAGTGTTTCCGCCTCCGTCAGACTTGCCGGGTGGGTGCGCCTAGCACCCATCTGTCCCCTGGTGGTTGTGCATGGCGTTTCCTGCGGAACGAGGCCGTGGCCTCCTCCTGTGGCTCGTTCCCACCTCCGTGGCTGCCGGCCTGGCTTTGCGGGTGTTCCTGCTGGAAGTCTGGCTGGGGTGGGGGTCGGGGGAGGGCATGTCTTCGGATCCTGCTCCGCCGTCAGGGGGCGGGGGCAGTGGGCTGAGCGGTGACCCTAACAACCAGGTCATCTTCCTGAATGACAGCGATTTAATAACTTATTTCTGTAACCCCGTTTCCTGCGGGCTGAGTCCGTGTTCCTGGGTAAAATTCCACTTGGACGTCTCGAAAGATTGAACGCCTCGCGATCTGATGGCCTCAGCCAGACCCACGTGGTTCCCGAGGTCCCCGCTTCCGTGTGCAGGACCCCCCACGATCTCACCAGGGGCCAGAACAGCTCCGTTCTCCTTGACTTCCGGCTCCTTCACCCCACAGATCCAGTGAGGCACCTGGCTGTGCTGATGTGACCCCTAAACAACGCTCACCTCTGCCCCCATCTTTCCCGCCACCCCACCACCAGCTCCATGCAAGCATCGCCCCACCTGGGGGACACCCCCACCTCCGCTGCCTCTGAACTGTCTCCGGCTCCATCCCTTGACCTTTCAGCACTTCCTCCACCCAACGCCCGGGATTATGGCTTCAAATCGCAGATGCGGTCAGGCTAGTCCCGCTCGGCGTTTCGTGGCTCCAGTGCTCCTGCGTCGAGATTAGAACCCCGATAAGGCCTCTGGTCTGAACCCCCCCATCTCGTGTTGTCCTTCCCCGCTCGAGTTCAGTGACTCCGTGTGCTTAAAGTTCCCGGCCCAACGCCAGCACGTGGTTGCCCCCTGTGCCCTTAAGCCATTTCTGTCCTTACAACCAGAGTTGTTATGTGCATTCCGAAATCACGGGGCTCTTCGTCCAGTTTCCTGTAAGTTGCGTGGGCCGTCCTGCCCTGGGGCCTGAGCACGTGCTGTCCCCCCTGGCCGAGTTTCTCCCTCTCTCCTGCTGCAAGCTGTCCTCTCCGATTCCCGGGCGGGTCAGCACCCCGGGGGCCTCCTCCGACCGCCTCGTGCCCCTCGTGGCGTGTGTCGCGGTGGCCGTTCTGCCCCTCCTCGTGGGAGTGCTTCGTGAATGCCGCCTCCCCCTGAGCCCCGAGTGTACACGAGGACCCGGCCCGTGGCCACATCACAGGCTCTGCCCTCCCCGCAGCTGCTGTCCCGGGCGTGTGTCGGAGAAGAGGGAGGGAGACCACGCTGCCCCCCGGGCAAGGCGCAGGCTCCTGCCGGGGTCCGACAGAGGCTGGGACCAGACTGCGTCCGGAGGGCCTGCGCCGGGCCAGCTGTTTCCGGCACATTCTATTCGCTTGTCACGGTGGCGCTGTGAGCTGTGCCAGCTTCATCCCCCCCCCCCCCTGCACCCTGGGCTCCGCGGTTGACCGGGCTATCCTGGGTGGGTAGCAGAACGGGGGTGCTTGGTCTGGCTTCCCTTCCTGTGGCTCAGGGCGGCCTTTTCCAGACCTCGAGCTTGTGTCCCTCCCGCAGAATCATCTTTGCCGAAGCTGCACATCAGCTGCACCGTTACCTACCTGAGGCGTCCTCGGGCTTGACCGATTCCTCGTTACTATGGTCTCTGACAAGGGAACTTTACATGGAGCGGCCAGGTGACGATGATCTCCGAAATCATCTGGCCACTCCGTGTGTGGGATCCCGTAGAATAAAAGGCTAATATGCAAATTGTCCCCTCCACCAGGAGTTCCACCAGCAGAAAGGCCAGCCAACCCCATGTCCCCTCCCCCTGGCCAGGCTGGCCAGACCCCACCCAGGCATGAATTCATGCGCCGGGCCTCTAATACACACACACACACACACACACACACACACACACACACACACATATACTCACACACTCACACACACACACACACACACACACACACACACCCCACACTGAGTGGTCAGATTAACATGCGTTCAGAAATCATCATAATCTGGCCGCTCGGTGTACATTTCCAGCTTACGTTGGAACAGACTCTGGCGGCTCTGGAGAGGAAGGAAGATGCAGCAGGGCGATGCGCAGCAGTGGAACGCCGTGGAGGGAGACACGTTGCCCCCTGGTGACCCTTCGTGGCCACCTGCTCCGTGGACACTTTTCACAGGGGTTTATTCTGAAGGAACCTCCGGCCGTGCTGACGGCAGTTGTGTGGGTGTGGGGTTGACAGCGCACAGGTCTGCAGGGGGCACCAGCCTAGCTGTTGGCACCATAGCCTGAAGGTAAGGCAGGTCCCCGAAGGAGGTGCCCCACCTTGTCTCCCCCAAACCCCCATCCTAGGAGCTGCATCTGATGTTCCTTTAACTTCTCTCTTTCTCCCTCAAACCACATGCAGCCCCGGCCCAGCTTAGAGGCCGGATACGGGCCTGTCCCCAGGGGTCCCCAGGATACAGGCCCCTGCCCAGGTCCCTCATAGGGCCTTCCTGCGCAACGCCCTTGCACAGCACAGCGGTGTGAGCACAGAGCCCGGCTCCCTGCTGGCCCTGCCAGTCCATTCCTTCACCCCCTGGCCCTCAGTTTCTTCACCAGAAAAATGGGGGTACACGGGCCTTTCTTCACAGATTGCTGGGGGCAGGAAATGAGTTGTCATGTGTGAAATGCTTTCTACAGGGTCTGGCACATGTGACTATGTAAGGTTTACCCCATTAAATGGAACTCTGTGGCCGAAGGAGGTCACTTTGCCACAAAGCACAAAATTTGGGGTTAAAAGCACAGATCTGGGGTTTCATAAATTCAAATCCTGACTTTTCTACCTATGGTCTCTGTAATGAAGGGTCTCGGGTTCAATTCCCGGTCAAAGATGCATACCTCAGTTGCAGGTTCAATCCCCAGCCCTGGTCAGTTAACGTGTCTCTCACATCGAGGTTTCTCTCTCTTTCTCACTCTTCTCTCCTCCTTCCCTTCTACTCTCTCTTAAAGATCACCGGGGGAAATCCTCAGGACAGGGTCATAAAAATAAGTGCCATAGGTGTTCTAGTTGGGTATATCTGTGTGCAGGGAGACACTGTTGCCCTTGGCGTGATGTACTGGGGACACCGAAGCCCCCACAGAGGCGCACGGACCTTCTCGCTGCTGGATCCCATGTCCAGTGCCCTCACAGGCAGTAAAGCTGGTTAAGTTCAACAGCCATTGTGCGGTAGGATTGTCTGCAGGTCGCTGGCGTGGTAGAAGGCATTTATCAATTCTGTTGAAAGTGTAATTATTATTATTTTTTATTTTTAAAATATATTTTATTGCTTTTTTACAGAGAGGAAGGGAGAGGGATAGAGAGTCAGAAACATCGATGGGAGAGAAACATCAATCAGCTGCCTCCTGCACACCCCCTACTGGGGTTGCACCCACAACCAAGGTACATGCCCTTGACCGGAATCGAACCTGGGACCTTTCAGTCTGCAGGCCGACGCTCTATCCTCTGAGCCAAATCGGTTAGGGCGAAAGTATAATTATTTTTAAAGCACCTTTTTTAAACAAAATAAAGTCGCTGTGTGTCAGCCTATAAAATAAAAGCCTAATATGCTAAGTGTCCAGCTGTCCAGTCAGCCATTCCACCAATCAAAGTGTAATATGCTAATGATATGCTAAGGCCACTCAACCGCTCACTAGGATGTGCACTGACCGCCAGGGGGCAGATGCTGTGACTGGTAGGTTAACTTGCTGCTGGGTTCCAGCTGTTTGGGACTGAGTTAGACAAGCCAGACACACCCTGGAGCCCTCCCACAGTCCTTCCCCACAGGCCAACCTTCTGCATCCCTCCCCATCCCCAGTCATGCCCTGGTGGGGTCCCTCAGCCTGGCCCGCGCCCTCTCACAGCCCAGGCTGTAACCACCACCACCACCACCACCACCCCCGAGTGCATGAATTTCATGCACCGGGCCTCTAGCATTCCATAAGTTCTAATACAAGTCCTTATCCCTGCTCTCCAGAGTGTAATTGCTTCATCGTCCCCAAGAATCAAAGGGAGCTCAGAGACACTTTTCCTGTGTCCCACCAGAATTAGGCATTTGCATAGGGCAGCGATTTGCATAGGACAGCGATTTGCATAGGACAGTGATTTGCATAGGACAGTGGTTTGCATTGGAATGTGGTTTGCACTGGCATTTTAAATACTTCTTCCAGGAAATTACAAGTGCTTCTGATCTTTCTGGGGTACCACAGTCTTTTAGAGTGAGGCTATAAACTGTTCAGAGCTTCTGTTGACCGATCCCTATAATTTCTGTGGCATCATGGGGAGGCAGAGAAATAAACCTGCACTGATTTTACTTTTTCTCGGCCAGCAAATAAGACGCAAGGTCAGGCCCTGGGAGGCAAGCTGGCACTGTGGTTTGTGCCGCGTGTGCCTCGGACTCGCCCCTTTGGGCCGGCACCCACTGCCCATCCTTCATCTGGGTTCCCATGTTCATTTCTCTGAGACACCATCTGGACATTGCACTGTGTGCCCTGGATGTAGCCTGTCCTACCTATATAATAAAGAGATAATATGCAAATTGACCATCACTCCAACACACAAGATGGCTGCCCCCATGTGGTCAAAGATGGCATCCCCATGTGGACACAAGATGACTGCCACAAGATGGCCAGCAGGGGAGGGAAGTTCGGGGGACCAGGCCTGCAGGGGAGGGCTGTTGGGAGGGACAAGGCCAGGAGGGAAGGACAGTTGGGGGTGACCAGGCCTGAAAAGGAGGGCTGTTGGGAGGGACAAGGCCAGGAGGGAAGGACAGTTAGGGGTGACCAGGCCTGCAGGGGAGGACAGTTATGACTGACCAAGCCAGCAAGGGAGGGCAGTTAGGGGTAGTTGGGCAAGCAGGAGAGCAGTTAGGCATTGCTCAGGCTGGCAGAGGAGTGGTTAGGGGGTGATCAGGCTAGCAGGCAGAAGCAGTTAGGGTCAACCAAGCAGGCAGGCAGCCGAGTGGTTGGGAGCCAGCAGTCCTGGATTGTGAGAGGGATGTCAGACTGCCGGTTTAGGCCTGATCCCTGAACCGGCAGTCGGACATCCCCTGAGGTGTCCCAGATTGGAGAGGTGTAGGCTGGGCTGGGGTACACACCCCCGCTGTGCACGAATTGCATGCACCGGTCCTCTGGTTTAGATTTAATTTCGTTTGGTGAATAGGTGGATTCTTCCACTAGCTCCCAGAGGAGACCCCTGCGTGGCTGGTCTGGAGGCCCCGGCGCTGAGGTGGCGAGGGGCCCAGATCTCTGTGTCTCACTGATCCCTTTTCACTTCCCTGGGGTGGAGAAGCGGCCACCTCTCAGGGCCTTGTTGGGGCGTCTCTGTGTGTGTCACCGCGCTGTGGCCGGACCTGCCTCTGGGGCGTGTCTACGCCAGCCGGCGTGTCTCCCCGAGAGGGCTCCCCAGCTCCTGGGAAACGGGGAGAAGGCGAACCCTCACCAGCCGGCATGAGGGAACGGACTCGGGGAAGTCTGGTGCTTCCCAGCACAGAGCGTTTCGGAGGCTCGCAAAGAATGACGTTCAAGGAGCGTTTTTTAGCGGCATAAAAATAGCCACAACTAAAAATCACGTTCACGGCAAGATTCTAAGGATGGAAAGGACAATCGGATACTCAAGATGCTCGACAGAGCTGTGCTGGCGGCAGTGACTGCCGAGGGCCAGAGTTGGGTGTTTATTTTCTATTCCTTTCACGGTTTTGTCTTCAACATTTTTTTTTTTAACGCCGAGGACAAATTACTTCCTTTGTGGGTAGAAGTAGCTCATGAGGAAGAAATGGAAGGGTGCTGATCTGCAGTTCAATTTATTCTGTTCTCCCATTCCATCCGTTGTATCGCTAAGTCCTGCCTCGGGCCAGAACCTCCTGGGGTTTTGCTGCTGCTGCTTTGGCCGCCCCTGGTCTTGCCCCAGAGGAGACCCCTGCCTGGCTGGTCTGGAGGCCCCGGCGCTGAGGTGGCCCAGCGCCGTTTACAGCAGCGCAAGTGGCGGGAAAAGCACAAATTGTGTCAGTTCTTTGTGGGTGCCAGCTCAGCGTGTTCCCGGACGTTCCCGAGACACAGGAGTTTCCCATAGTTCTCTGTGAGCAAGTGTGTCTGTGGCGGATGGAGTGTCAGCGAGGGGACCTCTGCCACGTGGGGTACCGGCCGCGGCCGCAGGCTCCATCCTGCTGCGGCCGATGTCTGCCTCCAGATCTTCTTGCATCGGCCTCTAGTTTTTAGGAGGTTTGTTAGTGTGTTTTTTATTTGTTTTTCTGTTGAATTGTAAGAGTTCCTTACCTACTTTAGAGATTAACCCCTGATCAGATTTTCCTCCATCCTGGAGGTTGCCCTTTTACTGCGCGGATGGTTTTCTTTGTCATCACCCCCACTGCTTCTTGTTTGCTAAGTCGAATCTCCAAGCCTGCTCAGATGCCGGGACTGAGGAAATAGTCTTGCCCTGGCTGGGGTTGCTCAGTGGTTACAATGTTGGCCTGCCCACCAATGGGTCTCAGGTTCAATTCCCGGTCAAGGGCAGGTACCTGGGTTGCAGGTACCCATCAGGGCACGTGCAGGAGGCAACTAATCAATGTGTCTCTCTCACGTTGATCTCTCTCTCTCTCTCTCTCTCTCTCTCTCTCTCTCTCTCATTCCTTCCTTTCCTCCCTCCCTCCCTCCTTCCCTTCTTCTTTCCCACTCTCTTTAAAAGTCAATGGACCCCTAGCCGGTTTGGCTCAGTGGGTAGAGTTAGAGACCCTGGAGAGAATGTGCGCCTTGCCTCCACAGAGCCAGGCCCGTGGCCTCCGCTGCCCCCTCACCCTCACGGACTCTCTGCTCCCCTTGTCATTCCTGAGGCCCCTGCGCTGACATCGGCCCAGCCAGACGCCCAGACACCTCCCCACCTACAGGTGCCTGATGAGACGCCCGTTCCCCCCTTTGTCCGGTGAGGTGAGGCGACGTCACAGGCTTCAGCAGCTGGCCGGGGGCATCCTGGGGGCGGGGAGCTTATTCTGCCCAGCACGGAGCACAGATGAATTAGGGTCTCTAGTCTCAAGAAGCTTGCAGTTGGCTGTGTGTGTGTGTGTGGTGTGTGTGTATGGTGTGTGTGTATAGTGTGTGTGTGTGTGTGTGTGTGTGTGTGGTGTGTGTGTATGTGTGGTGTGTGGTATGTGTGTATGTGTGTGTGTGGTGTGTGTGGTATGTGTGTATATGGTGTGTATGTGTGTGGTGTGTGTGTGTATGGTGTGTGTGTATGGTGTGTGTGTGGTGTGTGTGTATGGTGTGTGTGTGTGGTGTGTGTGTGTGGTGTGTGTGGTGTGTGTGTATGGTGTGTGTGTATGGTGTGTGTGGTGTGTGTGTATGGTGTGTGTGTGTGGTGTGTGTGGTGTGTGTGGTGTGTGTGTATGGTGTGTGTGTGTGTGGTGTGTGTGTGGTGTGTGTGGTGTGTGTGTATGGTGTGTGTGTATGGTGTGTGTGTATGGTATGTGTGTGTGTGTATGGTGTGTGTGGTGTGTGTGTATGGTGTGTGTGTGGTGTGTGCATGGTGTGTGTGTGTGTGTGGTGTGTATGTATGGTGTGTGTGTGTGGTGTGTGTGTGTGGTGTGTGTGGTGTGTGTGTATGGTGTGTGTGTATGGTGTGTGTGTGGTGTGTGTGTATGGTGTGTGTGTGTGGTGTGTGTGTGTGGTGTGTGTGGTGTGTGTGTATGGTGTGTGTGTATGGTGTGTGTGGTGTGTGTGTATGGTGTGTGTGTGTGGTGTGTGTGGTGTGTGTGGTGTGTGTGTATGGTGTGTGTGTGTGTGGTGTGTGTGTGGTGTGTGTGGTGTGTGTGTATGGTTTGTGTGTATGGTGTGTGTGTATGGTATGTGTGTGTGTGTATGGTGTGTGTGGTGTGTGTGTATGGTGTGTGTGTGGTGTGTGCATGGTGTGTGTGTGTGTGTGGTGTGTATGTATGGTGTGTGTGGTGTGTATGTATGGTGTGTGTGGTGTGTGTGATGAGGGCAGGGGAAGTCCCCGCAGCGGGGCAGCCACCCCCAGCTCCGAACCCCGTCTCCCTGCGGGGCTGTGTGGGGTTGCCAGGCTGTCGCTTTTCTGCAGAAGCCGGGGATCTGGGTGTTCACGTGAACGTTCAGACTCGCATGGCTGGTGTCGAGTGACGTCTTAAGAAACATCCCTGAGCAGGCCCAATGGGAGTCAGAGCATTCCTGTCCGCAGCCTCCGATGGGAGGCACGGGGAGGCTGAGCTGCTTGCGGAGGCTCCAGGAAGGGGGGTCATTGGCTCCAGGAAGGGGGGGTCATTGGCTCCAGGAAGGGGGGTGATTGGCTCCAGGAAGGGGGGTCATTGGCTCCAGGAAGGGGGGGTCATTGGCTCCAGGAAGGGGGGTGATTGGCTCCAGGAAGGGGGGTCATTGGCTCCAGGAAGGGGGGTCATTGGCTCCAGGAAGGGGGGTCATTGGCTCCAGGAAGGGGGGGTCATTGGCTCCAGGAAGGGGGGGTGATTGGCTCCAGGAAGGGGGGTCATTGGCTCCAGGAAGGGGGGGTCATTGGCTCCAGGAAGGGGGGTGATTGGCTCCAGGAAGGGGGGTCATTGGCTCCAGGAAGGGGGGGTCATTGGCTCCAGGAAGGGGGGTGATTGGCTCCAGGAAGGGGGGTCATTGGCTCCAGGAAGGGGGGTCATTGGCTCCAGGAAGGGGGGTCATTGGCTCCAGGAAGGGGGGTCATTGGCTCCAGGAAGGGGGGGTCATTGGCTCCAGGAAGGGGGGGTGATTGGCTCCAGGAAGGGGGGTGATTGGCTCCAGGAAGGGGGGTCGTTGGCTCCAGGAAGGGGGGTCATTGGCTCCAGGAAGGGGGGTCATTGGCTCCAGGAAGGGTGGCCATCGGCTCCAGGAAGATACCTCCCAGAACCCTGAGTAGACACCATCAGGAAAGCCGGCGGGTGGCTGAAACGTCAATTAGGCGAGGACGTTCTGATTAAGCCCGAAGCGCCCATTAGTTGTGAAGGATGGAAACTGGAAAGGCAATCTGTATGCAAACGCTCCCGCGTGCTCGCCGCCCACGGCTGCACCCTGCCATCGCGGCAAAGACCTCCTTCCCGGTGCTTCCTCACGGCCACGCCCCGGGCTCCTGCCCCTCCGCGCAGGCCGAAGCCACGGAGGTCGCCAGAGCCTCGCCCGCCACGGAGCCCGCCCAGGCTGGCCCTTCATCCGCGCCCTGCTTGTCAGAGTGGGTTCAGTGTCCATGGAACAGCGTTTCACCGGACGCTGGGGACACGACAACGGCACCGGCTGGCAAACAGGCGTGAACGCGGGAGCATGTGCCGTCGGCGAGGGCGGTGTGTGCAGGCCCCGCGACAGAGGCGTGTGCGCGGGCCTCCTCGACAGGTTCTTAGTGTGGTTTCCCGAGAAGCAGCCCTGAGACCGGGGTCCCCGGGAGAGCAGTTGTGTCCGAGGGGACCCAGGCTACCCGCAGGGAGGGCGGTGAGAAGGGGAGGGGAGGAGCGGGGCGGAGGGGGCAGCGGGGTTACGGAGCGAGTGACCGCCGGGGCCCCTGCGGGCTCTGGGAGCCTCGGAGTCATCCTCCCTGTGGTCAGGGACGTGGAATCGGGGTCCCCCCAGCCGTCTGTGTCGGTGAGGACGGCTCCCGGGGTTCACTCTGGGCGTTTCCCACCTGGGGGGGCGGAGCGGAGTCCGCCGGGGACAGCCCAGTGCAGGCGGCAGAGCGAGGGCGGGCGGGGCGCCCAGTCAGCGGGAGGATGCCTCAGTCAGGAGCACCGAGGAGCAGGGCGGGGGAGGGAGGGGGAGCGGACAGACGCTCGGTGGAGATTTCTCATGAGGAACTGCTCGGAGGCGGAGCCCCAAGCTGCACAGTCCCCGAGCCAGGGGTACGTTCCGTCTGACAGCCATCAGGCTGGAGGCCCGAGGGGGCGATGTCTCAGCTCGAGTCTGCCTCCCCTGGACAAGAAGGAAGCGCCTATTCTGTTTCCAAAACATCTCATTGTTTCTACGGCACAGACAGATACAGGTGCACGCTCAGGTGTGATCACACACACAGACATGATCACACAGGTGCATGCTCAGGTCGGAGCAGCCCTAGCCGTCAAGGAATTGCTGGGGTCACACACACCCTCAGACACATGCAGCTGAGGAATGTTAGGTGTTGGGGTCACACACGCCCTCAGACACGTGCAGGTGAGGAATGTTGGGGTCACACATGCCCTCAGACACGTGCAGCTGAGGAATGTTGGGGTCACACACGCCCTCAGACACACGTTCGACGCCCCCTCTCTCGGAAGCCACCGCTCCCGGCATCCGCATGGACTGCCCTCGGGGCTCCAGCACGTGTCCTGTCGGCATCGGCCGGACTTCCGAGTGCGGGGTCCGCTGTGCCTGTGAGGAGAGGCCGGTGAGGAGAAAGCCCCGGGGCCTGGGGTTCCATGAAGCCCATTCATCCGCCTGCACACAGCGCCGTCCGCGGTGAGGCTGGCGGGAGGCTCCACTCGGCCCTCGGCGGCGTCTGCGTGCTGGGCCCACGGAGGTCCGGGCGGGCGGAGCACGATCCCGCTGCCCTGGGGGCCTCCCCAGCGGGACTGGGCGTGGGCGTGGCGACCCCTGAGCTTCGAGGAGGCCGTGTGCCGGGCTGGGACAGGCCTGGGAGCAGGAGGCCGTGGGCCCCAGAGCAGCTGTGACCCCAAAAAGAACATGTCTTCCCCTGTGGCAGGAGGGAGTGGGGTTCTCGGGGTGCTGCCGGAATAGGTGTTTCCGGAGGCCCACGGCGGTGAGACCTGGTAGGAAGCTTTATTTGCATGGCATCACATCCCTGTTCCCAGCCCCAGCCCCTGAGTCCGTCCTAGAAGAAGTGGAATGGGGGTGCGGTACAGCTATATCAGGGGTGGGCAAACTTTTTGACTGGAGGGCCACAATGGGTTCTTAAACTGGACTGGAGGGCCAGAACAAAAGCAGCCTGACCATGCTGGCACTCTCCTCTTGGGCTGCTGGTGATGGAGCGGAGGGGAGAGCAAGAGAACCCTCCGCTCTTTCGGCTCCACGGGCTGGATAGAACAGCCGAATGGGCCGGATCCGGCCTGTGGGCGGTAGTTTGCCCGCGGCTGGGCTAGAGCCACGCCAGCATCCGAGTGTCCGCCGGAGCCGGTCCCGTCCAGCACCAGGCTCGTTCCCGCCCAGGGTCCGGCGTGTGTGCGGTCGGCCTGGCCACGGCCACGCAGGACAATGCCCGGGAGCCAGGCGAGAGCCCCGAGCCCCCTGTGCCCAGGGAAACCAAGGCCATAGGAGCGCGAGCCTCTTGGGGATTCTAGTCCCCACTTCCCTCCCACCGGGGCCAGCCCTGCCCATTCTGGCCAATCACCTCAGTCCCCGGGAGTGACTGACAGGCAGCATCTTCCCTCCCCCAGGGCTTGGCAGGGAAGGTACTGTCTAGGAGCCTGGCCTTCGCTTTGCTCCCCTCCTGCCCTGAGTAACCGGCTAATCCCAGCGGCACCACCCCTGCTGGCCTCGGGCTGGGCTCAGCGTGGACCAGTACACGCAGCCCCGCGTGCCTGGGGGTCTGCGGCCTGGGGTGTCCACCTGGCGAGGGTGGAAGTCCCCTTCCTCGATGAGTCACAGGAAAGAGACTGGAGGGGTCACAGGGAAGAGACTGGAGGGGTCACAGGGAGAGACTGGAGGGGTCACAGGGAGGAGATTGGAGGGGCCGGGGAGAGAGGAGGCGGGTGAGCTCTGAGCCTGGAGCCTGTGCACAGGGAGCCGCCCCCCCTGGCTCCTGCCCTGGGCCAGCGAGGGGGAGGGGAGGCGGCTGGAAGCCACCAGGAGGCGCTGTGAGGTGGGCAGGCTCCCTGGGCACAGCCTGGAGACCAGAGAGGCCTCTGAGAGCCAGGGGGCGGAGCCACTGTGCCGCAAGAAGGTTAGGGTGCGGGCTGCATGGGCTCTGGGGGTGGGGGTGGAGGTGGGGGGAGAAGGCGGCTGTGGGTGGCAAGTGGCGTGGGAAGTGAAAGGATCCCCTGCCACGGACGCCAGGAGGGGCTTCAGAAAGGAGCCGAGGCCGAGGGGCGGGAAGCCAGGGGTCTGTTGGGTGAGGGCGTGGCCACGGCTGGGAGCCAGGCTGGGGGGGGGGGGCTGGACGGAGCGGGAAGGGGACCCCCAGGAAACGTGCGTGAAGGGAGGCACAGAGAGGGCCTTGCCAGGAGGAGAGTGTGGGCACAGCATCCCCCCTGCCCGTGCCCCGCTGCCAGGTCTGAGGCTGGCACCCACGTCGGAGGGCCAGGGCGTGGCCATGGCAGGTGGGGGCTCAGGGTGCCCATGCGGGAGGCAGGGCTGGCTGAGCTGGCGCTGAGTGCCAGGGCCGGGAGCTGGCGGAAGGCCCCTGGGGAAGGGCAGCAGCGCAGAGAAGAACTTGCTAAAGCAAGTGTTTTCCCTGTGCTCGGCCTTCCCCTCCAACCCACCCCCTGGGCGGCGCTCCCGGCAGGATGGAGGCGTGGGGAGCGGCTGGAATATGCCAGGAGGTGTCCAAGGGGCGGGCGCTGCCGTGGCGGAGGTAACGCGGTGGGAGCGAGGAGCCGCTTGGCACACAGGGCTAGGAACGTAGGTGAGGACGTTCGGAACGAATCCGAGGTTTGGTCTGACTTGCTCCTTTTCCCTTTTCTTTTGCAGTCAACTTCGACCATTTTCAGATCCTGAGGGCCATCGGCAAAGGGAGCTTCGGAAAGGTGAGAAGGATGGCTCTTTTTCTTTTTCTTTCTTTATTTTTTTACAGAGAGGAAGGGAGAGGGACAGAGAGCTAGAAACATCGATGAGAGAGAAACATCGACCAGCTGCCTCCTACACACCCCCCACTGGGGATGTGCCCGCAACCAAGGTACATGCCCTTGACCGGAATCGAGCCTGGACCCTTCAGTCCGCAGGCCGACTCTCTATCCACTGAGCCATACCAGTTTCGGTTGGATATCCTTTTCTTGGGAAAATGTCCTTTGCTCCGTGGCTCTCTCTGGTGTCCAAGGAGAAGTCAGGTGCCTGCAGGGCGGGCGGTCTCTGGCTGCCGTTCTGTCGGCCTCCCCTCCTGTCCAGTCACCAGAATGTCCGGATGGATGGCCGCAGGCCCATAGCGAGCCTTGAAACCGGGTCTGGGCGCTGGCCGGTGGGCCCCAGAAAGGTTCGGGCCACGTGGAGGGACGTGTCGGGGGGCGGCCTCACCAGCCCTCACAGCACACGTGGCTGAGCAGCGTCTGCCTCCGCCCTCAGACTGTCTGCCTCCGCCATCAGTCTTCCGGGCTCTGAGAGGGCGGGACTGGTCCTTACCGCCCGCCTGTCCCTTCGGCACCCGGCTCCGAGCTCCGTGCTCAGTGCGCGGTGGAGGCTCCGTCACCGCTGCCTGGGGCAACGAGGAGGGAGAGAGGAGGAGGAGGAGGAGGAGACGGCCTGTCTGCGGAGCCGCCGCCGATGGCATCGGGCACAGAGTCGATCGCGTGCTCGCTGCTTCAGACAGACGTGTCTCTCAGTGCCAGCCCAGGAGGCCTTGTATCTGGCTGCTGCCTGCTTCTCAGACACCCCTCCCTGCCCCCTCACCCCCCGGCCCCCGTCTTCCTGCCCGGCCCTCTCCAGCCCTTCTGCCTGTCTCCCCGGCACGCCGGTCCGATTGCTGACTCAGGGCCTTCGCACGTGCTGTGCCCCCTCCAGCCCCCCCAGTCCCCCCGGCACTGTCTCCTGACCCCCCTGACGCTGGGCCAGCGGAGAGAGTCCGGGGCGAAATGCGCGCTCCGAGCGAACTTGGACGGAACAGGGCCCAGCGCCCCTCCAGGGAGGGAGCAGGAGACCTTAGGGAGAGCGTTCTGAGAGGAGACGTTTGCCTCAGAGCTGCCCTTTCTGGGTTGGCAGCGGCCCCTCCGCTTTAGAGCCGGAGGGGGAGCCTACCAAACGGGAGTTAATTAAAATTCATGGGCTCGTTGAGGCAGAGCATGCACCCGGCGGTGGAAAGCGCGCAGAGAAATAGGATGAGAGCCCTTTCCGCCCCCGAGGGAAGCCAGGTGCCGAGGGGCAGGGACTGCACATTGGTAATGCTGGGCCACGCCGCCTGGCGAGGCGTGGAGATCATCTCCCACCGCGTACGTGTCATTGGTCGTCTCACTCCGCACGCCGGCCTCTGCCTCTGCATGCCAATGTGTGTGTGTGGGGGGGGGGGGAGAGGGGGAGAAAATAGCTGGTTAATAGCAGAGGAACCAATTTAGGGCCCAGACTGCAATAAACCCGCTAGGGAATTAAGAAGGGGTTCGATTTTACACATGCACTTATCAATTTAAATGTTCAGAAATGTTTTTTAAAAATATATTTTTATGGATTTCAGAGAAGAAGGGAGAGAGAGACACACACACACACACACACATCAATGAGGAGAGAGAATCATGGACTGGTTGCCACCTGCAGGCCCCCGACTGGGGATTGAGCCTGCAACCGGGCAGGTGCCCTGACCGGGAATGGCACCGTGACCTCCTGGTTCGTAGGTCGACGCTCAACCACTGAGCCACACTGGCCGGGCATGAGTGTTCAGAAACATTTGACTTGGCTATTCCCTGCCCTCCTCCCCCTTAAAAATAGTGTGCAGTTCCCTTCAAAAAAGTCTTTTGGAAACGTTTTGATCTTTCGAATTGCTGGCCTTCGTGGTGATGGTGGCACTCAGAAAACGCCCAGCAGGAATTTGAGGTGGACAGCACGCGTTCATGGCCGCTGCCCAGCACTGTTGGAGGCGGCTGTGTGTGACCAACAGCTGGGCGAGGTCAGTGATGCCACGGAGCCGACAGTTCCCGAGGGGGACAGGCGGACGTGCAAACCATGACCTCACATGGTGTTCCAGCAGCGATCGTAGCTCTGTGGGGGAGAACGGTGCAAAGGCCTGGGAGGGCAGGGCTGCTTTCTTTGATCATGTGACGGTCTGGGCGTCGGGGGAGGTGGGGGAGAACACCACAGAGGAAAGGGGCAGCAGGTGCAAAGGCCCTGCGGCAGGCACGGAGTCAGCCCCGGGGCAGGGACAGAGGGCACAAAGGTGGGGGCAGGGGCAGGGGCAGGGGCGGCGGATGCGTGTGCGGTCCCTGTCTGCTGAGCAGGGACGCGGGGTCCGTGGTCGCTCTGCGGGAACGCGACGAGCTGATGGGCCTGTAGCATGCCGGCCGGTCCTGTCGGAGCTGAGCTGGAGCCGGTCTGAGACCTCCGCTCCAGCCGGTAGGAGCCGAGCTGGAACGCTGGCTCAGGCCGGGGCCCCTGACCCGGGCCTCATTCCTCGGAGCCCGAGAAGGAGCTGGTACCTCCCGCAGGAACCGTGTCCAGAATCCTGAAGCGCGATGCTCGGCCCGGGAGCCCTGGCCGTGTGCAGACGTCTCTCCCAGCGGGCGGCGTCCGTATCCTGGTGACGGGAGATCCGTTCGCTTGCTCCTAATGAGGCTGTGTGCGGGCGTGAGGCGCCCCATGGAGGGATTTGTGGCTCCGGGCTCGCTGCACGAAGAGCTAAATATCACCGGGTTTGCAGGCTCAGTCCTGAATGGATGGCTTTCCGCCGTGGCCGGAGCGGCTGACCCCGCACTGACCGATTGGACAGCCTCCCTCTCTCCAGTGCGTTTCCCGTTATCTTCCCGTTCCCAGTCCCGTTCCCCTGCTGGGTGAGCCCTCCAGCCTTCCCCCTGCACGGAGCGCCCCAGGCTCGCTTCACCCCGAGGCCATGTGTCCGTCCCTGAGGGCGGGCGTCAGGAGCATCCGCCCAGCCCTGGCCCCTCACTTCCCCGCATTCTCTGTGACCCCGAGGGGAGCGGTGGGCCCTGGCCCCTGGCCCCCCACTGCCCCGAGTTCCCTCTGTGACCCCGAGGGGAGCGGTGGGCCCTGGCCCCTGGCCCCCTCACTTCCCAGCGTTCCCTCTGAGACCCCGAGGGGAGCGGTGGTGTGTGAGCAGTGGCCTTCATTTATTTGTGAAACACACGGACACCCCTCTTCCATCCGCCACCAGAAAGAACTCCCTCCCGCCTCAGATCCCAGGTGTTCTGTGCTGTTTGTTTAGTCTCTATTTTATCTAGTCGCTCACAGCTGTGTACCTCTGGTCCCCTTGTGAAACCCTTCAGAAGCCCCCGGTGCCCTCGGGACAAACACCAACTGCATGAGTTTGCTCACTCCACCTTGACGAACCCCACAGACTGGGCATAACCAGCAGGAATTGTCTGTCTGTCTGTCTGCCTGTCTATCATCTATCTATCTATCTATCTATCTATCTATCTATCTATCTATCATCTATCAGCTCTGGAGGCCATCTGACAGAGCCTCGCTCCTTGGTGTGCAGACGGCTGTCTTCTCCCTGTGTCTTCACATCATCTTTTCTCTACGTGTGTCTGCCCCCGAATGTCCCCTTTTGTATGTGGTCTCCTGTCCCCTTGGGTCAGGGCCCACCTTCGTGACCCTGTTTTAACTTAATTATACATTTGAAGAGAGCCACGCTCTACGGGACGGGGCGGCTGAGCCTCTGGGCTTAGTCCTGAGCCCTGAGGAGGCTCTACAACCTCCCGCCTCTCCCTGGTCTGCCAAGCGAGGCATGCTCTTCCCCCCCCCCCGCAGGGCAGGAGCTCCTGGGAGCGCCCACTTGGGGAGAGGGTCTTTCGGGAGCAGTTAGGTAAGGTGGGGTCGCCCTGGTTTAGGGGGTCCTACGTCCATCCAGTACCGCTGGTGCCCGGGTGAGAAGATGGCCGCTGGGCACAGACACACAGGGGAGAGGCCGGGCGGATGGCAGCAGAGAGTGACAGCTGTGAGCCCAGGACCCCCAAGGACCCAGGGCACCCCAGAAAAGGGGAGGGGCGCCAGGACCCCCTCCCCCTGGGCCTTTTGAGGGTGCAGCCCTGCGACCCATGGACGTGGGGCTTCTGGAGTTTCCCACAGCAGTCAGTGGTGGGGCCTCGTGGTTGTCGGGAGGATGGGGTGGTGCGCCCCGGCTGACACTCCAAGCCCCTCATTCCGGCTGCGTGTCCCAGGCTCTGCGCCCTCCCGTGTTGTATGCAGGGCGCCTCTTCTCTGCCGTTTGCATCTTGCCATCCTCTCAGGCTCCCCTGCCCCACCCCTGCATTGATTCCTTCAGAGAGGAGCCCCGCCCTGTGGCTGTCCCCAGCGAAGGCGTCTCAAAGTCAGACCTGGGGCTGGCACGCTGCCCCTCTGTGCCGCAGCTCGCTGAACGCCAACCAGCGCGTGGTCCTCGGGGCTGCGCTTCCTCGCGCTCAGGGAGGGCACTGGCTTCGTTCACGGGGGTCTCCTGGGGACAGTGATGGGGGACACTTCGCTCAGCGGCTGGGCCTGCAGGAGGGGCTCAGTCAACGGGCGCTGCTGGTACTGCCGCTGCCGCATCTTTGCTCCCCAGCCTGGGTTTGGGGGTCCCCAGGAGCCGGCTCTGGGGCCGGGATGGAACCCAGGGCACCGGAGCGGAGGGGAGCAAAGGTGGCCGCGGTGCCCTGTTAGTCAGGGAGGGGCCGCAGGAAGACTGCCAGCCGGGGCGCCATCGGCCAGGGACTCTGTGGGAAAACTCTCAGTCTCCGGGTTTTACAGAAAACTGAAGAAGAACCAAGCAACACTTAGAGAGATGGAGTTACATTTATTACACGCGGGTCCAGAGGAAAATGTCTCTCGAATTCTGGGCCCCAACATGCAGGGATTTTCCTTATTTATATGTTTTTAGCTTCTTTGTCTCCCACATACGGGGTGTTTCCAGCTCCTTCTGCAAGTTCTTAAAGAGCCCGGATGAGCTGGGGCCTTGAGACCTCCACCGGAGGCCTGGCCTGGCGCCAGCACGGGCAACCTTGTCTGGGGAAGGTGTAATGGCCTCTCTGAAGTGGGAGTAGTCTTAGCGAGCAAGCATTTACAGAAGCCAAACAGCAGGGTTAGAATTTCACACAGCAGCTTTTACATAAGGTGGATGCTTCACGGGAGCCCAGGCTGATCCCGGCCCGGGGGCGAGCGGCCTGGGGTAGGTGCCCTGCTCCCAGCTCGGCTCAGGGGTCGCCCCTTCGGCCTTAACCCTCCGCATTGCTGGCAGAGGGGCCTCCGCAAAGGAAGCTGGCGCTGGCGCTGGCGCTGGCGGGCGGCAGGGGTGCTGAGTGGGGAGGCCGGCCTCCGCCGCAGGGTGCAGACCCCGAGCCTTTGTCTGCTCCCTCCGGGCGGTGAGCTCCTGCGGGCAGGGCTGCCCCTTCCGTCCGCACCGCAGGCTGCTCTCCCCGCGCTCACCCTGCCGAGCCCGAGCTGAACTATTGTATAACGGGTGAATCCGGCCCAGGCCTCCCCTCTGCAGCTGCCGCTCCGCCTGCCGCTCCACCTGCAGGACAGACTCGAACCCCGAGCCGGGGCAGACCGGCAGGGCGGGTGGCTGGCGCCCGGGCCTGACTGTCGCTCTGCCGCCGCCAGGTGTGCATCGTGCAGAAGCGGGACACGAAGCGGATGTACGCCATGAAGTACATGAACAAGCAGCAGTGCGTGGAGCGGGACGAGGTGCGCAACGTGCTCCGTGAGCTGCAGATCATGCAGGGCCTGGAGCACCCCTTCCTGGTCAACCTGTGGTGAGTGCTGCACCCCCAAACCCCTTCCTGGTCAACCTGTGGTGAGTGCTGCACCCCCAAACCCCTTCCTGGTCAACCTGTGGTGACTGCCGCACCCCCAAACCCCTTCCTGGTCAGCCTGTGGTGAGTGCTGCACCCCCAAACCCCTTACCCCTTCCTGGTCAGCCTGTGGTGAGTGCTGCACCCCCAAACCCCCAACCCCTTCCTGGTCAGCCTGTGGTGAGTGCTGCACCCCCAAACCCCCAACCCCTTCCTGGTCAGCCCATGGTGAGTGCCCCGAACCTGAACCCCCTGATGGAGCTGGATGCCCATGCACCCCGAGCCCCCTGATGGAGGGGGATGTAAGGAGAAAGGAATGAGCCGTCTGGTTCCAGTGAGTCTTCAGAGCGCGTTTTCCGGTGGACGGTTTGAGAACTGCATTCCCGATGAAATCCGTAAGCGCGCGCCTAATTTAATGTTAATTCTGCTTTCTTACTGATGGGCCCGGGTGAGAATGGATCCGGAGGTGTTTGTCCCTCTGAGGACCGTGAAGGCGATGGAGGCTGTTAAAACCAGTCTCCTGGGGCCTTGGACTTTGCGAAGCTGGTGAGAAGGGCTCGGCTGGCTGCCCAGGGTGGGCACCCTGACTTCCAAATGCTCAGTCCAGCCCACAGGCCCCCCGGGACCCATGTTCCGGAGCCTTCTTCCCGTTCCATCCCTAGTAATTATCTCTGCTTTAAACTTGCTTCCAAGAAATGCCCGCTCGCCTGCCTCGGTGCCTGTGCAGGCGACACCTCCTCCTCCCGACACCCCGCACCCCTGCCCGCCCGGTTCCTCCCCTGGATGCCCGGTTCCTCCCCTGGATGCCCGGTTCCTCTCAGCCAGGCCTGGGCGTGCCTCTGGCCAGCTCGCGAGGACCTCGGGCCAGGGGCTTTGACAGCAAGGCCTGAACTTTGGCCCCTGCTCCTGGGTGTCTGACAGGGTCCTGGCCGCTGGCGGCTGACCCAGTCCCCGCGCTGGGTTCTGCAGGCTGCCTCCCTCCCCTCCCCCTTCCCTGGCGGGAGGGGAGAGAGCCAGCATGGTGAGGAATTGCCTGTCGGCTCTATGATGATGGGATGCGGCTCTGCATCTCGCTGGGAGCAGGTGATTCATGGCAGCCCGGAGAGCCTGACACAGCCCTTCTGCTCCGTCGTTCTCGCCGCCTCGCTCTGTAGCTGGCCCAGGCGGAGGCCGGGCATGGCTGGTCTCGGGTCAACCTTTTCTGTCTCTAAAGCATGAGGGATGGGTGCCCCCCAGCCTGTGATGGCCGAGGCGGAGTGCTCAGAGCAATTTCTCACCTGTCCTAAGCAGAGCTGCTTTGTACTCTCAGGCTTTGACGTCCAGGGGGAAGGAGGAAGGGAATGAAGCAATCAGACCCTGTGCTGGGGTGCGAGGGGTCAAAAAAGGCCCTGGAGAGGAGGGATGGGGGGTGGCGGTTCGGCACTTGGCTAGGGGTCTGATCTCCACGCTTCTAATGCCAGCTCTGTCCCCTGCAGGCCGAGAGGCTGCTATGTGCTGATTGGTGCGCCCGCCCCCATTTCTGTGATGAAGCCCTAACCCCCAATGTGACTGCGTCTGGGGGTGGCGTCTCCAGCTAGTTATTAAGGTTCACTACAGGTAACTCTGCCTCAGGGATGCTGTAAGGCCCCAAGGAGGCGATCTACAGCAAGTGCCCCAGGGTCCCAGGTGTGAGGTGACCGCGGCACCAGGGACCTCCTGGGGTTGCTGTCCTGAGCACATGCCCTTCCAGCCGGCCTTTGGCTGGACACCTTGCTGGCTCCTCCTCTCTCAGCAGGGGCATGAGCAGCGCTGACTCTGCAGGATGAGGCCTGAGTTTGTACCCTGTTTCCCCGAAAATAAGACAGTGTCTTATATTAATTTTTGCTCCCAAAGATGCGCCAGGTCTTATTTTTAGGGGATTTCTTATTTTTCCATGAAGAAGAATACGGTGCACATTTATTGTTAAATGAAAATAAGGGAAATTTATTACCTGTATACGGTACGGTAGTACGGTAGTTGTCAACACAAACCAGACAAACTGTGAATCCTACACTATCAAGAATTTACTCATTTATTCAATGACAATCATGTCATCATCTTCTGGAACATCATCATAACAATCCAATTCCTGAATTTCCTGGTGAATTTCTTGTGACTCCATTTCTTTCAGAATCAGTGGACCAAATCTCTCATGTTTAGCAATAGCACTGTCTTTAAATGAGTACTTCTTGTCAAGGTAGCTTGCTCGCAGTGCATTTGCAATGCAACAGTCAGTGATTTTCTCCTGTGAAATCTTCACCCAAGTCACAACTTCTTGCAGTTTAGGTTTCACAAAGTTTCCACGCCGATTTCTCTCCATTCACACAGCAGTGACGCCAGGACTCCGAGTCACGTCACTGGTTGCTAGACGCCAGTCGGGGCGGCCCTAGTGACCAGTTTAGGGTAAATTAATTTTCATTCTGAGACAGAGCCTGGGGGCCTTATTTTCACTCAGAAGGAAACCTGTAAGTAGGTCTTATTTTTGGGGAAACACGGTAGTATGAGGTGTTCATCCTGGTTAGATAGTAGTGCGTAGATAGCTCGCCTGTGTTTCCAGAATCCATTTCTACTTCCTGATTGGTTATATTCACTGGACTAGCTGTTAAAATGTTTTGTATAAAATAGGGCATTTGAAGAAACCAAGATGGCAGCATAGGTAAACACCTAAACTGCCACCTCACACAACAATTTCAAAACTACACCTAAAAGACAAAACGGACATCATCTAGAACCACAGGAAAGCTGGCTGAGTGGAAAGTCTACAACTAGAAGGAAAGAGAAAAGCACACTGAGACTCAGAGGAGCTGCAGGAGGCAGAGGTACTGAGATGAGCATGTGTGTGCGTGCGTGGAAAGGACTGGCAACTGAGTGTGTGGCTGGCTTTCTCAAGTGGGAGGGAGACAAAAACTCCCACCTGCACTGAACTTCAGTTCTGGGCAAGACTCTGGGGACCCAGACTCATTTGGGGAGAAACTAGACTCCTGGCAGAGGGCAGAACTCCAGGGTGGCTTTCTTTCAGATGTGCTTGCAGCGATTACTGCAGGACACTGAGACACAGGGGCCAATTAGGGCAGGGCTGATGGGAAACCAATGCTGTCTTCTCTGCCCTGAGACTCTGCCCCATCCAAGCTGAGCACAAAGGCTTATGCAAGTCTTGTCTCATAAGGGAGTCTCCAGCACAGACATTCTCCCAGCATAGACACGGCTGATCCTCACAGCCAATTGGCCTGGAGGTCAATTCCTTCAGTGATACCAGCAACAATTAAGGCTTAACTACAACTAGATTGCACACAGCCCACAAAGTAGTGCACCAAGAGTGTCCACCTCAGGTAACTGGAGAGGCTGAGCCACTGGGCCCTATAGCACATCTAGCACACAAAACCACTCTATCAACACAGGGAAGCAGCTAAAATGCAGAGGCAAAGAAACAGGTCACAAATGAAATAAATGGAGGAAAACAAATGACTGGATATAGAGTTCAAAACCACAGTTATAAAGTTTTTCTTTTTTTTTTTTTAATAAATCTTTATTGTTCATATTATTACAAATGTTCCTCATTCCCCCCCCCCCATTGCTCCCCTACACCAAGTTTCCATTCAATTCTCTGCCCTTTCCCCATCCCCATTGTCCTCATCCATAGGTGCAGTTTATGTTCAGTCTCTTCCCACCCCGCCCCCCACTTCCCATTTCCCCGAGAATCATCAGTCCACTCCCCTTCCATACCTCTGATTCTATTATATTCACCAGTTAATATTGTTCATCATGATTTTTACTTCCCTTGGTTTTTAGACTCACTTGTTGATAGTTACGTGTTTGTTCATAATTTTTATCTTTATTTTCTTCCTCTTCCTAAAGAACCCCTTTTAGCAATTCATATAATTCTGGCTTGGCAGTGATGAATTCCTTTAGCTGAAATTTATTTGTGAAGCTCTTTATCTGGCCTTGGATTCTGAGTGATAGCTTTGCTGGGTAGAGTATTTTTGGCTGTAGGTTTTTGTTGTTCATCACCTTGAATATTTCTTGCCATTCCCGTCTGGCCTGCATGGTTTCTGTTGAGAAATCAGCTGACAGTCGTATGGGTGCCCCTTTATAGGTAACTACCTGCTTTTGTCTTGCTGCTTTTAATATTCTCTCTTTGTCTTTAGCTCTTGGAATTTTAATTATGATGTGTCTTGGTGTGGTTCTTTTTGGATTCCTTTTGTTTGGGGTTCTGTGTGCTTCCTGGACATGTAAGTCTATTTCTTTCCCCAGGTGGGGGAAGTTTTCTGTCACTATTTCTTTCAATATGTTTTCGGTATCTTGCTCTCTGTCATCTTCTGGGATGCCCATAATTCTGATGTTGGTTCGCTTGAAGTTGTCCCAGAGGTTTCTTACATTATCTTCAACTTTCTGGATTCTCTTGTCTTCTTGCTTCTGTGGAGGAGTGTCCTCTGGCTCTTTGTGTTCCAAATCTTGGACTTGATTCTTGCAATCTTCCAATCTGTTTTTAGGACTCTGTATAATATTATTTATTTCAGAGATTGTACTCTTTATTTCTAGTTGACCCTTCATTATTTCTTGTTGATCCCTTATCATATCCTCATAGGTCTCATTTATTTTATCGGCCTTTTCTAAGAGATTGTTGAACAACCTTATAAGCGTGGCTTTGAATTCTATATCCAGTCGCTTTTTGTCCTCCATTTCTTTCGTTTGTGATCTGTTTCCTCGTTTCGGCATTTTCGCTGCTTCCCTGAGTTGGTAGGTTGGGAGGATCAGCTGTGTCTATGCCAGGAGACAGCCTTATTCCACTAGACTTGGAAACCTGCAAAAGCCTCTGAGTTCAGCTTGGATGGGGCAGAGTTTCAGGGTGGAGCCTACAGCCTTGGCTTCCGGTTAGCCCCGCCCTCTGAGGTTCCTGAGTCTCAGTGTTCCTCAGTGTCCTTTGGTATTCGCTGCAAGCACCTCTGAGAGAAAGGCACTCTAGAGTTTCGCCCGCTACCAGACAGTGTAGTCTCTCCCCCAACAAGCCCACAACTGGGGTTCAGAGCAGTTGGAAGTGGGGTTAAGAGCAGTCCTGAGCTTATGTCTCCTTCCCACCAGGGCGATCTCGGGGCCCAAACAACAGTCTGTCCTCTGTGCGCGACTCAGGGGCTCTGCTTTTCGCCGTTCCCCTGAGCTTCTGTCTTACAGCCCAAATTCCCTCTGTATGAGGCTGGAGCCTGAGGGTCTTGCCCAGGACTGGGGTTCAGTGCAGTCAGAACTGGGGCTCAGCACATTCCTGAGCTTTTGTCTCCTTCCTGCTGGGGCAATCCAGCAGCTCAGCGAACAGTCCCTCTTCTGCGCGCAATGTGCTCGACTCTGGGGCTCTGCCTTTCTCCGCCGCTCCGCTGAGCTTCCGCCTTACAGCCCAGATTCCCTCTGTATGAGCCTGGGACCCCCGGGGTCTAGCCCAGAACTGAGGTTCAGTGTAGTCGGAGTTGGGGTTCAGCACTGTCCGGAGCTTTTATATCCTTCCCGCTGGGGAACGCCAGCCAGACACTCAGCCGCCCCTCCTCTCCGGCTCCGTCCTCTCCCCTCGCGCACCGTGTCTCCGTACCTTAGGCTTTTACAGCTCCTCTGGTTTTCCTTCTGGTTTTCTCTTTCCTTCTAGTTGTAGAATTCCCAGTCAGTCACCTTTCCTGTAGTTCTGGATAGTGTCCACTCTATATTTTAGTTGTATTTTTTGAAATTGTTGAGCGCGGCTGCAGTTAGGCTTTTACCTCTGCCGCCATCTTGTTGTCGTTATAAAGTTTTTCAAGAATTTTCTAGAAAAGGCTGATAAATTTAGCGAGACCCTTGGGGATATGAAAAAGGACCAACTAGAAATTAAGTATACAATGACTGAAATAAAAAAAATATCATACAGAGATCTAGCCGCAGACTAGAGGATTGCAAGAATCAAGTCAAAGATTTGAAATACAAAGAAGAAAAAAAAAAAAAAAGAAACCAACCAAACAAAAACCACTCAACTGGATAAGAAAAAAGAATCCAAAAATATGAAGATAGTGTAAGAAACCTCTGGGACAACTTCAAGCATACTAACATCAGAATTTTGGGGGTGCCAGAAGAGAGAGAGCAAGATACTGAAAACCTATTTGAGAAATAATGACTGCAAACTGCCGTGAAAAGACCAGTCAACACGCTGAGATCCCCGTGCCCTCCGCCCCCGGGGGTCTGTGGGAGGACTGAGGTTTCTGATGGAGCCCGCCAGGCCCGGGCTTTGCCTCTGGATGCTCACCTCACCTCGGAGGAGTCCTGGGTCTCGGGCAGCTGGCACGCGCGCAGGACGCTGTCATTCAGAAGGTGGCAGGGGGGCCCTCTCCGGCCGCGAGTCTCCCCCATGGCAGGGCATGCGGCGAGCACCTCTGTAATCAAGGAGGGGGCGGTGGTTTGTGCAGAAACAGCCGGGGAGGCAGGCCCAGCCCGGCGGCGGGGGAAGTCGGAGGCCTGAGGAGGTGCGGGTGGGAGGGTGCCCTGCGGACGGACTTAATGAACGAGTTCCCTGTTTGCGTTCACGTGTCTGCTGCTGTGTGATGGTGCTTTCCGCCTCGCTGACACGATAGACCAGCCCCCCCCAAACGCTTCCTGTGCCTCTGCATGACTGCGTGCTCCGAATTCGGGGAGCCCCTGTGGTCAGAGTTTATTCTCTGAATTTTACTTCCTCTTCGCCCTCGTTGGTATTTAACCTCACCGGGCATTGCGGTTCGTTCACTTGCTGTCCTCACGCCGGCCGGCCTCCCCGGGGCTCGGCTCCTTGGGGCTCCCGCACGCGGCGCTCAGGCCGAGGTCCGGGTCTTCGGCGTGCCATTCTCCGCTCCCGGCGTCTCTCCAGCCCTGTGCGCCGGAGCTCCTCTTTGAGCCACAAAACCCTGCCCACCACTCATCCACGAAGCTTTCTCTGATCCTACCGGCGCGATGCTTCCTACGAAGGTGGTTCTTGAGGGGGGCGATGGGGAGGGGAGCTTTTGCTGAAGAACTGGGGCACGTCCTCATCCTCACAAT